>CM064974.1:49227740-49477740 GCA_032847665.1 Solanum chilense
ATTGGTTGGGAACATAGGTGCCATCACGACTTGCAAATTTGGGTCGTGACATTTATTTAACAAAAGAAATATATCTAGGATATTTTAAGGAAATCTGGAGTAACAAATTGTGTCACCACACCAGCAGAGACGGGGCTGAAGCTTGAAAAAAATCCTACAGGAACAAGAGTTGACAATACATTTTACAAGCAGATTGTGGGAAGTTTGATGTATTTGACAGTGACAAGACCTGATATAATGTATAATGTCAGTCTAATAAGCAGGTATATGGAGAATCCAAGAGAGACTCACTTGGTGGCTGCTAAAAGAATTCTTAGGTATTACAAAGTACGGATGATCTTGACATTTTGTACAGAAAGGGAGGAAAAATCAAATTTAATTGGCTTCATAGATAGAGACTTTGTTGGAAATAGAGATGATAGGAAAAACACGTCTGGTTATGCTTTTACATTTGGATCAGGTGTTATTTCATGGTGTTCCAAGAAGCAACCAACTGTTACATCGTCAACTTTAGAAGTAGAATTTGTGGCAGCTACTCTGTGTGCTACTCAAAAAATCTGGTTGAAGAATATTCTAGTTTAACTATGTCTTCTTCCACAAAAGTCAACTCTAATTTACAGTGATAATGCTTCAGCAATTAAGCTTTCTAAAAATCTAGGTTTGCACTGGAGGAGCAAACTCATTGATGTGAAATTTCATTTCCTGAGAGATCTCACAAGGGATAAGATATTGACGTTGTCTACTTCAAAAGTGAAGACCAATTAGGCTGCTAATATTTTAAATAAGCCTCTTAATCATGTAGCAATCGTGAAGCTGAGAAAGCTACTTGGAGTTTATACTTTGAAGCATGTTGTCTCTTGTGAAGAGTTTTAAATCGACGTCTGTGACTTATCAGTTTAAGGGAGGCATTGTTGGAAGTGTTCTTTTATTTAGAAATCATTTATTTAGCAGCATCTATTAGAAGTTCTAGAAGTCGTGGGTTTGTGGCTTTTATGCGTAATAGAGAACTCTTTATAAAAGTCTATATTGACTTATCCTAATTGCTATTGGAGAATAGCTTTTTCTTCTATTTCTTATTTCAATCTGCTTTCTTCATCATTTCTTGATATTATTCTATCAATTTCGATCGACCGATAACTCTTTCTGAGTTGCTACTTGATTATACGTATTTTTAACAAAATATTTCTTTCATAACATGGGCAAATTTATGTTTAATTGTATCTAAATAATTATATACTTTAATATTCATGATTTACAAAATTATTGTTACTATTACTATAAATTTTCTTAATGGATTAATTATTTGAGTGGGTCCTTTTTTAAAAATAATTACTTATTTTAATTATACTCTTTAATTATTAGCATTTATAGCAATATATAACAATAGTATCTTTTGACTCTCTCTTTCTCTTTTTTCGTTGTTATTTGTTTTTCTCGCTCTTTCTTTCATTTTTTTTTGTTTATATTATTCTTTTTTCGTTGTTTTCTTTCTTGTTTACTGCTTTTCTCTCTTTGTTTCTTTCTAATGTCTTTTCTTTCTTTTTTTTTTATTGCACTTTTTCTCTCTCTTTCTCTTGTTTTTTCTCTCTCTATTTTCTTTCAAATGTAGTTAATGAATAGTAGACTGAATATATTTGTATCAATAATTAATTAATTAGACAAATAATCTAGTTATAAGAAGTGAAGAGACATAATAAATTGCAAAATGCATTAAACTTGAACTAAAAATGTGTTCCACACACATTAAAGTTGAACTAGAAGAGAATTAATATGAATGCAAAATTGTAGCAAACGAAAGAGCATTCTTGATATTTAAACTGAATGAGATTGTATAAACAATGAATTTCACAAGTAAATAAACGTAAAAAATCAACCAATAAATTACAACTTCAATTAAAATTGTTCTTAAAAGTATATTATACTAATATTAAGCAAGTAAATAAATTAAATTTGCTTAAAATTGTATAACACAATATTAAAGTTTAATTAAAAAAGAGAATTATGAATGAATGAAAAACGTAACTAATGAAAGACAAGCCAACGATCTATAAACTGAATTAAACTTATATTATTCATGAATAAAACATGTATTATATGTGACTTATAAATTATTTTGGTTTGTATCGCTAAGAACGTGAGTGATGTTTGCAATATGTATTAAAATTGTGTTGTGCATGTATTATAAGTGTGTTGCTTAAATTGTTTTGGTTGATATCACTAAAAAAGAGTGAAGTTTGCAACATGTATTACAAATGTAATGTTCATGATTTTAATACAATTTTAATACAATTATGAAACATATCTAATACAACTTTAATACAAACGTGATAAAGTTCCATAAACTTTATCCTTATCGAGCTTCAATCTAATATTTTCCTAAAATCAATTCTAAATTTAATCAAGCCCTCTTAAACTTGAGGTATAAACTCCAATTGTCATTTTCAAATATTTGTAGAAACAACCTATCCAAACTAAAGAGGAGACAAGTAATCTAATCGTAACAAATGAAGAAACATAATAAACTACCAAATGAATTAAACTTGAATTAAAAATGTAACACGCATATTAAAGTTGAATTAGAAGTGATAAAACACGGATGCAAACTATAGCAAATGAAAGATTATTTTGTAATTTGTAAACTGAATAAAACTTGTATCAATAATGAATTAAACAAGTAATTTAATCATAACAAATCAATCAATAAATTGTAAAATGAATTAAATTGTATAAATTAAAAGTGTATTATATACATATTAAAGTTGAATAAAAAGAGAGAATAAAGCATGGATAAAAAATGCATCTAACGAAACACCAGACAATGACCTGTAGAGTGATTAAACTTGTATTGATAATGAATTAAACAAGTAATCTAATAGCAACAAATAGTATACTACAAAATGAATTAAATTTGCATTAAAAGTGTATTACACAATATTAAAGTTGAATTAGAAGAGAAAATTAAGAATAAATAAAAAACGTAACTAACGGAAAACAACACAATAATCTATAGATTCAATTAAACTAGTATCATTCATAAATAAAACATAATGAACAAAAATTGATTTGAGGATAGTTAAATGAAAATTTGAAATAAAAAGAAGAATAAAAAAAGAAGAAAAAGGATGAAGAGAAAAAATAACACAAAAGGAGACCAAGAAGAAGAAAAGATAAAAAGAAAAAGTCGTGAACGAGAAAAAAGACAAAAAAAAAAAAAGGAAGAAGTGAAGTAGTACAATTTTTAATACAAAAAATTATTATATTTAGTAAGAAAAATTATATGTCATAGATGGTAAATATTTTCTTAATATAGTATATTTATTTGATTTATTTATTTTAAATTATATTGTTATTATTTTTTAATTATTATAACTAGTATATGTATCCGTGCATTGCACGGAAATATAATTTTTTATCATTTTAATTTTAAAATTTTCATGTTTGTTCATTATTTTATGTTATATTAATAAAATAATGTATTTTTCCTGTTAAGAATTTGTTAATTCAAACATTTCACATAAAATATTTAATATCATAAGATCAAATGACATGTTGGTATATTCTTTCTAATTTAGAAGGTTCAAAATATTTTTTACATTCTTAAATTTGTGTAAAATTATGACAGAGAAATGATTTTAAATAGAGTAAAGATAAAATAGTTTCATAATAATACAAAAATATCCATAAAATTCAATATTTAAAATTATTATATACATATAATCATTGAAATAAATTAATTACAAATAGTGAATGAGTTACTTGTTGTATTATTTTTTACATTATTAGTTCAGACTTTTAATTTTCACGTAAGAAAATAATATTTTATATGATTATCGATGAATACATGTCGAGGAACTTACCAATTTTTCTAGTATTCTACTTTATTAATTAGTGCGTAAATTTCACTATTATATAGTTTATCACTATTTTTAATACTTATTGTTTTAATACTACGTGTAATCTTTACTTATTATTTTAGTTTAAGTGTAAATTAGGTATATAGCATTTTTTATAGTAATATTCTCAAGTTATAGCATTAGAGTTTGTATTTCACCGTATAATATTTAATATCTCAAGCTATAGCATACTATTAAAAAATATAATGTCAATTTTAAATTTTTTTAAAAAAAATTAAAGAAAAAAACGAACAAAATATATATGAAAAATGGCATCCTTTATTAATTAAATTAAATATAATTATTAATTGATTTTTGATTAGCACATTTTAAGGAACTTTAAAAAATATTCAAATTAGTTAGTTGTCTTAAATCTCTCCAATTAGTTTAAATGAGATTAAATTTTAATTTAATTTCTTAAAAAACTCTAACAAATTGGCATCAACGTACAAGCTATTTTTCCTCCCAATTTTCACGATTATTTCAGATTTGCAGAATATTTCAAATCTTTTTAGTAATTGAATAAATTTTGGCGTTAGAAACAAATTGATTTGTTGTGATGGAGAAAATTGTGTCTATATTAATTAAACATGGTGGAAATTGAATTCATCGGGTTGGTTTTAATTATAATTTGTTGATTTTAATTATGAATTGTTGGTTTTAATTATGATTTGTTGGTTTTTAACATGGAGAACATTGTTCGATTTTTTTATTATTGTAAGATCTGAAATATAATTGTATTTTTTTGTTGAATGAAACAGTGTTTTGGTATGTATACCATATCTGAAAAACAGCACGTAAGTGTATAGGAGTTTAAGTTTTAATAAAATTGAAGATTCGCGTAATACTTGATTTATGAAAAAAATAGAAAAAATGATTTTTATGGTACAATATGCTTAGTAACTAGTCAAAAAGTAAGTAGATATAATGTTGTGGACCGGTGAAGTATGAAAATTGTATTAATAATGTATGAAACATATATGAAACTTGTATTATTTGTGTATGAAGTTTAGTTTTTTGTTGAAATTAGAATATATGTTTTTGTTGAAATTAGAATATATGTTTCTAAATGAATTTTGTATAAAAACCATATTCTTTTGTTTAATTTAAGTAGTTTATATATCATTGAATTGTATATTAAATGTGTATGAAGTGTGTATGAATTATTTTACAATTATATTTATTATGTGCGCTGAATGTTATTTTAATGTTGTGAAACAGGTAAATATGTCGATTTTCAGATAGAGGGCATCACATACGATGTGTCTACTATTTATGGTGGCTTAGTTAATGCCATAATATCTCAACTTAATATATAACAAAATATAAATTCTATTGAGATAAAATATATTTTTAGCGATATGTGTCCACCTATTAATATTCATAATGATGTTGGGGTAAAGATTTTTCTAGATCAAAAGAAGGTGAATTTGAATTTCTTTACAAAATATTCATTGTGCATCTCTTTGAAAGATTGACAGGGATAATTATTTTGTCAACCCTATCCCAAGCAATGTTAGCAAGCAACTTGAATCTCTAATGCACTGTCCAACATCGTGGTTGGGGGCAATGCATCTCATGTCGCAATCTGTCTGTCTCCATTGTTTTTTAATATTATCAATTCACGTCATAAACCAACAGTCAACAGTACTGTATGATAGTTACTGTCTGAGAGTATTTTGTTTTCTTTCAAAGATAATACATAATTGTATTAATATGTTGTTACAAACAAAAAAACATAAATAAAACACAATCAATACAGCATACACAAATTATATATAAAAAGGTATATACATGTTTCATACCCAATGCACACATAAATCAAACAAATAAATATATATATACATATACATGTTTCATAATTATTTCAGTAGATACATCGATGCATACATATATTGATTATATTAATGAACTATATGTATAAAATATTTTACTGATTATGTTTATTAATACTTCAATACATATGTCAATGCATACACAATCATACTATATTAAATTAAAACAATACATACCTCAATTCACATGGATTCTTACAAATACTAATTTACTATTTAAAATTTTTAAGTGTTGTAAAATAATTATTCATTATTGAATCAAATTATGTCTTACCCCATCCTGCCAAGTTCTGCCCGGTTGACTCTTTATATGAAAAAAAATTCTTTTTTGTGATTTTGACAACGCCAAAGTCCATTTGAGGATGAAATGTATTTTTAGCCTTTGAATATGTTGCTTTTCTGTGAATATTACAAAAAATTATACAAAATTTAAAATTATGAATTTAAATAAAATAGATTTATTTATAGACATTTATACATGTCACGCCTGTTTGAAACATCTTTGATAACCCATTGGTTGACTCCTCGATCATGTAATCAGGAACATCAAACCTATTGTGATTTTGGAATGGATGTATGATTGTGAAGAATGTAGGTACTCTCTTTGAATTGCTTTCGCCTTCCGACAGTCTAATATAAGGAGAAGATTCGTATTTATCGGGATTCTTATGTCTTGGTTGCACGTTCGGAGTCGTGGTAGCATTTAGAATTGGATCGAATGCAATGATTTGTGTCATGATAAAATCAGGACAATCATCTAACGTTGGTGGTTCGAAGTTGATGATACAGGTACTTCAGCGTTGAAAAAACCACCAATTGACTTTTGAGCTTCATGTACATAAGATAAAATCGTTATGTAAAAAAAAAAATTAAAATAATTTTCATAATAACGTGTATATCATACCATCGGCGTTTGATATGTGGACGTGTTCGTCCATTGAAACAGATGGGACATCCTTTGGATCTTTATCAGATTGTGCAACATTATGAGTGACATCATCCTTATATTACTTTTTTCAGCCAACGTCAATATAATCTAATATTTTTGTATGAATTAAATTAACAGAATTCATACATGTATTAAAAGCGTGTTGTCATGCATTCCTATACATATTTTATACATTGTTCATAACTACATAAAAAAATCAATTTCATACACAATCGATGCCACAAATTAAACAATGTTCATATGTATATAAAAAAGATACTTTCATACACATTTAGTACATCATTTATACAGTATTCATATATATTTAGAAAATCACTTTCATACATGATTAATACAATATGTATACATTATTCATACATATATGTAAAAATTATCATACATAATTAATACAACGTCTATACATTATTCACACACATATATATGATTTTTTTTGTTATTCATTTAAAAGGTATACATTGGTCATGAATGTAAACACAAGTGACATAACAAATCAGTACATACAATGATCATACAACATTCATATACATAAAATACATTGATTCATATCTATTATTGTGCATCTGTTGTTGGTTGACGTCTTGACAATCTAATCTCTTCAATTATCAGCTTAGTCGAGTTATCAACATAAGTCTTGATTTCAACCATGTGTTTGTCAACCTTATCAATGTATAAAAATAAAAATAAAAATAAAAATAATAAAAATAAATATAGAGTAATTATATCATGTCATTAAAATTAGATTGAAACTAACAGTGACTTTGAGATCTTTCAGCTCCATCTTAATCTATTCATTAAAAGTAATAAGTTTTGATATGTATAGAGTAATATCTAAAAATAATTTTAATTGTAAATTTGTATTTCTACCTCTGCAATCTCAGGTTTCAACTCTGCATATTTTTGTTCAAAATCAACGCCATGATTTTTCGAGGTTCCTTGCTCTTCCGAATCATGGTGACTGAAAAATTTAATTTAAAATGGTGTCATCTATGATGTTTAACTCTTCTTCAGTAAAACCTACATTTCATAGTTTATGCTGCATCACAGAATAATATGAGAATGTGTAATAATTTAAAATTACTTTAATAAAATTCAATAAAAAAAACTACCTGATTTTCATGTGTTTTGAAAATCGTTTCTTCAAATTGTCAAAAAAATAACATCATTCGTTGTCTTCCAGTTCAGGATACCCGGTGTGCGATCTAAAGCATGGATAGCAATTGTATTGTCAAATAGATGACAACACTCATATAATCATACCTATAATGCTATATGAAACTGCCTGAACTTAAATGACCAAGGATCTTTTTTTCAACTTTTGATTGCACACTTTAAGTGTTAAAGTAAAACACTCATTCACCCATGGAAATGTGGCATACTGGTCAGACTCAACTAAATCAAATATAATTTAGGAATTCTTGTTTTTGAAGGGTCTGAAGCAGTAAGAAATGAAATATAGAATTTCGATTTTTAAACGGTCATCCTCTTCCCAAAAGTTTTCCAATCTAACTTGTGGTAAAAATTTGACTTGGGGACTTTGTTTATATTCCCAAAATTTTCTACAATACTCCTATTTGAAACAGAAGGATGAGAAGCAAAATAAGAAATCGGTCCAGATTTCAGATCGATTACAGCTACAAATTCTTTTAATCCAAATCTTAACTCTGTATCATTTACGTTTATGACAAACATGCCATCTTTGTCATTTTCAGTTTCAAGCAGAAAAATATGGCGTAACAACTGACATTGAATTTTAATGTTGTGTAAATCATAAAATAACCCAAAGGTGTTTTCTGTAAAAATTATTAGAACTTGTCTTGACCGAGGAAGGTCAATAGATCAGCAAACACATTCATGTTGATAGATGAAGACAAATGTGTTTGTACATTCTTCTCCTATAAAATTGGTAAAACTAAATTAGTACTTTCAACTTCATATATATTTTCATAAAAAATCATAGATACACTGCTATATTAATGGACTTTCAATGCAATTCATACACAAATCATCAAAATGAATACATCAATTCATACATCTTTCATACAATATATAATTTCATATAAAAAAAATCATATATACACCGCCATACTAAAGAATAGTCAATACAATTCATACACAAGTCATACAAAATAAATACATCAGTTCACACATAATTCAAACAATATTAATACATATTAATTTTTTTTAAAAAAAAAAAGTGATCGCATATAACATTGTAAATTCACTTCATACACTATTGATATATAACTTATATAATATTTATACATAAAAAAATTGTCAATTAAAATAATGAATAAACACCTATACAATACAAAAATAGCAATTCATACAAAGTTCATATATTATATGATTGCCAAATAAAATAAAAATTAAACTAACTTATATATAATATTTTAATCAAAATTTAAAAGAGTATTTTTTACAAACCTTGACATCTTTTTTGAATTTCTTTGTGCGTTATCTCAGAATTCTTCTTTGAGGACGTTTTGTCGACCGACCAATTTCAATACCTTTTGATTTTTTATTTATTAATTCGTCAACAAAGTCGGAATCTGATTCTGGCGATGCTTGAATTTCTTTTCCTTCCTCTTTTCCCCTCTTTCTTTTGCATCTTTTTTTTCAGTCTTCGATTTACCAGAACTGGCAGCCTGTTTTTCAATTGATTTTGTGGTTGAGTTTGTGTCAAAATATTGAATGAAGGTGCATGAAAGTCATCGGATGATGAATCCTCAAACAATTTTCTACTTTTACTGGATGTTCCACTGGCTTTTCTCGACATTCTTTATTAACTTAACAAAAAGTAAAGTAATTTATGAAGATAATATTTTTTCGAAATCGATCTGTGATAGGAATGTGGATGAATCAGTCGTAATTGGGAAGGTGATGAGTGATAGACAATTTACGGATTTCTGGGGAAGATGATGAGTGATAGATAATTTACTGATTTTTGAGAAAGATGATGATTTGGTACGATCTTGGTGAAGAAGAAGATTTAGGCGTGTTGGGTAAGTTTTGGATGGCGATCAGGTATAAGGTGTAGTGGGGGTGGGTAGTTATTAGACAACGATAAAGTAGGCTTTTACTTAAAATCAAGTTTCTAATATCTAGATTTTATTTTTAAAAGGTAACATTATAATTTGAGTTTAATTAATAGTAGGTTATTATTTATTTTAAAAACTATAAAAGGTAGCTGTAATATAGTCTGTAAATATTTAAAAATTTGTTTTAAAAAGGTAACTGAAATATTTAAAAAAATATTTAAACATATTGATTGATTATTATTAACATAATTAGTTATAATTTATTTTTATTTAAATATATTTTTAATTGATTTAATTGATATGCTATAACTTGATAATAATATTCTATAAGTAATTTATTTTTAAAAAATGTTTATAACTTGATATATATAATCTTAAATGTGTATGAAATGTTATTTTTATATAGTGTAAAATTAGTAACTGCAAATAAATAAATAAAATATCTAGATAACGTTTGTCAACCGCTTCAGTTAGATAATTTTAAGTTGATCAAAACTATTAATGTCATTTTTATGGAAAAGCCAGAAAAATGATTTATCCTATTGCAAGATCATTGAGGTTTTATTTTGATTGCATAAAATTAAACATTGTAAATATATATTTGAAACGTAAAAACCAATTGTTATTGTTTATGTGTTTTACAAAAACTTTAATTTTTTAAATATAAAAAATCTAATCTAAAAAATTGCGTGAAACAAACCGTTGCGTATGCATATAATTATATATATAAAGTCTTTTAATAATTGTGTTTATTATATATATATGTGTGTGTAAAGTCTTATAATAATTATGTTTATAACCTTATATTTTATAGTACTTATCTAAACCAATTAAAAATAAATAATCCCAAAAAAATTACAATTATTTTAATTAATTCCTCAATATTTAAATATTTTAAATAATTAATATTATTTTTCATTTTTATTTAATAAATTTATGAATACTTTTGTTTGTTAATAATTTGAATTTTAACATTAAAGATAATTTTATTTGAAACAAAGAAAATGTTTGAAAATGGAATAAAAAAATTCACAAATTAATTTAGCATATTTTATGAAACTACCTATTTTGTGAAATTATATTTCTACAAAATACTCTTGAAAAGTAGTTACTATGTTGATATATTGTACTTAAAATAATGGTATAAATGAGATTTCTTATATTATAAGGTCTAAAGAACGGAAAATTATTTTGTTAAAAGTGAAATACATAGTGTGTCATTTGATAATTGATTACTTAGAAATTACCATTTAAGTAATTAAAATTTATTAAAGAAAATGTATAAAATATTAGGCCATTTAACAAAATTGTGAAACAACTAACAATTCACTAACATTTTTAGTTGTTTCATAATTATAGGATGATTGTAAAGAAGTCACTCTCTAATAGTGCCGTAGACACTGAAATTTTGTAGGACTTTATAAGATGTGTTCAATTTGAGTTAGAACTCTACAAATTGTATTCAATTCAAATTAGGAATTTTGGAGGCTACTCAATCCTAAACCCTAGTTTATGCCTATATAAAGGGTACTAAATTCTCTTAAAAGGAATATCGAGAATTTCATAAAGAAATCAAGATTTCGAATACTCCGCAAATTGATGAATTATTCATATAAAAATGTCAAATCTAAATAATCCTAATTATAGAAATACGCCACTAACGGTTCTCGAATCATGGATAAATCCTAAGGGAGTAGAATCAAGGGATCAACAGAATTGTACCGCTATCTTAATCAATAAAATTATGTTTCTTCATATTTTATTTGTATGGTTTATTTATTTTCCATATGTTTAAAATTTGTTGCAACAAGTGCACATAATTATTCTGTTTGTTTAAAAATATTTTTATTTGTATACAAATTTAATTTTTATCTCAATTGTGTAGTAACATTAACAATGATCATGAATAATTTTAATCAGTTTCTTAATAGGAAATTAGAATTATTGAATTTGTTCCAGATTTCTTCGTTAATAAAAATAGAAATTATTGTAAGTATTATTTTTTCTATTATTAAACTATGAAATGCTTTAAAAATGGGAAAATTACGTGGGATGAATTCCTATGTAATTAGTTAATAAGGGTATAGTTTAATTTATTTATTGTGAGTTAATACAATTTTAATTTGTTTGCCATAATTAATGAAACTCACTACCTATTTGCATACGAGATAAAAATAGTCATCCAAATATTTTGTATATAATTTTATACAAAACTAATTTATTTTTCCTATTCCCATTCCATATCTTTCTCCTAAAATCACTTTTCCTTTCTAATTTGAATTTTCGATTAGGAAAATTTTGACCTTCTCCCTCCTATCGTTCTTCCACTTTTCGCAGGTAACGGACAAATTTGTGGCTTTGAATATATTTTTTCTTGATTCCTTCTTCAACAATTGTATATGTAGTAAGCTTGTTAGTTTTTCATATCTTTTTTTAAAAAAAGTTCTTTATTACTTATTAGATTACAAGCCTTTAAAATCAGAATAGATGATTCTCTCTATCTATGAGGATTCCGAGAGGTATGTCATTACATGTTAATGTTGTTGATAATCCACCTTCGTTTGAAGTGGGTTAACTCGGGATTTGGAGCCAATGTAGGGTTTATGGCAAAAATAAACAAGTTCAAGTTGAACAATCTATTGAAGAATTGAGATCCAAGAGAAAAAATACTCAATGACAATTCATAAAGTCATCAACGCGAAATCTAGTGGTATTAAGATTGTTGAAAGTAGAAGTAAGACAAAAGTCGTAAACATTGATTCATAGGAGATTGAATCTGCCACATTAGAACTAGACAAATCTGAATAACTTCACGAACATCAGGTAGTGTAATTCTATACAAATTACAAAGCTATGTATATAGTGGGTTGTATATGAAGGTAATATATACAAAGTATGATGAAACAATTCTTATTTATATATTCTATTAGTTATATATCAATTACTAAAGCTTTGTATATAGTGGGTTGTATATTAAGATAACATATACAAAGTCTTATCAGACAATAGTCATTTGTATACTAAAATTTAGCTTTGCATAAAAGAAATTTGTTAAAATCACTCTATAATACATATACAAAATTATAGTACATTATACAAATTCGTCGATATATGCAAAAAAATTATGAACACAATAAAGTATTGTATAGATAAACATTACACACTCAAATATACAAAAAGATCTCAAGCTTACTACATATACAATTGACAAATAAATATTATACAATCATTTTAATTATTTATTTTTTTTAAAAAAAATATAAAATTACAAATACACATATATAAATAATACATATACCAAAATTATTGTAAATTATACAAATTCCTAGATATATTCAAAAATAATAATAAGAACATAGTATAATATTGTATACAAACAGACTACACATTTTTTTTAAAAAAAAAAATACATACTGTGATGGAATATATAATTTCATTAATTATACCCATGGATATATAATTTCATAAATTTGTTTGCCATATATAAAATTTTTCCTTCAAAAATTGAAGAACTTAATAGGCAGTTTAATTTGACAATATTTTAAAATTTAAAAAATACTGAATAATTATGGAATATTATTCTTATTATTATTATTATTATTATTATTATTATTGTTGTTGTTGTTGTTGTTGTTGTTGTTGTTGTTGTTGTTGTTTATTGTTTATTGTTTTTTGTTGTTGTTGTTGTTGTTGTTGTTGTTGTTATTATCTGGATAATGAAGGATAAATAATTTTTTCTGACTATTTTCGTTAAAATTTTGCTAATGTAGTTCCTATAAAAATGACATTAACGATTTCTTCAATTTAAAATTCTTTAATAGAAGCGGCTTACAAATGTGATTTTATTTATCTTTTTGCAGTTACTAAATTACCACTCAGTGACTTCGAATCATAGAATATTAAGAATAAACTAAAATACCATTTTCCAATTCATTTTTTTCAAAGAGACCAAAAATATTAAAATAAGGTTTTCATTTTAAAAATAAAAAAATAAAAAATAATTTCTAAAAGTAAAAATATATAAATAAATATCTGTCGATTTATTATGTTTTAATTTAATTTTTTTTGAATAAATTATAAAAGAAAATAAAAAATTAAAATGGTATAAATCTATATATCTATATAAAGCTGAATATATCGAAGTGATGTGACACTTCTCTATGACCAACGTTCCTATTGATATTTTTTTCTTTTTTTAATCCATATATACTAATTAATTAAATAGCTTAAGAAAATACAAACTAAATAACTTGTGACTTAACAGAAATGCAATGACTAATATTGGGAAAATTAGCAATCTAGTAAAAAATCCAACAAAATTAGTAAAAAAATTCAAACTTTATAAATGTTAATAAAAATGTAAAAATATCAATATTTTAGAAAATAAAGTGTATCTTATTTTAGTTCCTTTTTTTTTTCTCACATTAATTACCGGTTTCCAAACACGTTCTTTCTCCCATATTTTCTTAAAAAATATTTTCTATTCTATGTTCTTGATTGGTCTTCTTACCGTACATAAAATATTTTAAACTTGTCTTTGCATGTGATTGACGCAAAGACATCATACAACATATTACATGGCAGGCCTTGGGTACATGAGAATAGAATTGTCTCATCTTCTTACTATCAATGTTGAAATATCTTGAAGGTGGAATTGAAAAAAAGATAGTTGCAGATGATAATCCTTTCACCGAAGTGGAGACACACTTTGCGGATGCGAAATTCTATATGCGAAGTTATGTTGTTAAAGGGGTCAAATCCAATGACATCAAATCAATCAAGATTGATAATATCGTAAGTAAAAGAATTGATGCAGCTATCGAAAAGGTAAAAATTGACACTAAAGACTCTTGTCCCATTCTTAATGAAGGGAAGATCCTGTCTTCAAAGAAGAAGCAGACTTCTAGGCTTTGCTATGTTCCAAAAGAGAAGAAAAACAAGATCAACCATCTAACCTTGAAGAAAATGCATCAAGAGGGCTAACTCTTCCTATCAGACGGATTGATGCAATAAACTTGTTCGCAAAGTTGCCAGAAAAGTCAGTCGCTCAAGATCAAGTGCTAGATATGACTCTTCCTACAAAGCGCACAAGAGAAGGTTTTGATCCCAATGCCTACAAGTTATTTGTAAAGGCAGGATACAACCCTAGCGAGCCATCAGCGCTAGGGAAACTCCCATCAAAAGATACAACTAGGAAAGCGTGTGAAGGCCTAGGTTATAGCCAACCGCCGCCAATTCGCATTTCCAAAAGAAGGGCCAGTAATAATCATATAACTTTTGAAGATGATGTCATTGCTCCCAATAAAAGGCCTTCCGTCTTTGATCGACTTGGTGAATCGACATCAAGAATTTCTGTATTTAAGAGGTTAGGTCCTCTGAAGAAGAATAACGAGAACTTGAGAAGTTATTTGAAAGTTACAAAGCCTTCTTCACATTTGATTCAAAAGGATTTCAGAAGTTTGATTCCTTCTAGGATGAGGCGACGAGTGGAACTTATGGTTTCCTGTAAAGAGGAACTCAAGGCAAAGGTTCATACTCTGGTTTACACCAAAGAGTGCGAGGAAGATAAAGAAAGTGTAGGTTCCTCAAATCATGTTACAATCCAAAATGAGTACGATTCTTTGCCTCAAAAGAAGATTGTGGAAGAGGTAGAAGATATTGTCTCGTGTTGTCATATATCAGTCAATGACAATAATCATGTGGAAGAGGAAGATGCTAAAGATGCTCCACCAGAACTTGAAGAAGGAGTAAAGATCACAATAGATCCTTTGAAGGAAGTTAACCTTGGCACTGATGAAGATCCGAAGCCAACTTACTTGAGTGCGTTTCTAGAAATTGATGAAGAAGTCGCTTACATGAATATACTCAAAGAATATAGAGACGTATTCACTTGGAGTTACAAAGAAATGCCTGGATTGAATCCTAGAGTAGCGGTCCATCAATTGGCAGTCAAAAATGGTTCTCGTCCTGTTAAACAACCTCAAAGACGTTTTAGACCAGACTTGATTCTGTTGATAGAAAATGAAGTTAACAAACTCATTGAGCAGGCTTTATTCGTGAGGTCAAATATCCTACATGGATTTCAAGTATTGTTCCTGTGAGGAAGAAGAATGGGCAAATTCAAGTTTGCGTTGACTTTAGAGATCTCAATAATGCATGCCCTAAAGATGAGTTTCCTCTTCCCATTCTAGAGTTGATGATTGATTCCACCACTAATTATGAGGCAATGTCATTCATGGATGGCTCTTCTGGATATAATCAAATCCGCATGTCACCAAAAGATGAAGAACTCACTGCATTTTGCATGCCAAAAGGTATTTATTGCTACAAAGTGATGCCATTTGGTTTAATGAATACTGGCGCCACATATCAAAGGGCTATGCAAAATATCTTTGATGACTTGCTCCATAAAAATGTTGAATGTTATGTTGATGATTTGGTAGTAAAGTCGAGGAAGAGGGGTGATCATTTGAAAGACTTAAGGATGGTGTTTGAGTTACTCCGAAGATATCAACTAAGGATGAATCCATTGAAATGTGCCTTCGGAGTTACTTCCGGCAAGTTCCTTGGCTTTATTGTGAGACATCGAGGAATTGAAATTGATCAAGCCAAAGTCGATGCAATATCAAAGATGCCTGAACCTCGAGATATTCATGAGTTAAAAAGTCTCCAAGGAAAGTTAGCTTACTTGAGAAGGTTCATCTCAAATCTAGCAGGGAGATGTCAACCATTCAGTCATCTCATGAAGAAAGGTGCTCCTTTTAATTGGGACCAAACATGTAGCGAAGCCTTTAAAAGTATCAAATCGTATCTAGCGAAACCTCCGGTTTTTGCAGCCCCTATACCTGGAAAACCATTGATACTCTACATTGTAGCACAGGAAAGGTCTATAGGAGCCCTGTTAGCTCAAGAGAATAGTGAAGGCAAAGAAAATGCTCTTTATTACTTAAGTAGAATGATGACGCCAAATGAGCTAAATTATTCCCCAATTGAAAAGTTATGCTTGGCACTGGTCTTCTCAATTCAAAAGATGAAGCATTATTTTCAAGCTCATGTTGTCCGCCTTATTTCTAGAGCAAATCCCATCAAGTTTGTTATGTCAAAACCTGTCCTTAGTGACCGACTAGCAAGATGGTACCTCTAATTCCAACAATTTGAAATTGTGTACATCCCTCAAAAATCCGTGAAGGGACAAGCACTAGCGGATTTCTTAGCAGACCATCCTATACCAAATGATTGAGAGTTAACTGATGAGTTTCCTGATGAAGATGCGATGTTAATTGAAGTTCAACCTCCTTGGAAAATGTACTTTGACGGGGCTGCACATCGTGACGGAGCTGGTGCTGGCGTGGTGTTCATCACTTCACAAGAAGAAATTCTACCATTCTCTTTTACTCGAAAACAATGTTGCTCCAATAAAGTCGCTGAATATCAAGCACTGATACTTGGACTTGAAATGGCCGTTGAAATGAAACAATTACATTTACAGGTCTTTGGTGACTCTCAATTAGTGATTAATCAACTCTTAGGAAGTTATGAGGTAAAAAATCCTGAATTGCGACCTTATCATGATTATGCTCAAAAGTTGATAAGATGGCTTGGGGATGTAACCCTTCAACATGTGCGTCGAACAAAGAATAAGAAAGTTGATGCATTGGCTACTCTAGCTTCAACGCTAACCCTTCCTGATCAAACACAAGTAATTGTCTATCAAAAATGGATAGTACCACCATCAAATGAGGAAGAATATATTGAAAATAAGCTTGATCATATCGTCGCCATTGTTGAAGTTGCGAAGGAAGATTGGAGACAACCCATCATTGACTACCTATGTTATGGGATACATCCAGAAAATCCAAGAAGAAGGACTGACGTACGTCGTCGTGCACCTTGTTTCCTTTACTACAAGGATACATTATATAGAAGATCATTTGAGGGTATGTTATTACGATGTTTGGGAGAGGAAGAAGCCACTCAAGCTCTACAAGAAGCACATTCAAGAGTATGTGGATCACATCAATCTGGACCAAAACTTCATTTTCACATAAAGAGGATGGGGTATTACTGGCCAACCATGGTCAAAGATTGCTAATATTCAAGTTGGAAATGCGATGCTTGTCAATTTCATGCGAATTTCATTCATCAGCAACCCGAAGTATTGCACCCAACCATCGCATCTTTGCCATTTGACGCTTGGGGACTGGATATTGTAGGACCATTACCAAAGTCTTCTGGTGGACACTTGTACATCTTGGCCGCAACTGATTACTTTTCAAAATAGGCTGAATTTGTTGCTCTTAAAGAGGTGGAGAAAGAGAATGTTGCGAATTTTATCCGAGAAAATATTATCTATCGTTTTGGCATCCCTCGCTATATAATAACAGACAATGGCAAACCATTTTATGACAAGTTAATGAACAAGATTTGTGATCTTTTCTACTTTAAGCAGCGTAAATCTTCAATGTACCATGCTGCCGCAAATGGTCTTGCTGAAGCATTCAATAAAACTCTATGCAACCTGCTCAAGAAAGTTGTCTCCAAATCCAAACGGGATTGGCATGAAATAATGGAAGAAGCTTTGTGGGCATATAGGACAACATATCGCACACCAACTCAAGCAACACCATATTCACTTGCTTTTGGAGTTGAAGCAGTTCTGCCACTTGAGCGACAAATACCCTCCTTAAGACTTGCTATTCAACAAGGGCTCACCGAGGAAGAAAATTCTCGATTTCTTCTTGCTGAGTTAGAAGCACTTGATGAAAAGAG
The DNA here is from genome assembly GCA_032847665.1 of Solanum chilense. Classification (NCBI taxonomy): domain Eukaryota; kingdom Viridiplantae; phylum Streptophyta; class Magnoliopsida; order Solanales; family Solanaceae; genus Solanum; species Solanum chilense. Next base: position 49,246,225 of record CM064974.1, read on the forward strand.
GTTAGAAGCCCAACAAAACCTTGAATTTTATCAAGCTCGTCTATCTCGTGCTTTTAATAAGAAGGTTCGCTTGAGGTGCTTTCAAGTTGGAGATCAAGTTCTCACGGTAAGAAGACCCATCATTACTTCGCATAAGTCTGGGGGCAAATTTACCTCAAAGTGGGATGGACCATATGTTGTACAAGAAGCATATTCAAATGGTGCTTACAAGCTTGTTGATGCTGATGACTTAAGGATCGGTCCTATTAATGCCAAATTTCTAAAGATTTACTATCCTTGAAGGAAGATGATGTTCCTTAAGGTACGAGCCTAAACTGCATTTTACTCCTGGCCTGCAAGAGTTTAAACTGTGTACGACACAACCACACAAAAAAATCACTCAAATCCCCAGAACTACGTTATGACTTAATCCTCTTTATTGAGGTACGTAGGCGCTTAGAACCATATTCTAAGTTCAGCTGCATGAGTGTCAAAAATAAAAATGTTCCCACTTGATCTATTGCATGAAAGTCAAAGCGATATATATTTTATTTTTATCTTTTCTCTCATCAAACTTAAGACTTGCACGAAGAATTGATGGGTTCATGGAAGGGGCAAACCCTTATAAAATATGAATCTCTTATTAGTATGGTGGAAGTCTTTAAATTAGATCAAGTATGCAAATTGGAGTCTTTATATTCATCGAGTTTATTATTTGAAGTATCCAAATTCTCTAAGTATACAGGTTGAAGTATTAAAATACTCTAAGTATGAAGGTAAGACTTAGTATGTAAGTAGAAGTCTCCAAATGCGTATGTAATTGAATTCCATGCCTAAAGGTGCGCGAGGTTTTTCCCTTTGCACCTTAAGCTAGCTTTGTTTCGGATTATCCCTCAATAGATCTTTGAATTTCTATGTTTTAAGGTGGACAAACTTGTCCATTTACACCTTAAGTTAGGCCTTTTCACGGATGTATACTTAAAAGAATCTTTTTAAATTTTCATATCTTAAGGTGGACAATATTTGTCCCTTTGCACCTTCAGTTAACCTTTTCACTGGTGTATATTTAAAAGGATCTTTATATTTTTCATGCCTTAAGGTGGACGATATTTGTCCCTTTGCACCTTAATCTAGCTTTGTTGCGAATTTATCCTTCAACGAATCTTTAAATTTCTATGCCTTAAGGTGGATAAACTTGTCCCTTTTCACATTAAGCTAGAGTTCCGACGGATTTATCTTTAAAAGGATCTTTAAATTTCCATGCCTTAAGGTGGACAATATTTGTCCCTTTGCACCTTAAGCTAGAAGTCCGACGGATTTATCTTTAAAAGGATCTTTAAATTTCCATGCCTTAAGGCGGACAATATTTGTTCCTTTGCACCTTAAACTGGTCTTTTCACGGGTTTATCCTGTCTCAAGTTGGTTAAGCATTCAGGACCTTGTAACACCTTGAGTTTATCTTCAAGGCGGGAGCGTTACACGGTATCCTATTAAAGCTTCAAGTTGGTTAAACATTCGAAACTCTGTAACACCTTGAGATTATTTTCAAGGGGGGAGCGTTACACGGTATCCTATTAAAACTTCAAATTGGTCAAGCATTCAGAACCTTGTAACACCTTGAGTTTATTTTTCAAGGTGGGAATGTTACACGTTATTCTAGTAAAGCTTCATGGTCAAACATTCAGGACCTTGTAACACCTTGAGGTTATCTTCAAGGTGGAAGTGTTACATGGTATCCTATTAAAAGCTTCAAGTTGGTCAAGCATCCGGGACCTTGTAACACCTTGAGTTTATTTTCAAGGCGGGAGTGTTACACGGTATTCTAGTAAATCTTCATGGTCAAACATTCAGGACCTTGTAACACCTTGAGGTTATCTTCAAGGCGGGAGCATTACATGGTATCCTATTAAAGCTTGAATTGGTCAAGCATTCTGGACCTTGTAACACCTTGAGTTTATTTTCAAGGCGGGAGTGTTACACGGTATTCTAGTAAAGCTTCATGGTCAAACATTCAGGACCTTGTAACACCTTGAGGTTATCTTCAAGGCGGGAGCGTTACATGGTATCCTTTTAAAAGCTTCAAGTTGGTCAAGCATTCGGGACCTTGTAAAATCTTGAGTTTATTTTCAAGGCGGGAGTGTTACACGGTATTCTAGTAAAGCTTCATGGTCAAACAATGAGGACCTTGTAACTCCTTGAGGTTATCTTCAAGGCGGGGGCGTTACATGGTATCCTATTAAAGCTTCAAGTTGGTCAAACATTCTGGACCTTGTAACACCTTGAGTTTATTTTCAAGGCGGAAGTTTTACACGGTATTCTAGTAAAGCTTCATGGTCAAACATTCAGGACCTTGTAACACCTTGAGGTTATCTTCAAGGCGGAAGAGTACATGGTATCCTATTAAAAGCTTCAAGTTGGTCAAGCATTCGGGACCTTGTAACATCTTGAGTTTATTTTCAAAGCGGAAGTGTTACACGGTATTGTAGTAAAGCTTCATGGTCAAACATTGAGGACCTTGTAACACCTTGAGGTTATCTTCAAGGCGGGGGCGTTACATGGTATCCTATTAAAGCTTCAAGTTGGTCAATCATTCTGGACCTTGTAACACCTTGAGTTTATTTTCAAGGCGGGAGCGTTACACAGTATTCTAGTAAAGCTTCATGGTTAAACATTCGGAAACTTGTAACACCTTGAGTTTATTTTCAAGGGGGGAGGGTTACACGGTATTCTAGTAAAGCTTCAAGTTGGTTAAGCATTCGGGACCTTGTAAAACCTTGAGGTTATTTTCAAGGCGAGAGCATTACACAGTATTCTAGTAAAACATCAAATTTGTTAAGCGTTCGGGTCCATGGAACACCTTTAGAATATTATTTATTTATTTTGTTAAAGCATGGACGTTAAACACATTTTTATGTGATAAAAACTTCCATTATGTAGCCTCCATAAAATATAAAATTTCTTTTGTTGATCTACAAAAAAAAATACAAGTGAAGTAGAGATTGTTACCCGTCAAGATGTTTGAGACTCGAAAGGTATTAAATCTTGAATCTTGGATGTGATGTAGACCTTTATGTCTAGATTACAAATCACCAAGTGGATTGTGATTTCGCTGTTCTTACGTCAATACACAAGATTTTTAGTAAGTCACATAAATCTGAAAATGTTTAGCATGACAAAATCTAGAGCTAACTTCAAAGAATCATCTAGAAAGATTCTAAAGGTGTTAAATTTTGAATTTTGGATATGTTATAGATTGAAAAGCATAGTTTTTGAAAAATCAAATGGTTCATGATTTTGATTTTTCTACAATGAGATATGAGTTTTGTACGATGAACATGTCAGGCTGTAAAAAAAGTGACGAATTTTTAGCATGACAAACTCTAGAGCTAACTTCAAAAAATCATCTAAAAAGATTCTGAAGGTATTAAATTTTAAGTTTTGGATATGTTAGATATCGAAAAGTCTAGTTTTTGAAAAATCAAACGGTTCATGATTTTAATTTTTCTACAATGAGATATGAATTTTCTACGACAAACATGTCAGACTGTAAAAAAGTGACGAATCTTTAGCATGACAGAATCAATAGCTAACTTCAAAAATCATCTAGAAAGATTCTGAAGGTATTAAATTTTTAATTTTGGGTATGTTAGTGATCGTAAAATCTATTTTCTGAAAAATTAAACGGTCTATGATTTCGGTTTTTCTACAATGATATATGAATTTTGTACGACAGACATGTCAAGCTGTAAAAAAGTGACGAAAATAAATAAAAAAGAAGGAAAATTACCTTGAGTGTGTCCTTTTCGTCGTAGTCTCACAATTCGTAATTGAAGATAAAACTATGAAGACAATGTATCTATTTATAGATGTCATGTGGTGGGATATAATCCTTCTCCTAGTTCAAGTACAATTTCTTTTTGGCTAAGGCAATAAAACATAATAGGAATATGAAATTGAGTAGGATTACAATTCCTAGTTCAATTACAATTTCTTTTTGGCTTGGGCAATAAAACATATATATGAATATGAAATTGAGTAGGATTACAATTTCTAATTGAATTATGATTTCTTTTTGGTTTGGGCAATAAACCAATATATAGGAATATGAAATTGATTAGGATTACAATTGTTAATTCAATTATAATTCATTTTTAACTAAGGTGAATTTAGTAATTGGTCAATGCTTCAAGCCTAGTCTCTAAAAGATAAAATATATTGACAAGACTTGAAGCAGGGGGGCATTTGTAATCATTTAAAATTTATTTAATATAAATTTATAAAATGATTCGGATTATATTGAATTCATAAATATATTAATCCAAATACATATTGTGGATTGATATAATTGAGTTAAATATTTAAGTCCAATAAATATGGATTTAATTAAAGTCTAGATTAATTGATTTGGGCTACATTGGATGAACCCAATTTGTTAAACCCAATCTCATCTCATTCTAGAGCCCATCTTGTCACCACGTGTGCAGATGATGTGGCATGCCAAGTCAAATAAGAAAACCAATAGAATCATGACATGTGTCAAAGATGACAAGCCCGCTCCATAAAGCCCAAATGTCATGTCACTTCAATCCGATTGGCTTAGCGGAATCCTATTCCAATCACAACTCCTCTATTCTAAAACTATAAATAGGGGTCCTCATAATTCAGAAAAGGGGCAGAAAATTGTAAACAAGAATCTAGAGAAACTCTGTGGTACAAATGCCATTTAATTCTCTACAAAGCTACAAGTTTAAGAATTAAAGCATTCAAGTTCAAGAACGGTCAAGATCAAGACAACCGAATTCAAGAACAAGCTCGAACCCCTTGAGTTCAAATAAAAGTCAAGATCAAGATAAAGTTCAAGTTCAAGTTAATCATAGATTCAATAACAAGCTTTAAAGCCCTTGAATTTATATTTGAAAAGGCGAAGTAAGATTTTTTTGCCAGAATTTATAGACAAAAAAATTCAAGTTGGAAATGCGATTCTTGTCAATTTCATGCGAATTTCATTCATCAGCCAGCCGAAGTATTGCACCCAACCATCGCATCTTGGCCATTTGACCCTTTGGGACTGGATATTGTAGGACCATTACCAAAGTCTTCTGGTGGACACTTGTACATCTTGGCCGCAACTGATTACTTTTCAAAATGGGCTGAAGTTGTCGCTCTTAAAGAGGTGAAGAAAGAGAATGTTGCAAATTTTATCCGAGTAAATATTATCTATCGCTTTGGCATCCCTCGCTATATAATAACAGACAATGGCAAACCATTTGATAACAAGTTAATGAACAAGATTTGTGATATTTTTGACTTTAAGCAGCGTAAATCTTCTATGTACCATGCTGCCGCAAATGGTCTTGCTGAAGCATTCAATAAAACTCTATGCAACCTGCTCAAGAAAGTTGTCTCCAAATCCAAACGGGATTGGCATGAAAGAATGGAAGAAGCTTTGTGGGCATATAGGACAACATATCACACACCAACTCAAGCAACACCATATTCACTTGTTTTTGGAGTTGAAGCAGTCCTGCCACTCGAGCGAAAAATACCCTCCTTAAGACTTGCTATTCAAGAAGGGCTCACTGAGGAAGAAAATGTTCGATTGCGTCTTCATGAGTTAGAAGCACTTGATCAAAAGAGGTTAGAATCCCAACAAAACCTTGAATGTTATTAAGCTCGTCTATCTCGTGCTTTTAATAAGAAGGTTCGTTTGAGGTGCTTTCAAGTTGGAGATCAAGTTCTCACGGTAAGAAGACCCATCATTACTTCGCACAAGTCTGGGGGTAAATTTACCTCAAAGTGGGATGGACCATATGTCATACAAGAAGCATATTCAAATGGTGCTTACAAGCTTGTTGATGCTGATGGCTTAAGGATTGGTCCTATTAATGCCAAATTTCTAAAGAGATACTATCCTTGAAGGAAGAAGATGCTCCTTAAGGTACGAGCCTAAACTGCATGTCACTCCTTGCCCGCAAGAGTATAAACTGTGTACGGCACAAAAAAAAGAAGAATAATCACTCAAATCCCCAGAACTACGTTGTGACTTGATCCTCTTTATTGAGGTATGTAGGCGCTTAGAACCATATTCTAAGTTCAATTGCATGAGTGTCAAAAAAAATCCCACTTGATCTATTGCATGAAAGTCAAAGCGATATATATTTTATTTTAATCTTTTGTCTCATCAAATTTTAGACTTGTACGAAGTATTGATGGGTGTATGGAAGGGGCAAACCCTTATAAAATATGAATATCTTATTAGTACGGTGGAAGTCTTTAAATTAGATCATGTATGAAAATTGGAGTCTTTATATTCTTCAAGTTTATTACTTGAAGTATCCAAATTCTCTAAGTATACAGGTTGAAGTATTCAAATACTCCAAGTATGAAGGTAAGACTTCAAGTATATAAGTAGAAGTCTCCAAATGCGTATGTAATTGAATTCCATGCCTAAAGGTGCGCGAGATTTGTCCCTTTGCACCTTAAGCTAGCTTTGTTGCGGATTATCCCTCAATAGATCTTTGAATTTCTATGTTTCAAGGTGGACAAACTTGTCCCTTTGAACCTTAATCTAGGACTTTTCACGGATGTATACTTAAAAGAATCTTTTTAAATTTTCATGTCTTAAGGTGGACAATATATGTCCCTTCGCACCTTAAGTTGACCTTTTCACTAGTGTATATTAAAAAGGATCTTTAAATTTTTCATGCCTTAAGATGGACGATACTTGTCCCTTAGCACCTTAATCTAGCTTTGTCGCAGATTTATCCTTCAACAAATCTTTAAATTTCTATGCCTTAAGGTGGACAAACTTGTCCCTTTGCACCTTAAGCTAGATTTTCGACGGATTTATCTTTAAAAGGATCTTTAAATTTCCATGCCTTAAGGTGGACAATATTTGTCCCTTTGCACCTTAAGGTGGTCTTTTCACGGGTCTATTAAAAGCTTCAAGATGGTTAAGCATTCAGGACCTTGTAACACCTTGAGTTTATCTTCAAGGCATGAGCGTTACACGGTATTCTATTAAATCTTAATGTTGGTTAAAAATTTGGAACCTTGTAACACCTTGAGTTTATTTTCAAGGGGGGAGCGTTACACGGTATTCTAGTAAAGCTTCATGGTCAAACATTCAAGACCTTGTAACACCTTGAGGTTATCTTCAAGGCGGGAGCGTTACATGGTATCCTATTAAAGCTTCATGGTTAAGCATTCGGGACCTTGTAACACCTTGAGTTTATTTTCAAGGCGGGAGTGTTACACGGTATTCTAGTAAAGCTTCATGATAAAACATTCAGGACGTTGTAACACCTTGAGAATATCTTCAAGGCGGGAGCGTTACATGGTATCCTATTAAAGATTCAAGTTGGTCAAGCATTCGGGACCTTCTAACACCTTGAGGTTATTTTCAAGGCGGGAGCATTACACGGTATTCTAGTAAAGCATCAAGTTGGTTAAGCATTCGAGGCCATGGAACACCTTGAGAGTTTTATTTATTTATTTTGTTAAGGCATGGACGTTAAGCACATTTTTATGTGATAAATCCTTCCATTATGTAGCCTCCATAAAATATTAAATTCCTTTTGCTGATCTACAAAAAAAAAGTGAAGGAGAGATTGTTACCCGTCAAGATGTTTGAGACTCTAAAGATATTAAATCTTGAATCTTGGATGTGTTGTAGACCTTTATGTCTAGATTAGGAATCACCAATTGGATTGTGATTCCGTTGTTCCTACGTCATGACACGCGATTTTTAGTAAGTCACACAAATCTGAAAATTTTTTGCATGACAAAATCTAGAGCTAACTTCAAAAAATTAATTGATTTGGGATACATTGGATGAACCCAATTTGTTAAACCCAATCTCATCTCATTCTAGAGCCCATCTTGGCACCACGTGTGCAGATGATGTGGCATGCCAAGTCAAATAAGAAAACCAATAGAATCATGACATGTGTCAAATATGACAAACCCACTCCATAAAGCCCAAATGCCATGTCACTTAAATCTGATTGGCTGAACGGAATTCTATCCCAATCGCAACTCCTCTATTCTAAAACTATAAATAGGGGTCCTCATAATTCAGAAAAGACAGAAAATTCTAAACAAGAAGCTAGAGAAACTCTATGGTACAAACGCCATTTAATTCTCTACAAAGCTACAAGTTTAAAAATTCAAGCATTCAAGTTCAAGAACGATCAAGATCAAGACCACCGAATTCAAGAACAAGCTTGAAGCCCTTGAATTCAAATAAAAGTCAAGATCAAGATAAATTTCAAGTTCAAGTTCATCATAGATTCAAGAACAAGCTTTAAAGCCCTTGAATTTATATTTGAAAAGGCGAATTCAGAGGAATTATAGAGATTGAACACTCGCATTTGAACTAATAAAACGGTTGTTGCTGTAATTTTCCGTTCTTGATTATTGTTTTCTCGACGCGAATTTTATTGTCTACAAATATATCTCTAAACATATGTACAATAATTCTTTTAATTAAGGTGTGCATTTTTACTGATTTTTAGGTTTGTTTGCGGATTTCAATTTTGTTTAGATCTTTTAAAGAATTTGTTGTTTAGTTGAATAGTAAATTCTTTAATTTCATAAGGGTTTTGGATATTGAAAACCTCGACATCCCTCTTTAATGGTCAAATCTAAGAGGATTACAAGGGGTATACAACTTGGTCATCATTTTTCTAGTGATTTTCATCTTTTAATCTGTGTAATACTCAAGGAATGACGGATAATATTGGATAGTCGGCTAAAATGACGGAAGAGATATGATCTAAGTATATACATGACCCAGTTCATATGCAAAATCTTTCTCAAGTTCTATACAGGACGGTAGGATCTTCGTCTATCAGCGGGGAACTTGAAAAAGAATGACGAAGACCAAATAGTTAATGAAGGGGTATTTAATTATAGTTATGAAATTTTAAGTTTGTTGAATATCTTACCATTACAATATTTGCCTGTTCAGTTGAAATCGTCAAAAACACAAAAAATTAAATTTTTCTGTTAGAATAAAGTATATGTAACAATTGTCTTTGTATTCAAAATTAAAAAGTATGCGTATAGATTTAGAATAGTGTGACTACTGTTGATGGATAATGTTAGGTTTTTAATATGGATATTATATTCTTTTCTTTTTTTTTAAATGTTTTTGGACGGTTAGTTTTGGTATTAAACCATATATATATATATATATATATATATATATATATTCAACAAACACATGGATATAGTAAGAATCTACGAAAATTAACAAGACACGAACCAAAGCAAGAATCCAGATAATTTAATCCGTCCAAACATATTCATCAACTGATTCTTTCAGCATAGCATTGTGAGATATAAATGCACTAGCTTTTTGTGAAGAGAGCAGATAATGAAAGCAATTTATTCAAAATTTGTGTATAGAACCAAGAAGATACAACTTTAGGCATTAAATCAGGTACTTGATTAAGCTGAGCGCTAGTCAGGCTGTTTGAAGAAACCTTTAAATAAAGATAACAGAACCCGTCCACCTGAACAATAATACCCCAAAAACGAAAAACAATTCAAATTTTCACATTTCTATGTATTGATTCAAACGAACCATGTGGAAAAAGTGACTTTTTATTAATATAAAGAGAGAATAGAAGAGAACCTTACCGCATACCTTCCTCCTCTATCTGCTATGCTTTTAACAGATAGTGACATGTTCCCTAATGGAAAATCGATGAAATCACAAAATGAGAGTCTTTCGCTAATTCTCATCTCAAGACATTTTTCTGAGGGTTTATAACCAACCCTTCTCTGACAATAGATTGTGCGTGTCTTCTTCTAGTTATAAACGTAAACATTGTGGAGTGCTGTTTAATTTGTATCCAGTCAATTAAAAGATGCATATTTATTTTATCTAGTTGTATTCATTTTTAAAGATTGTTAATGTTATTTCAGATTGTATTCATTATACTACATTTATTGTATTTGTGTTGTGTTGTTTCTAAGTTATATGTTACTTCATTAATATTCTCTTTGTGTTTTGTATTCATAACTTTTAACAATATTGACTGTATTTCAGTTGTATTCATGCTTACTTTATTTGATGAGTTTGTACTCACTAAACTATACCTTTTGTATTTGTGTTTAGTGGTTTCTAAGTGACATGTTACTTCATTAATATAACTTTGTATTTGTATTCATGATAAGTTATATGTTGTTTCATTTTATTTAATTGAATAAGGTTGCATTCAAATTGTCATGACAAAGTATCTTGTATACTATAAAGTTATTTTTATTTTATTTTATTCTAGAATGTTGCTATATGTGTATTTGGTGTTTTTTGTATTCATTGTGTTATACTTCTTGTATTTTGTTTGATGTGATTTCTAAGTTACATTATGACATACTTCTATATTTATGTGCTGTGGTTTTTAAGTTACATTATTGTAAAACTTTTGTATTCATATGCTTTTTAAGTAAAATGTTTTTTTTTTTTTTTGCATAATTCATTTACTCATGGAATTGACATTGCGTGCAAAAATTCACTTAAGATTGCACCATGCACTGCTATGTCAACAATTAAATTAAATTTCGTTTGACTAATCATCTTTTTGAGCATCAATATAGCTTGTTTTGTGAATGAACATGCTTTGGTCATTTATCCAATTGATAACTTTGATAGCAATATTTAAACGATCAAGATATGCTGTATTTTTTTAAGACTATGGCCTGCAAAAAAAATGTCAAAGCCATTAAAGTAGTGATAACAATTGGTTATAGTTTGAAAATAAACTAAAAAAAGTTAGGGGTTGTCATCGTATGCCAAAAAGGTTTCTAGTTCATTATAATTGTAGATTAACTAGTTTTGCATTTTTGTTCTTCTTGTATTTAAGGTTTCATTTTGTATGTCAAAAAGGGTTCTAGTTTTTTTTAATTTTGTATTCATTCAAACGATATACAAACAAGATTTGTATTCTATGTATTTGATTATTTTGAAATTTAATTTTAAATCGTAAAACTTTGTATTTCTTCTAATAAATCAGTCATCACAACTATATACCTTAAATTTTATATTTAACACATCATTAAGTTTTACATTTCGTTAACAATTATTCAAGTTACAAAATGTATGTGTTTGTTGTTGTACTTGTATCCTTATGATCAAAATTTTATCCTTGTCATTACAATTGTACTATTTGACCACCAACATATTTGTATCTCTATCGAAATTATTTGTTCTATTTCAATCAAACACACTTATAAAAGTACAATATAGTTACTATAATTTTTTCGATATGAATTCAATTTTATGGAAAAAATAAAATAAAAACAAAAACAAGCAGTCCAAAAAAAAAAAACGATCTTCAACTAACTACATCCATTCTTATTTTGTATCAACCAATCTAAAATTAAAACACTCCACCAAAATTAATTCTTCCCACCTTATTCATAATACATAAAATATACAAGGAAACTAGATATGTTATAAAATTATAAAAAAAATGTCATACCCTTTCTATGATCACTTTGAGAACAGATTAAGGATCCAACATTTAACTAATCATACCTAATTAAGTTTGTATTGTAACTGATTATATCAAAGTCCCAATGGCAAATTCATTTTACAAATTTGGTTGTCAAAGCACTTTGAATCTATTTGTTTTTAAATCTTCTTCCAGACAGAAAAAAATAATTTTAACGAATTCATTCATTAGGGATTAAATATTATCAATGAAAACTTAAAAATCGATATTTATAATTTTCATCAACAAGGGGACGCTGCACTATTTTTGAATTTGTAATTGATAAGAATTCTAAGCGATATATTCCTTTTTAAAAAATATTTTCTTCCCTAAATTTCTCCTTTTTATTAATAATTATTTTGTATTTTTTTAATTAAAACAAATAATAAAAATATAAATCTAATACATAAAAAACTAAAATATTAATATTTTTAATAAATATTTAAAGTGTCGCTAAGGGATCCTATTGAATACTAAAATATTTACATTTTAAAAAGGAAAAATTGCATAAATTGGTATATTTTAATAAATAATTACTGATTTTAGCGATACTTTTTATTTATTACCATTTATAGCAATATTATGTTAAATATGCAATATGAAATAAAAGTGAATTATGTATGTAATATATATAAATTATAATTGTTTTTTAAAATATATTATGTTTGTTTGGTAAAAATTTGACACATTGTATTATAAATGTATTAAAATGTGTGATAAATGTATTATCCATTATTAAAACTTGTATTATATGTGAATAATAAATTGTTCTTTATAATATGTATTAAACTTGTATTATAAATGAATTAAAACTGATCAAGTTAAAAAAAATATACTATTGCTATAAATGGTAAATATTTTTTTATTATATTATATTGTAAAAATTTAAGGAATCCCATAGTGTAATTCAATAATTACATTTTGTCCCGACAAATTTAGTATTTACAAAAAATCCCTTAAATTTGTTGTTCTGTGATACTTTAGACTCTAGTGATACATGGTAAATGATACATGGTAAGTTTAAATTGTTGAGAAAAAAATGGGGAAAAAATGGTACAATTAATGTTGTTACTAAAACAGCTTAATTTAAGGTAACAGATCATTAATCACCATAAAATCAGCACGTAATTGGATAACATTCTCCCCTATGTATAAGGTAACAGATCATTAAACATTTGGATAACATTCTCCCCTATGTATTTTCCAAAGTCCTTTAGGAAATTGTTATTAAAATTGACAGCAAACCTTATGGGATGTGTTGGTATCTTTTTAATCTTGTACTTTAGTGGCTGCAATTTGAAAATAAAACAGCAAATTATAACGATATTGAAATATAAATAATAAATAAAACAACTAATAACTTACTGATACATGGTTTCAGTTTTCAGAAATTCATACTACATGAAAAACATGTGATACATGTCTACTACATGTATCAGTGAATTAACTAAAACACTATAACATGTGATACATATCTAATACATGTATCAGAAACATCGACTAAACAATATACACACTGATTCTATATGTATCATCAAGTACAGTGGATGACGCATTTATTAAACTTAGTGAATGATACATTATAACAATTTTCAAAACATGTATCAGTACATCAACTAAACAACTAATACCTTACTGATACATGATATCCGTTTTCAGAAATTCATACTACATGCAAAACATGTGATACATATCTACTACATGTATCAGTGCATTGACTAAACACTGTACACACTGATTCTATATGTATCATCAAGCACAGTTGATGACGCATTTACTAAACTTATTGAATGATACATTATAACAAAAAAGAGAAGAAAAGACGAACTGATGATGAATTAATAATAAAAAGATGTTGGGTTAAGACGATAACAGATTAAGAAGAAAAAGACGATGATGGATTAAGAATAAAAAGAAGAAACCAATAAAATATGCCAGAGTCTTTGTTTGAATCCTTCTGAAGATTCATAGGATCATGCAAAGACTTTTTTCTATTTTCTGCCCCATTCTCATCAACAATCCCCGTCCTCTCCATCCCCGACTGTCGGAGCTTCAGAACAGCCGCCGGCGGCGGCGGCGGCGGAGATGGATTGTCACCGGCAGTGGGTGTGGAAGTGAAAGACATATGAAATTCTAGAGAAGGGGTTGTGGGGTTAGTGATATCTGATGAAAAACTTCTGAGAATGATTAAAAGGGAAAGGCATAAAAAGAAAAATCGATGATTTTGACGAAAGCTGGAGACTTTGTAAGTGAAACAAGATTATTTTCTGAACCTGACAAACTAGTACTAATCGATGATGGAGTAAGAAGAATTGAAGACGTGATGGAGTAAGAAGAACAATAAGAACGGGAGAGAAATTGTGCAGTTTTTTGAAATTTCAAATTTTTTGAATTTTGAAATTCAAAATTTTAAACTTGGGTGTTTTAATTAAAATTAATTAAAATTAATAATTCAAAATTCAAAATCTGATTTAGAAGATTGAGTGTTTTAGTGGAGAAAAAATAGGCATTATATTGGGGGATTGTGTATTATAGGAGAGAGAATGTTATGTATCTATACACTTCTACTAAAATTTAAAAAAAAAAAGGGAATTATGTAATATTTAAAAAAAGAAGGGAAAATTAGAGAATATAAAACTTAAAGTTGTGTATTTAAGTTATTTTTCCTATTATATTTATGTAAGTTTCCCATTTAAAAATTTAAGGGAAAATTGTATAAAATAGCAAACTAATAACCTAAATTAAATGGAATAGCTAGGGTTTGATTTAATTGTGCTCCATAGCAAACATTATCTAAAATTTGCCAGCGTCTCTCTCCCAGGAATCTCGCTCGCCACTCTCCATTCTCGCTCGCCTCTCTCGCTTTATACACAGAAGTGTATAATTCTGTTTATGTTTTGTATAAAGCGAGAGAAAATTGTATATACACATGCAAAAATGTATATCTTCGTGTTATACACTTAATTATACAATTTACAAACATTTTACTTCAAAAATTGCAGAGAAAAAGGCCAACAAATTATACAATTGCGAATTATACAATTGCAGTGAAATACAATTTTCTCTAGCTTTATACAACAGAAGTGTATATATTGTGTTTCTGTTTTTGTATAAAGCGAGAAAAACATATATCTTCTTGCTATACACTTATAATTATGCAATATACATACATTTTAATTCGATTCAACTATATGCAAAACAAATTATACAATTGCAGCGAATTATACAATTTAGTCCAGCGAATTATACAATTTAGGCCAGCGAATTATACACTTGTATATGTATAGCGAATTATACAGTTTTTATGTTTGCTATGGAGCGCAATTATGCAAAGTTTGCTATATTATACAAATATGAATTTTTTGTTTGCTATATGTGAAAGTTGCCCAAAATTTAACAATAAGAAGCCCACATAACAGAAAATTGCATTAAAGCCCAATTAACCGCTTCATCCCCCATAGTAGCACTAACACATAATGCTAATTAATAGCTTAACCTTTGGTTTTTCAATTTCTTCAATTTTGAAGGTCTCGTGTATAAGAAAATGTATTAATTTCTCCAATTCCATGTTCAGGGAATCCCGAAGCATTTGGATGGAACTTCAAGTGAAGATAATTTGTTACTAAAGAGAATGGTATGTCAAAATATTATTTAAGAATGATATTTTATTTACAAGTATTTGTGGTAGAACTTCATGTAAGACAATTGATGTTGTAATCAATTTTGTATATAGAATGAGAAGAGTTTCTTGAGATGGCAATGAGGGTATTTGGTGTTGAAGAAGCATTGCTTAGTTATTATCTTCATTTGAAACATAATGACATATTCAAATAGGACTTGTAACAAGTAATTGTATTGTATTCAAACAAAGTGAAAGTCACTCACCTCTTCATTTGTTACTTTCATGAGATGATTATGTAGAATTGATTGACGATCATGCTACTGGAACAATGACAAGAACAAAACATTATGGAAATAAGCAAGAAAAAAATGAATTAATATCGTAACAAGTTTATAACATTTGAGTATCAATATTCTAAATATCCTAAAATACGACTAGTTCTATTGAATATCACGCTAACTCAGTGCAAATATATCTTCAATTTACAAAAGTCGTTTCATATTAGCACTTCTGTTTTTCATCCTTTTCCCCTTTCAACTGTGACTATTATATTTTTCTCTGCTTATTTTCTACAAATGTTCTATGTTGCAGTTACTTCACTATCAACTTCACCCTTTGAGTATAAGAGATGAGATGTGAATTTTAAATTTAAATGGTAAGCACTGGAACATGTCTTATTCTCTTGATAAATTTGTCTGTTACATGAGTGATTCGAATATAAGTTACTATCAATAGTTTAGCAAATAAAAAAAACTTGATTTGAATTAGCACCACATTATTTTCGTGTCACGACCCATATTCTCAATCATATCTCTAACCAAGCTCATACTTTTGATATAATTTATATGTCAAAAAATATATTTGCTAAATTTAGATCCTAGGGTTAAGCCTTAAACTATAAAAATATCATAAATCTAATGGTGTTCGTATAATACAATACACCTAGTAATTAATTATATCAAAACCCATACAATTTGGCATAACCTTATATTCATTCACTGGAAAACTTAATATTCCCCAATCATCCAATTCCTCACCCTACAATCCTCTAATCACCTTATCATTGTAACATCACTAGCCTTCAATTAATCGAAGCCAAATTCTGTAACGACCTGAACCGTTATTATTTGAGAAGGGTAAAAATCAGTGAAAAATGTGGACCCTGTCATGCTATAGCAGGATAGATGTTGCTGGCGCAGTGGCAGGATAAGTTGTGGCTGCAGCGGGATCGGTGAGGCAGAATCCTTAATTACGAGAAATTATATTTTTTTCATCTCCCTAAAATACCTAGAAAAATCATAAAATCCTTGAAAACCTCAGAAAAAACTATTCTAAGCTCGGGAAAGAAGAAGAAGGAGCTTTCTAGCATGGGGATAACTGAATTTTACAAAATCTTGACCAAATTCACCATAGCGAATCCGAAAAAGGTGAAAAAGAAATCAAAACTCTGTGTAATTGCTTGGCGCCCAAGTAGGTGAGGTTTTATGCATTGAGTAGTTGTAAATTTGTGCTTATCTTGTAGTATACGAAATCAATCATAGAAGAATGCATAGACCTTTGTGCACCAAGTAAACTCCATGGAAAATTTCTATAATGCAACGTGTTTCGGGTTAGTGCTTGATGTAGAGAATTGATGACTAGTCAGGTGTTCTTTGTTATTTTCTTGAGTAGAATTTCTTTATTTAGCAAGAGTATCCGGTAGAAGGGACTAACTTTTGATATATTGTAGGTTGACCTATCGAAGTAACAAGTTGATGAATGTTAATAATTTAGGTTTAAAATTCTAATGAAAACTAGGGATGAACTTGGTCTCTGGTGTAATAAGGATTTAAGGAAATTCTTAAGTAAAGGTTGGGATTTCATGATTGTGTGATGTATGCATGTTCTTGCTTCATTGTTATATTTGTATGTGTATGAATGTTTCAAATGTTGAACACACATGTTATAACTGAGATAGATGAATGATGTAGCCATGAAACCATGATGTAAATGTATGATATTAATGATGTACTTGTGATTATGATTGTGATGCGTGAATGGGATTAGATTTCCATGTTCCGCAAGCTAACTTGGATCGGTTGCAACATTTTGGCATAACTTTGGATTCGATTTGCATGTATCGGCACAACATTTAGATCAGGTTGCCAAGTTCCGACATAACTGGGGATCAGATTGCCACATTCCAGCAAGCTAACAGTTTGAGTTTGAGTTCCTGAGAGGACCAACCACTTATGATAAGGGTGTAGGGTAAAGCATGGTATAGTTCGGTATTGTGATGTGTATATACTTGTGATTGTTATGTATATATCTAATGATGACAGTGTGTAGGTGGAACCATGACGTATGTGAGTGTGGGGTGATGTGTAGATATTTTATGAGGTGTACTTGTAAAAAAAATGAATTGTCGAGGCCTTTGTCCGGGTAAGTACCTAAGGAGAAACTATATGGCTCGGGGTTGATAAGGTGACAATAATTTAATAGCGTGACATGATTGATTGGTAGGAAAGATGTTAGAGGACTGTGGGATTATCCAATGAGGTTAACATGTTAGGCCATGATTTAATAGAACTAGAAGTGTTAGCGATTGGGAAAGAAAATGGGTAGTAGCCAGAGTATTGATGTAAGTTGAAGGTGTTCTAAGAAAGGGCAAGGGTGGAGAAACGAGTGTTACTTGCATGACCCTATTATTCTTTTCTTTTATTATGAGGTGAGCATCGCGTTGAGCGATGATGTCTACAAGTATGTGATAGTTGTACTTATATACTCTTGCTATGAATTTTTGAAATAGTCTGGATGCAGGATTAGTGATGTTTCATTAGGTGAAGACGAAGAAATAATCCAGTAGCTTCGACTCTTCTTCCACATGGTGGGAGCTGTGCTCTTTTATTATTTATTGTCCTATCGTTACTCTTAGTAGATCTTGTATATGTCAGACTATATCCTTGGGGTTGTTAAATCAATTTTAACAAGGAGTGTACTTAAATAGTGTTATTTATTAAATCTCCTTAACTTTGTTTTCCGTCTTCTTTATTTTGCACATGTTTTTCTCTACTAGGATATGAACATTCTCCTACTTAGCAGTTAGAAGTGGAAACCCGCACGGTCCGGTGGGTTGGGTCGTGACAAATTGATATCACAACCTAGGTTATCGGTCTCTCTGTACAACAACAAGTATGGACTAGGCTCTTGTGGATTGGTGTGTTGACGTCCACATCTAATCTTCAAGAGGCTAAGAAGCATTTTAGGAATGATTCCACTCCTTCTCTCCTTTCGAGAGATGTGTCACTTCTGGTGTGACCTGTGTCCAATTGGTATATGCTAATTCCATTTGCTATCTCAACCAAGTAAGTCGGATGTCGTGATTACGACTGAAGGATACAAGTAAAGTTAATTGGAACTGGGAAGGTTTCAATTGGTATATGGCCTTAAAGGTCGTACAATGCATAAATGACCATTAGTGGTCATCTATAGGACGAGCTAACTAATAAATTTACACTTCATGAACATTGAATTAGAAATGTGTTCCTTGTTGCCTGAAATAATTTGAAATGTGTGCTATGTTGTTTGAATTTAACTATAATTGTGCATTGCTTGTATATGTATTAGTATTCTTTGATGGCCTAAATTACCGACGATGTGAAGGAATGTAGTTGATGTGGGTAACTGGATAAGAACACCGTGTGGAGTGTCTGAAGTTGATACAAGTAGAACTCTGGCTGAATCGTGAAAATTGTGCAAGTTGTAACGTCTGGGTGTATCCTGGGGATGTGTAAACTGTGGTGTCGAGTTGTTTTTTAGCATTAGGAACCGAACCTCGCATATCCTAGTTGGATAAATTTAGAAGCCTGATGGGATGGTGAAAATGGAGACTTGGAAAATCTTTGGAAGTGAAAAAGTATCTAGAAAATTTTGGCTAGGTTCTGGTCTTGTTCGAGCCGCTTCAGCGGGATTTCTCCTGTTGGCGCGGTCCCGCTATAGCAAGATTTCTTCCGCTGGAGCGCTGCCGCTAAAACGTGATTTATCCCGCTAGAGAGGCACGAAGAGAGGCAGAATTCTCGCCTGTTTTTTCCCGTAACTCCCTTCTTTAAAAATACAACCTCAGAAGGGATCCGAACCAATCCCTTCAACTCCCAAACTAGTAGTCAACAACAGTATTAGTGAAATTTGATTAATATAAAACTGGATGCCTTAGACAGCCAAAAACAAGCATCCACGTGGCACAAAACATAGAAATACTGAAAGTCAGATAAAACTTAGTTGTCTAAAATTACAAGCCCAATAGGGGTGAAAGGAAAGCAAGTCAGGGACTCTCAGACTAGGTGGTTCAACGTCAGAGTCCATGTCCTCGGGATGTTCCAAGCTGGACCAAGCTTCTTTCAGTGTCGGTAACTATGAAAGAACCTTCGGGTCAAGGTGGGGGAATCTCCTTGCCTGGAACAACACAAGTGAAGATGCCTTAATGGTCTTCCACATATGGGTCATCAGGCGATCCCTCTCCACACCCTTTCTCGTCTCTTAGCGCAACTGAAGGCGAAGTAACTCTACATCGAGGGCAGTTCTGGGAGGGACCAGAGTGAAGTCAACATATGCACTCCTCTTTTCTTTCGTACAATCTCCAAGTCTATCTCAACCCTTGCACCTGAGAGGGGGTCCTCACTCTCTTAACCCACAGTCGCCTTGATGCCGCTATCCTTGTCAGTCTTCTTCTGTTTGTTCCTAGAAGTAGAACCAGTCTGAACCAAAAAGGGTTAAATAGGGGGATGCATATGTAATACCTCGTCAGCGTCGAGCAACGACACTACTACCATTTGCATAGGGAAATGATAAGACCGGGAAGTGAGAAGTCCTTCTTGTTGTCCAAGTAGAACATCTTTTACTCGTAGATAATATGCGCCCCACATTAAGTTGAATGTCCTGTATAGCGCATTCCACAACCAGGTCCCGAGGAAAAGTAACGTCTGTGTTATTTCTCAACGGACAAATCCTCCTAGATACCAGGTGCAACCACCTTTTAGAATCTGACGACCAGTCAGCACTAGTGATGCCCTCTGCAGTAGCCTAGTAAACTTGCTCCCATTTTGCTGATCCATTATAGTTTCCCGCAACCACTCCAAATCCATCTCCCTAAGTTTGGCCTTGTATTCTATGTTTGGGACCTCTTGCACCTCCAGTACCTCATTAATAGTAGAGGCGTTTAAAGGGATGTCAACTCCTTGAATGTGAATGACCGAGTAAGTATACTCCAGCATATGGAGGGAAAGATGACATAAAACTCCCTCACCCAAGTGGAAAAAACATCTGGGGAGCCTCAATCAGCGGGAGACACCTAAACTTGATCAAACAAGTGTAAAAGGCAGGATCCTTCTCCTCCACCTTCCGTAAAACAAGCGCCCTCTCACAGCAGAACCCTGTGGCATGATAATCGTAGTGCCTTTCTCGACTAGCGACATTTGGGAACCGAGAAAAAGGTAAGTTTTCGTCGTTATGAACAACCATTTAGAGAACCTGGAAGAAGTAATATAAGTTAGAATAACATAGACCGGACAGGAACATTAGACAAAAAGGAGGGAAAATGGGGTATGGGAGTTAGGCCACTAGTCTAGGTCATCCCGCTACAACAACTAGAATCCGACTGCAGTAGGATGATGCAGGCCGCTACAGTGGGATGCAAACTGCTATAACAACCTTCATCTAGGACGAACACCAGAACCGAAAATGGCACCCTTCGTCCCAAGATCCCTGCTTTCGTCATGTTGACACCCAATTTTTGAACTCCACGGTATAAATTAATCATCGAGCTTTTCAAATTTCAAATGATTTAAAAAGTTAGGTTTTATTGAAGTCCAAAATATTTTTTTCAAGGTATTTGAAACTAATCATATCATTTTACATTTTTTAGAAAATATGTAGGTTTTATATAATTTTCTATACGTAATTAATATATTTCATGAATATTCGAAAATCATCTTGAAAAAAAATATTGTTTTTGCTTAATAATTTTACTAATTAGTTTAGTTATATATTGGTTTGTTAGTTTTAGTTAGCTAATTCATATTTAAATTAATTATTTTATTTTGTTAAGAGTAAAAAGCTCATTAAGTGATTTTACTTATTCATCTTATTTAATTATTGGTCGAATTCGCTAATTTAATCCATTCAACTTTTTTTTTAAATTATTTTGATTGGCTAGAATTGAAACCTTTGACCATCTTTTGTAATTGCAATTTTATCTACATTTATCCAACTTCAACAACCGATTTTCTTCCAATTTTACGACCAAAATCTCGAACCTTTTCCTAATTTTTTCAGTAACCCAACCCAACTTATACCTTGACCAGGCCCACTCCTCTTAATTCCCATTCCCAGTAATTCCTCTCATCTCAGCAACCAACCCGACCCACTTCCCTTTTATCCCCTTCAGTGAGCAACGCTAAATTGCAACGTGCATCAGACATGTGAACTCCTCCACTCGACCAACACACCCCGTATTCTTCATGCGCGAGCCACTAAAATCAGCAGCAAGGAACGCACAATGATCTCAACGATATCATCGTCTCTTTCGCCATTAATTTGCGTGGCAAGGGCTTCCTGATTTCTCTAGCCTTGCAGAATCGTCCTTGGGTGTCGGAGATGTCTCCACGTCTCCCCCAAGGACGATTGGATCGATCAAAATCTTCCATTTCCCCTTTCCATTTTTGGAACAGTTTCAGAGCTTCAGAAAAAGCTTGTCTTCCCAAAGTGGTGAAAGAAACATTTGAATTTCAAATTCGGACTCAAGTTCTGTCCAAGATTCTCACCCTTCCCCCCTCTTTTTCTTTGTCAAAATTCTAGCCCTTGGCTATATATGATCGCTTCGGTCCTTTTGGGGGAGGGAGATATTTCTTTAGCTGCCATTTGAGAGAAAATCTACAGTAAGAATCACTAGTTATACAATTATTACAAATAAACACTTGAGGAATAGGTCTTAAAAATCACATAGAGTAAGAGTTAAGATTCCCGCTTGTATCTTCACCCACGAGAGTTCATCAGAGTCGCGACTTGGTGGTGGAGGGATCGGCCTCATAGCTAGCTCGTTCGTCCGTCCGATTCGCTGCCCTCATAAAAGGTAAAGTTCTCTTGACCTCCATTTGAATTTTTTTGAATATTATTTTTATTTATTTATTTATTTATATATTTTTTTTAGTTGAGGTTTCGTTTGAGAATTTGGAGCTTTATGTTGGCTCAAACTCTCTTTCTTGCGGGTGCATACGTTATTTTTATTCCTTGTCCTAGTTCACCGTTGGTGCCAAACTATCGCTCGAGTTGATGTCTTAGTTTATGTTCTCTCATTAGTTGTTGAAGATGAAGTTGAGTCTCATTGCTGATGATTCATTTTACTTTTACTTTTGAGGAAGTTAGGTGAACATTTGACTTGCTTTGCTCGAAATATTCTGATGGTTGGAAAATGCAAATCTAGTAGCTTATCTTTTTATCATTTCATATTTTATTCGGGTTCGATGTCTGAATTAAATCTTTGTGCGAGGAAGAATGCATTCTGTCGTCCGCTGCTCATAGGCTCATGTTCCCTTTTTGTGTCTTACAGTAGCCTTACTGTAGGGAAAAGAAAAATGATTTTTTCATTCTTAGCATCGTCATGATATATACATATGTTCATTATCTCGTAGTTTTGCATATGCTTTTATTTTGCTTAATCACTTTATTAAGATGTCTTGTATTTAGTAGTATTTCCGTTAGTTCATATCTTCCTTTAAGGCGCTATTATTTAAGAATGGACCAGTTTTGTCCTCTATGCTCTTTATTAAAGTCTCAACTTTTTAAGGGGAAATTTGATTATGTTTGAAAACAACCATTATTGTTTTGATTTAAGCATGCTTTAGCATACAGTGTATACCCCAAGTATGATTTAGCATATTTAGTTGCCTTTTGGGTGACCAGTGGAGGATTTCCATTACTCCGTATATTTTATTCCGTTATATTGTTATGTACATCGCTGCGAATCCTGTTAAGATTATTCATAACTCACCTTAAGTATGGATATTACCCTCAATTTTCTTTTTTTGTATGGGGTTAGTTGCCTTTAGTTTATGAAGCTCTTCCTTTGCATTCCATCAACTCCTTTCATCGAGTCGGCCATCATGGTAAATTAGGAATCAGGTGTACAGGTTGAATATTGGCAAATCCGAACGAAAAAATAATTTTTCAGATGTGAAAACAAGTTGAAAATATGTCTTGTATACATTCATATACAGTGATATACGCGACAAAACGGCAATATACAGGTGCAAACGGTGTGGAAACTCAGGAAAAATTACATAAAATAAGGGTAAACAAAATGGAGACTAAAGGTTCAAAAATGGGTCGGAAACGTCCTGTATAACAGAGTATTCTTAATGTGTATACACAGATTTCTTTGAAGGAAATAGGCCTAAAGGCCCTGAAAATTGCAGCAGCAGAATTTGGGCCTAGGGCCCAAATTTGATATTTCCTTCCTTTCTTATTTATTTATTATGATGTTGGACTAACATATTATTTGATTTTTTGTTTTAATTTAATTATATCCCTAAGATATCCATTTCTCTTTATAAATATTCCAAAAAAAATACAAATATTTATTTTATAAATGTTTTTTACTTCGATTATTTTAATATTGGTCTTGTTAACAGAGTATGAATTATTTTTCCCCCTATTTTATTTTCTCCTTAATATAATATAATAATTAAATTGAGCAAACGAAAAAAAATTCTTTTACTTTAGTTAAAAATTTTAAAAGTTGTTTGAAAGTCATTTTAGTTAAATCACCGGTCAACCGCGAGTTAGCGGGCATTCCGAGGGCCTAACACCTTCTCTGAATGCAAATTTGAACTTCGAACCCCTTTTGAACTGATTTTATCTGTTTAAATCTTTTGAAAACAATTCTAAGTTTTCTTGATTTTAACTAAAAAATCAAGTGACGACTTTGTAAATTATGAAAGTTGATTTTTCTTAAATCATAAAATTAATTGTTTTTTCAAAACTTAGTCATTTTTTCATTTATATATATTTTCGATAAAACAGAAATGACGACTTTACTGGGACTAATTAAGTTCTAACCAAAAGGATTTGACTATTTGACTAATTGTAATTATTAAATTCCTTATTTGTGACTAATGTGTTTTAATTATATAATGGCATTACATTTCATGACATATTTTGTTATATATTGTATGGTATATTAAAGGACGGTTTGCGGAACCGCAATCGGACTTTTTTATACTCACCTTCTTTCAGATTTAACGGCAATTCATTGGTTCGTTATGCGTCCAATGGTTGTCGCGAGTTCCAGCCCAAATTGTCCGTTTAGGTTCCTGGTCTTTTAAAAGCCACTCTTAGTCAACTAACGTAGAGCCGAGCCAAGCCAAAATCCCGAATTTAGAAGCATTTGAACTAGGACGATCGAACACCCAATGCGTGTGGGGCCCATTAGAAGTCTACCTTTTATTTACTTGGCCCAAATTGCCAAAAATAGACAACCATGCTTATGTGATAATTGAAGGATGTATGTGTGTATTAAAATGATTTGTTGTCTATGGGGGTGGGGGTTAACTAATCTTTGTCTGCTATTTTTGCAGGATGAATTTAACACACGAGCCTTTGAAAACAAGAATGGTTATCGTCCCTGATCCCTTGCTAAAACTATGGTGGAGGTTCATGAACAACGACGACAAAATGATCATCCAGAAACACATAGGTTACCTCCCATCTCTGCTAGAGATGAATGCTTGGTCTGGCTAAATTGGAACAATGGTGAAATTCTGGGATAACGAGCATATGATCTTTCGATTTGGGGAAGTAGAGTTGACGCCAACAATAGAAGAAGTCCTCACGATTTACAAAAGCGTCTCCATGTGCAACAAAAGGAAACGACACCTAGAAACAGATCTCCTAAATCCTATAATATGGGATTTTACCAAAATTAGAGAAAAATTGTCATTGGTTAAAACCGAGTGGATGGACAAGCTCCCCGACCCAAATATACCTTTCAGAAAACTATATTATCGGTTCGAACGTGCAAGGGCTTATGAGAAATATAAATATGAAATCGTTTCAAAAGAAAAATGGAAAGAGACGTGTCCCCTCACATTTCCAATATGTTTACTCAGAATGATGATTTTCCCTTAAGGGCCAAAATACACTATTCATCCTAGTGTGTTTATTTCCACTCATGCCATCTTCAACGGAGTGGACTATAAATCATTAACAAGTACTACACTTTAGCGCCTATGATTTAGGATGACATCTATAGGGATTTAGACAAATGTCAGAGCGGAGAACACTTCTTTCAAGGGTGTAATCTGATACTACAGTGGTGGATGCTGTGACATTTGATCAAGACTCATAATCCAAAAGAACCAGATCCCCTGAAGCGGTCAGACGACCTACATGGTCATGATTGGTGGTTGTACCACAATCATTGCAATAAGACTGGAGGAGAAAGTTTTTGGTATCCGAGGCTTCGAGGGCTGAGAGAAGAAGACATACAGTAGTCAATAGACAGTTTGCTGGTAACTAAGAATATGGTGGTTAGAACAGAAAAACTCCCTTACTTGGTATTTGCTGGGTTAAAAGGGACTAGACCATATGCACCCAGTCGAGTCCTAAGACAACCAGAAGGGAAACAAGAGTTTCCCCAGATCGCAGATATGAGGAAATTTGCAACTAACCACGAGAATGGACGAGTAGCATTTGTTGAAGACATACGTAGTATGTGCAAATCTCGAAGAGTGTTGGGTTAACTTGTACCAAACAGGTTTCATCCAGAATGTTCTAGGGAGTACAAAGAATGGTTGAAAAAGAGACTCGCTGGAACTAGTGAGCCTGGCCCAAACGACCCTCACATTATTGCAGATGTTGGAGCCAAACATCAAGTACGACTTCAAGAGACGTTTGATAGGAATGAATTAGATCATCAATGTCATCACTCATAAGATGTCAAAGTCATATCTCAATTGAAACAGGAGCTACGAAGAGCCGAACAGTGCATGACAAAGTTAGATGATAACATGGAACAACAGATTCAATCAATAGAGGGGTTCAAACATCAAGAAGGAGCTCGATTGGTGAGAGATCATCTCTGGGCGAATAAATATGCTATGTGGGAAGAGGTCAACATCGTCAAAAGGACCAGACTTGGCGAAGGATCAGAGGAGGCTTGAATTTTATTTACTATCCCTTCTGTGGGACTGCTTCATTTGTACTTTGTTTGTAATTTATTTTCAGAATTATTTCTTGGTTTTATGTTTATCAGACATTTTGGATGCGATTAATGAAATATTTTGAAGATAATAAATCGAGTTTAAAAAGCATATACATCCT
This sequence comes from Solanum chilense, assembly GCA_032847665.1. Lineage (NCBI taxonomy): Eukaryota > Viridiplantae > Streptophyta > Magnoliopsida > Solanales > Solanaceae > Solanum > Solanum chilense. The sequence continues at coordinate 49,272,679 of CM064974.1, forward strand.
TCAATTTGTTAGGCCTACCCTTGTCATAAAAGGGTCACAATCATGTTTAGGACGCGATATGTGTGTTTAACTGCTTATGTGTTATGTTGATATGAATGAGGATATCATAAACTCACTTCTTTCCAGAAATTTCCAGAAGATATATACAAACAAGTCCATGTTACAAAATGTTCGACCAAAATTTTCGAGTCTCAAGTTTCTTATTCAAAAGACACCTTTTATACCACAAATCCTAAAATATTTATTGTACCGTCTCAGGAAAGGCAAAAATCACTGCCATGGACAAATGTAAGAACATCCAAGGAGGAAAGGCTCAGAGTCGACGTAACCACTACAATTTACAAAGCTGCAACCGTGACGCTGGATGAGGATCTGACATCACAGATGAAGAGAAATAAAGTTGTTGAGATGGAGACAGAGGACTTACGAGAGAAGTTGGACATGCTTCGATTAAAAGTGCATGAAAGAGAAGCAAGAGAGGCGAGGATAGAATCAGAGACTGCCGCTCTATTATCGAAAAACACGTCACTTGATGAAGAGCTGACAGTGGAAATGGAAGAATTTACCTCCATGAGAGAAAGGATGGCCGCACAGAGGAAGAAGAACAAAGACTTCCATAGAAACATGATTGATAAACTTCAGAAAATATGCAAAAAATACCCCGTCTACGAGTCCTGGAGCGACTGGGGAAGATGACGACGAGGAAATCGTCTACAAACCCCCATTCCTAGTCCGTCTGAAAGGAGGAGTCTAATGCTCCAACAAGAAGGGAAATGACTAACGTGTCGTCATCATTTTATCTTTTAAAATCTCTATTGTTGCCTTTCAATTTCCATGTAATCATAATGAATGAATGAAAATGTATTATCTTGTACTCGAACTATGTTGGGCCTAATTTCTCCTAGTGAGATACTTAGGCAACCTTCCAAGGCCCGACCCCTATCTTCTAAAAATTTCATTCTCCCCTTCATATTACAAGAACATACGAAGACGATATCAACGGACGTCAAATAGCAGCTGAAAGAAGACTTTAGCTCAGCGTGATTAAGCCTTTCTGAGACAGTGTCAAACTAAAAGACAAGCAAACTCCTTCTTGTTAAAAATTTGTTTTCAACTTTACTCTTGAGTTGAAGAAATCCTCAAACAAAGAAACTTGTGTTTTTATTTGCTCTCTGTGTGATATTATGTATTTTGCATTCTGAATCTAAACTGACAAATATGCATTTGAGTTGTTTTCCTTCTCAGGTACTTTGAAACTGATATGTGTCGATTGAAAGCTCGCAGATCATCCTTATTTCACCAGATCAAAAGGTCCTGCAAATTTCTTCTCTAAACGAGATTTAGACAAAAGAAAGATAGTCATGGGAGATAGTAATGAAGAAGTAAGTCTTACTGATGTTGTGGTGGCTCAACCCACCGTAGAGGACCATAATGAGTTGGTTCTTTAGTTGATGCAACAGATTGCAGAGATGAGGGTAGAAATGCAAAGGAGACAGGATCTACCTCCGCCAGTTTTTGTCGCTAATGTTGTTGATGGGAGACCTCCAATCTACTTCCCTTCTTCAAATATGGATCCAGCTCAAAGCTAGCCATCTACACGTGCTCAGGATCCGTCGGTTATAGATCTAACTACCCAAAATCCCCAATATGCTTTCGCATCCTACTAAACTCCACCTCCTTCTCAAAACAACCACTCCCATATGCCACCCCATCCTCAAAATACCCACCATCAAACTGCTACACCACCGCGAAATCAAAAACAAAATAATTTCAATCCACAAACACCCCACCACTACTTAAATCAGAATACAAATCCTCAGACGTACCCATAGATTTATCAAACCACTCAAAATGCTCAAGGTACCTCTGTAGCTCCACCCTTACCAAAAAGAACCACTTTCCAAATTTCCGTCCCTACCGAGCACGATGTGCACGGTTCTAAGCTGGACCATTATGAGGAACAGGAAAGGGAGTGGAGGGCAAATGAAGAGGCAAATGTCAACGTAAAAGAAGAGATCAAGAAAGCCATAAAAGATCTCCAATTCGTCCCAAATATCGCAAGGCTTAGTTATGAATACTTATGTATTCATCCATATTTGGACCTTCCAGAAGGGTTCAAGATCCCAAAGTTTGACACCTTTGGAGGAGTGGGCAACCCTATGGCTCATCTGATAGCCTACTGTGACAAGCTCGTGGGATTTGGAAGGGATGAAGCTTTATTGATGCGGATATTCAGCCGAATCCTGTGCAGAGAAGCTCTTGAATGGTTCACCTCGCATGAAACCAGGCAATGGCCTAGCTGGAATGCATTGGCCAAAGATTTTATCGATCGATTTGCTTACAACATAGAAATTGTTCCAGAAGCAAATATCCACCGAGAGTTATAGGGAGTTCGCCTATAGGTGGAGAAAAAAAGCGGCAAGGGTGAGACTTCCCATGTCTGAGAAAGAAATCGTTGAAGTATTCGTGCGCATACAAGATCCTGAATATTATGATAGAATTATGTTGCTCGTTGGAGCATAGTTTGCCGAGATAGTCAAGATTGGTGAGACTATCGAGGACAATTTAAAATCAGGAAAGATAGCCCGTGTTTCCGCATTTCCCGAATCATTAGGGTTGTTGAAAAAGAAAAGAGAAGAAACCGCTTCTGTTTCGTATGGGTGAAAGAAAACCCCCAAAAGTTCGTCATATTCCCAAGGTCGTTCACGGCCTTCCCAATAATCCTCCAACTTACCAGAATGCTACCTCCGCTTATCCAAATGTCCAACCTCCACTATACAAAAGTCCACCCCCAAATTACCAAAATCCATCTCCTATTTACCCAAATCATCCCTCACCCTACCAAATTCCATCTCCTTACCAGGGTGTTGCTCCCAACTGTGCTAACGTGCAATCGAGCTACCGAGAACCCCCTCATGTTTATCAAATCAAAGCTCCACTATACCAAAATTTCCCTCCGAATTACCAAGCTCCATCGCTAAAGTACCAAACAAATCCATATCCCAGAATCTAAGCTCCCTGTCCAAATACTAGAAGTTATCAACAGGTGCCTCCTCCCCAACAAGTCATTTATGACCCTCCCCGACCCATATTCAATAAGAACCTTCAAGGAACTTCACTGCGCTCGCTGAAAGCCGAACAAAACTATACGAGTGACTGGCCGCGGCCGGATATATCCACCCAGTGGGGCCCAAACCGATGGATACCAGTTCTAAGTTCTATACGCCTGAAGAAAGGTATACTTATAATTCCAATAGTGCTGGACATGATACTGAAGACTGCATTAACCTTAAGCATAATATTCAAAATCTGATCGACCAAGAGGTGGTCTCTCTTCAAACAGCCGTGCCTAATGCCAGCACCAATTTTTTTGCTGAATCATGGAGGAGTCAATATCAACATGATAGAGACAGACGATGATTGGTGTGGGACTAAGGTGATAAATACAGTTGTGCATGACGAGCTAGAAAAGTCCTTAGCCTCATCAAATGTCAAGGAGAAAAAAGAGTGTGTGATCCTGACACCCGCAAAGGCTGTTGCCTTCGTGCCACTAGAGAATCTCGTCAGGCCAAAATTTATCATTGAGACTGCTGTTGTACAAGGTATGACCCAATCCCGAAGATGTTATAATCCCGAGGAGCTTGCTCTCGGAGGTTAAAAGAAGGATCAAGCTAAAAGGCCAATAAGCGAGGGTGAGGCAGAGAAATCTGGAGAAGAATGGAGCTGAAAGATTATTCTATTGTCAAGCATTTGGAGAAGACTCCAGCCCAGATCTCCATATGGTCCATGCTTATTAGTTCCCAATTGTATAGGCAGATTTTGATGAAGGTTATTGATGATATGTATGTGATCGTGGGCACAAGAAGTGATGATGTGGCCGCTATGATCAACCAAGTTATTCGAGGGCATCTGATTAGTTTCTACGATGATGAGTTGCCTTTTGAATGAAGATCACACAACAAGGTGTTGGACATCACTATAGTATGCCGTGAAAAGGTCGTAAATCGCATTTTGGTGGATGAAGGATCTGTTCTGAATATTTGCCCGTTGTCGACGCTGAGGCAGTTAATATTTGACTTGGGAAAACTTGAGCAAAATCAAGTCAACGTGAGAGCCTTCGACGGAGTACAGAGGGATACATTGAGAGCGTTGAATATAATTATCCAAATGGGTCCAGCAGAATTCAGTGCACAGTTTCAAGTCTTGGACATCGATACCAGCTATAACCTTCTTCTGGGAAGGCCTTTCACCCATATGGATGGAGATGTCCCTTTTACTTTGCATCAAATGATGAAACTTGTTTGGAGAAACGAAGAGCTGGTTATTCATGGCGAAGGGAGTCACTCTGGCAGACAGACGCCGATAATTGATGAGATATTGCGAGGTACAAATTTCTACACAGTAGAGATATTAAATGCCACCAGTGAAGACTTGGCCCCACAGACTCCCATGTCTGTCGTGTAGAAGATTGTAGCCATTTTGATGCTGCAGAATGGTTTTGAACCAGGTTTCGGATTGGGAAGAAATTCGCAAGGAATTATTGAGCCTATTTCGGTCCTCGTCAAGGGAGCCAGCTATGGTTCGGGGTACATCCCCACAGATGATGACATGAAGACAACGAAGAAGAATGATCAAGCATTGTCTAAGCCGATCCCACATCTGTATCAATCCATCCCAGTCTGGGAGTGTGCCGAGCATGAAGACCTTGGGGAAGGAATCTGTGACCTCTTCGAGGAGATCGATGCTGTTATTGAGGAAGAGGTTGAGCTAGCTGGTATCCGTGATCTTGAGCCACGAGAGATGTTGTAGAACTAGACCTCCACGCCCGTCCTGATCCCTTGAACTCCTTGGTATAAGGGCACCTTTTATGCATATTTAAATCGGTGATAGTCCGTAAGAGGCCCGGGACCCACTATGTTGCACTTGTCTTAACTGTTTGAATTTTTAATTTTCCATCATGATGTTTAAAAAGGCAACATGGCCCTGTGCCATGACCAAAGTTTGCACCATTTTTCCAACTTGAATGAAAGCCTCTTCTATTTGAAAATTTGTTTATTTAATCATCGACTTTACTTTACTTTCCTAACTTTGTCTAATTATGGTTTCAGTAATATAAGTTTAAAACCTGCCAATGTCATGTCATGTCATGAGATGAATGAACAAAATGAGGCAGGTGATGACGAGGTGGATAAATACAAAGAGGGAATTGAGGCACCAAAGTATGTTGCTGAAGAATTTCTACAGTTTGAAAACAGCATAAGACAAAATTAGAGGAAACTGAAGCTGTAAATCGGGGAGACCAGGAGTGCGTCAAAGAAGTCAAGATTAGCGTTCACTTTAATGAAACTCAAAGAAAAGGCCTAATTCATTTACTCACCAAGTACATTGACGTGTTCGTCTGGTTAGTCAGCGACATGCTAGGGTTGAGTACCAATGTGGTGTCTTACAAATTGCCGATTAATCAAGGGTTTAGTTCGGTGAAGCAAAAAACTCAGAAATTCAAGCCTAAGTTGAGTTTAAAGATTAAAGAAGATATAAACAAGCAAATAAAATCTCGATTGGTGGAAGTGACACAATACCTGACTTGGTTAGCCAATGTTGTTCTGGTTTCCAAGAAAGACGAGAAAATCAGAATTTGTGTCGACTTTAGAGATCTCAACAAAGCTAGCCCGAAGGATAATTTTCTGCAGCCAAATATTCATATTTTGATTGATAACTGTGCTAAGCATGAAATGCAGTCTTTTGTGGATTGTTACACAGGTTATCATCAAATCCTAATGGATGAGGAAGATGCAACAAAGACCGTTTTTATTACACCTTGGGTGTATATCATTACAGAGTGATGCCATTCGGCCTCAAGAATGCTGGCACTACCTATATGAGGGCTATGACGACCATATTTCATGACATGATTCATAAGGAGATTGAGGTGTATGTGGATGACGTCATAATCAAGTCCCGCTAGAATTCGGACCACTTGACACATTTGAAGAAGTTCTTTGATTGTCTGCATCGATATAACTTGAAGTTGAATCCCACTAAATGTGCTTTTGGAGTGCCAGCCGGAAAGTTGTTGGGATTTATACTCAACAGAAGAGGTATTGAACTCGATCCTTCTAAGATTAAGGTAATTCAAGAGTTACCTCTGTGGAAGACTAAGAAAGAGGTGATGAGTTCCTTGGGGAGGTTGAACTACATCAGCCGATTCATAGCTCAATCAACTGTGGTGTGTGAGCCTATCTTCAAGATGTTGAAGAAGGACACTTCGACAATGTGGACTGAAGAGTGTCAGACTTCTTTTGACGCTATCAAGAACTATTTATCAAATCCACTAGTATTGGTTTCTCCACGAGAATGGAGTCCATTGTTGGTGTATTTATTCATCTCGACTAGTGCATTCGTATGGGTACTCGGTCAACACAACGAGATAAGAAAGAAGGAAAGAGCAATCTATTACGTAAGCAAGAAGTTTACTCCATACGAGTCTCGTTACACTATGTTCGAGAGAACGTGTTGTGTTTTTACTTGGCTTGCCAAGAAGTTGAGACATTATTTATCTTCTTATACTACATAACTCATTTCCAGAATGGACCCGCTGAAGTATGTATTCCAGAAGGCGATGCCGAGCGGAAAATTAGCTAAGTGGAAAATGCTGTTGAGAGAGTATGATATTGTGTATGTGATCAGAAGGCGACAAAAGCACAAGCCTTGGCTAATCATCTTGCAGAAAATCCCTTTGATGTAGAGTATGAACCGCTTAAAACTTATTTTCACAATAAAAAAGTGTCATATGTGGGTGAAAATAATTCTGAAACATACCCTGGTTAGAGACTACTCTTTAATGGAGCGGCAAATCATCAAGGTAAAGGTATTGGAGCAGTCTTAGTGTCAGATTCTGGTCAACACTATCCCATGGCGGCTAAACTACAATTTAATTGCACGAACAACATGGCCAAATACGAAGCTTGTATTCTTGGTTTGAGAATGTCCATTGACGTGAATGTCCATGAGCTATTGGTTGTTGGAGATTCGGATCTGTTGAATCATCAGGTTCAAGGAGAGTGGGACGTGAAAAACCCGAACATTATACCTTACGCCACAGTATGTACAGAAGTTAGTGAAAAGATTCTATAAGGTCGAGTTCAGACATACTCCCAGAATACAAAATGAGTTGGCCGATGCTCTTGCCACCATCACTTCAATGATTAAACATCCGGATACTGATTATATTGATCCTCTGGATATAGATCTGAAAGAATATCCATTCCGTTGTTCACATGTTGAAGTAGAACCAGACGGTTTGCCATGGTATGTTTATATAAAGAAGTATTTTAAGTCCAAAAATTATCCTGAAGATGCTACATTAGACCACAAGAAGTCGATACGCCGTATGACTCTCAATTTCTTTTTAAGTGGGGAAATCCTTTATAGAAGGACTCTAGATTTGGGTTTTCTTAGATGTGTCAATGCTGTTGAAGATTCTTAACTTATTGAATATATACATGTTGGAGTTTGTGGTACGCATATGAATGGACTCAATTTGGAAAGAAAGATCCTTCGAGCTGGGCATTTCTGGATGACTATGGAGAATGATTGTTGCAAGTTTATGCAAAAATGTCATAAATGTCATAAATGTCAAGTGCATGGCAATTTGATCCGAGTGCCACCTCACGAACTTAATGTTATGAGTTCACCTTGGCCTTTTGTAGCTTGGGGTATGGATATCATCGGTCCGATAGATCCATCTGCTTCAAATGGACACAGATTCATTTTGGTTGCTATTGATTATTTCACCAAGTGGGAGGAAGCAACTTCTTACAAGTCGATAATCAAGAAAGTTGTGGCTGATTTGTTCTCAACAATCTGATATGCAGGTTTGGAGTACCAGAATCCATCAATACTGATAATGGTGCAAATCTTAATAGTCACTTAATGAGAGATATGTGTGAACAATTCAAGATTACTCACCGAAACTCAACTGCTTATCGCCCTCAAATGAATGGATCTGTTGAAGCCGCCAATAAGAACATCAAGAAGATTCTGAGGAAAATGGTTGACAATCACCGAAGTTGGCATGAGATTTTGCCATTTGCTTTATTGGGTTATCGAACGACTGCCAGAACGTCGACTGGAGCTACTCTTTACTTGCTAGTGTATGGAACAGAAGCAGTTATACCTACTAAAGTCGAAATACCGTCTTTGAGAATCATCCAAGAAGCTGAGTTAAGTAATGTTTAATGGGTCAGCAAGCGGATTGATCAACTAACTTTGATTGATGAGAAGAGAATGGTTGCCGTTTGTCATGGTCAGTTGTATCGACTGATAATGATTTACGCTTTTCACAAGAGAGTAAGAGCCAAAATTTTCAAAGTTGGTCAGTTGGTCCCTAAGCCTATTTTTCCTCATCAAGACGAGTACAAGGGAAAATTCGCACCAAATTGGCAAGGTCCTTACATGGTTCGTAAAGTATTATTTGGAGGTGCTTTGGTCCTATCGGAGATAGATGGCACCTCATGGCCTAAACTTATCAACTCAGACGCTGTCAAGAGATAATACGTTTGAAGCTTCAGTTGGCATTTTCGTTATTTACATGTAATTATTCTGTTTGCTCGTATTTATTTTGCTTAAATTTTAATCCCTTTGAAATGAACTACGTCTGACCTGAATTCTCAAGAATGAGATACGTAGGTGGCCTATGTCGGCCTCGGTCACCATATTTATCCCCTTTAATTATTTCATTATATTTGAACTATGTTCGGCCTGAATTCTCAAGAATGAGATACGTAGGCGGCCTGTATCAGCCTCGGTCGTTTTCTTTGTAAATTTCTCTTTTGTTAACCCTTAAGGGAGAACTACGTTTGACCTGATTCCTACCTCAACGGGATACGTAGGCGCCACAAGGGTTCAGTCATATCTTCCGTAAGATTTCTATTCCTCTTTACAATAGAAACTGGGAAAGAATTTTTGAGAGGGACTCAAAAATTATCGAGAAGAAGATTCTTCCTCAGCAAGTCAAGGCTTAAGATATTTTGAGATTTGCAACTGGGACAGAGTTTTGGAGAATATCTCAAAAATTCCGTGATCTACTCAGTTACAGTGTAAATATAAGCAAGAAAGTTAACTGGGACAGAAATTTTGAGGATGGACTCAAAATTTCAGCATGGGCTTATCTACAAGTCCGAAGTGACTCTAAAAACTCCCAAGCGAATAATCAGATAAACCTCCAAGAATCAGACTCAAAGAATTTTGTTAAGACTGATATGACATGACTTGGCAAAGACCCTTTTAAGATACAATTTCTTGAAATTTATTTGTCTTAAATTTTCCTTTTTACGTTTCATTTGTTTTGGCATAAAATATTTTGTCTCATCTAGCAAGAGTCGGGAGATCGGAAAATCAACCAGAGATAGCAGGTCATGGAGCAGACAACTCAAGAGATTGACACATATCAATTTGTTTTTAAAACTAATAATTTTTCTGTGGACGCAGGTTTGTAGCTTTGTTTTGAAATCAGCAAATTCTTCCATATGGATGAATATGGAGAAGTCAAAGGAGGAGAAAACTATCCCAAAATCAATAATTTTCCTAGAAGCAAAAATCATTTTAAATCACTTATGTCAGAGACTTGGGAATATGAATTGTTTATTTCAATCAATTTCCAACAACATGAAATTTATAAAGAACGTCCAGCTAGATTCGAAGGTGAATCAAGCGAAAGTCTCAAGGAAGAGTTTACGGTTTCTTTAAAGGATGTCATTTGCATCATAATGTCGGATATGATATTATGCATTACCCGGAGGGATCAGTTATTTTATTATTGATCAGGACGATATACTATTTGAAAGTCGTTTTACCGTTATCATCTTTGGAGACGATATTGATTTTCCAAAAAGCACCCATAAGATCACTATTGTTGCTCGATTGAAGCACTATCTTAATTTAGTACCAAGGATGACATCAAGAGTTAATATATGTGCATCGCAGGAAGGTATTAATGCCCTGCGAAAGATCATGCATCGTGAGTCAATATACATGCATCACGGAATATCATGCATTGCGAGTCAATATCCATGCATCGCGGAAGATCATGCATCGCGAGTCAATATCCATGCATTGCGAGTCAATATTCATGCATCGCAGAAGATCATGCATCACAGAAGATCATGCATCATGAGTTAATATACAAGAATCACGAGAAGATTCCATACCTTACAGAAATTTAGGCATCGCGAGAAGATTTCATACCTCGCAGAAATTTATGCATCGCGAGAAGATTTTATACCTCGCAGAAATTTATGCATCGCGAGAAGACTCCATGCCTCGTTGTAATTTATGCATCGCGAGAAGATTCTGTACCTCGCAGAAATTTGTGCATCGTGAGAAGATTTCATACCTCGCAGAAATTTATGCATCGCGAGAAGATTTCATACCTCACAGAAATTTATGGATCACGAGAAGATTCCATGCCTCGTTGAAATTTATGCATCGCGAGAGGATTTAATGCCTCGCAGAAAGTTATGCATCATGAGAAGATTTCATACCTCATAGAAATCTACGCATCATAAGAATATAGTCATGCCATGCAAGAAGTCATGTACTGCCAGAAAAGGAATACGTGCATCCCAAGAGAAGTATTTATCCATTGACATCAACTGGCTTCTTTTATTTTGACAAAAGTAAATATCAAGAGGAGCATCGAATACGACATCAAGAGAAATATCAGCACATGGCATCAACTTTAATTTATGTGGACATCACATGAAGAGTACATTGAACATTATACTGCAAACACAAGACATAAGCTTTATTTGCTTTACGTCAAACCGATCGAGTTGACGTCAAACGAAGAAGGAGAACAAATAAGTGTCAAAACGGTAAAAGACATTGTCTCCCATTTGAATTGAATTTTTATGCTGACGAGTTTTATCTCAATATATGTCGAGAGCATCCTAAAGGATGAATTCTCCAGAACCACAGGTGCGGACGACATCAAAAAAGGATGCAACACAACGTGAAACTTTTTCTTAGCAGCGAACCGGGACATAGTCCAAAGAGGAGTATCAAACTTTTAGGACGCGAGCAGAGGAGCGACTTCCACCACAATCAAACCACACCCCTATCACAAGGCATGTGGGTTTTTCTTTGGCTTTTGTCAGTTTCGGTTTTGCATCCAGAATTTGCTCTGGCGGAAGCAAGTTTTAAATCTGAGTGACAGTGCACCAATTTTTGGAAATTATGTCCATGTAAGTTCATAATTATGGGTGTGAAGTGCACCACATTCATGAGTAAGAGGTTACAATCCTCTTTTTCATACTCGACTTAGTTTCATACTCGTCCAGAACTAAAGGTTATCTAGCATAATAGATTTCCTTTTTAATTGATCGAGTCGAGCTACAAATAGCATGATTCCTGAAGATACAAAGATATGTAGGCGAGCTCAATGTGCAAAACTCAGCTGGATTCCAGCATTCGCTGTTAAATCTTATTCTCGGGCATGTCGGGCCCTTCATAATTCGGTGTCGAGATGATTTTTGAATTTTTAACATGCGCTAAATCATGCGTACCGAACTACAAGTGGCCTGAATTCTCATATAGCATGAGATATGTAGGAAATCTGTTTTAGGGTCCGTCCATAATTCCTAAATTCGTACGAAATCCCTTTCCTAATGATGAATATGTGGTCGGTCAAAATTGGTTTGGTCAACTTCATTTTCCTCGAATTTCTTGCATCAATCCAAGTAAAATGAGGGACAGTTGTTGACACCCAATTTTGGAACTCCACGATATAAATTAATCATCGAGTTTTTCAAATTTCAAACGATTTAGAACAATTAGGTTCTCTTGAATTCCAAAATATTTTTTCAAGGTACTTGAAACTAATCATATCATTTTACATTTTTTAGAAAATATGTAGGTTCTATATAATTTTATATACATAATTAATATATTTCATGAATATTCGAAAATCTTCTTTAAAAAAAATTGTTTTTGCTTAATAATTTTACTAATTAGTTTAGTTATATATTGGTTTGTTAGTTTTAGTTAGCTAATTCATATTTGAATTGATTATTTAATTTCATTAAGATTAAAAATCTCATTAAGTGATTTTACTTATTCATCTTATTTAATTATTGGTCGAATTCGCTAATTTAATCCATTCATTTTTTTAAAATTATTTTGATTGGCTAAAATTGAAGCCTTTGGCCATCTTTTGTAATTGCAATTTTATCTGCATTTATCCAACTTCCACAACCCATTTTCTTCCAATGTTACGACCCAGATTTGGGCCCTTTTTCTATTTTTCTTCATTAACCCAGCCCAAGTTATACCTTGACCAGGCTCACTCCTCTTAATTCCCATTCCCAGTAATTCCTCTCATCTCAGTAACCAAACCGACTCACTTCCCTTTTATCCCGCTCAGCGAGCAATGCGAAATTGCAATGTGCGTCAAACATGTGAACTCCGCCACTCGACCAACGCACCCTGTCTTCTTGACGCGCGAGCCACGAAAAGCTGCAGTAAGGAACGCACAACGATACCAATGGCATCATCGTCTCTTTCGCCATTAATTCGCGCAACAGGGGCTTCCTGATTTCTCTAGCCTTGCAGAATCATTCTTGGGTGTCGGAGATGTCGCCATGTCTACCCAAAGGACGATTGGATCGATTGAAATTGTCCATTTCCCATTTACATTTTTGGAACGGTTTTAGAGCTTTACAAAAAGCTTGTCTTCCCAAAGTGGTGAAAGAAATGTTAGAATTTCAAATTCGGACTACTGTTCTATCGAAGATTCTCACCCATTTCCCCCCTCTTTTTTTAGGCAAAACCGTAGCCCTTGGCTATATATGATTGCTTCGGTCTTTTTGGGGGAGGGAGATATTTTTTAGCTGCCGTTAGAGAGAAAATCTACAGTAAGAATTACTAGTTATATTATTACAAAGAAACACTTGAGGAATAGGTCTTAAAAATCATAGAGAGTAAGAGTTCAGAGTCCCGCTCATTTCTTCACCCACGAGAGTTTATTGGAGTCGCGACTTGGTGGTGGAGGGATCGTCCTCATAGCTAGCTCGTTCGTCCCTCTGATTCGCTTCCCTCGAAAAAGGTAAAGTTCTCTCGACCTCCATTTGGATTTTTCTTAATCTTAGTTTTATTTATTTTTGTTTTTTTTGTTTAGTTGAGGTTTGGTTTGAGAATTTTAAGCTTTATGTTGGCTCTTCCTCTCTTTCTCGCGGGTGCATACGGTGTTTTTATTCTTTGTCCTAGTTCACTGCTGGCACCAAACTATCGCTCGATTCGATGGCTTAGTTGATGTTTTCTCATTAGTTGTTGATGATGAAGTTGAGTCTCATTGTTAATGGTTCATTTTACTTTTATTTTTGAGGAAGTTAGCTGAACATTTGACTTGCTTAGCTCGAAATACTCTGATGGTTGGAAAATACAAATCTAGTAGCTTATCTCTTTATCATTTAATCTTTTATTCGGGTTCGATTTCGGAATTAAATCTTTGTGAGAGGAAGAATGCATTCTGTCGTCCGCTGCTCATAGTAGTATTTCCGTTAGTTCATATCTTCCTTTAAGGCGTGATTATTTAAGAATGGACGAGTTGATAGTTGCCTTCGTTTTGTCCTCTATGCCCCGTATATTACCTTACTCTTTGATGAAGTCTCAACTTTTAAAGGGGAAATTCAATTATGTTTGAAAACAACCATTATTGTTTGTATTTAAGCATGCTTTAGCATACAATGTATACCCCAAGTATGATTTAGCATATTTAGTTGCCTTTTGGGTGACTAGTGGAGGATTTCCCTTACTCCGTATATTTTATTCAGTTATATTGTTATGTACATCGCTGCGAATGCTGTTAAGATTATTCATGACTCACCTTTAAGTATGGATATTAACCGTCAGCGTTTTTTTTGTATGGGGTTACTTGCCTTGAGTCCATGGATATTAAACTCTTCCTTTGCATTCCATTGACTCCTTTTATCGAGTCGGCCATCATGACAATTAGGAAGCAGGTGTACAGGTTGAAAATCAGAAAATCCGAACGAAAAAATAATTTTCAAGTTTTGGAAATGTGAAAACAAGCTGAAAATATGGATTGTATACATCCATATACAATGATATACGCAATGAAACAGAAATATACTGGTTCAAAGGGTGTGGAAACTCAAGAGAAACTACATGACATAAGGGTAAACAAAATTCAGGCTTGAAAGGTTCAACAATGTGTCATAAACGTCAAGTATACCATCGTATACGTAATCTGTATACGAAGATTTCTTTGAAGGAAATTGGCCCAAAGGCCCTGAAAATTGCAGCAGCAGAATTTGGGCCTAGGGCCCAAATTTGATATTTCCTTCCTTTCTTATTTATTTATTATGATGTTGGGCTAACGTATTATTTGATTTTTTGGTTTTAATTGATTATATCCCTAATATATCCATTTCTCTTTAAATATTTATTTTATAAATGTTTACTACTTGGGTTTTATTTTAATATTGGTCTTGTTAATACAATATGAATTATTTTCACTTTAAGTAATTCCCATATTTTATTTTCTTCTTAATATAATATAATAATTAAATTGAGCAAACGAAAAAAAAATTCTTTTACTTTAATTAAAAATTTGAAAAGTTGTTTGAAAGTCATTTTAGTCAAATCGCCGGTCAACCGCGAGCTAGCGGGCATTCCGAGGGCCTAACACCTTCTCGGAATGCACATTTGAACTTTGAATCCCTTTTCAACTGATTTTATCTATTTAAATCTTTTGAAAATAATTCTAAGCTTTCTTGATTTTTACTAAAAATCAAGTGACCACTTTGTTAATTTGGAAAGTCGATTTTTCTTAAATCATAAGATTAATTGATTTTTCAAAACTTAATCATTTTTTTATTTATATATATATTTTTAGATAAAACACGTTAGTTTTTCAGCAGGTCAAAGTATATTCACTATCCTATAACACGAAATTGCATTTGTTTCAAAAAAAATAACCCTTAAATTATTGTTCAATATCGAGTTCATGACAAGGAGAGTTTTCAACTTCCCCCATCCATTTCTTATCGATTTACCCATGTTTTCGTGGAATCCTTACGCCCAGGGTGTTGTAGAAATGTTGGGACGTAAGGGAAGTAACTATGATACAATTTTCTATAACATTAGCAACTTAGTTCAATTTTAAAAAAGAAAACCCAAAAATTGTCGATTTTATCACCTAGTAGCATGCAATCATGTTTAACGAAGCAAGGAAGTAATAAGAATGAAAATCAGAAAACATACCTTAATTCTGACATTCAGGGGAGAGTGAATTGAGAGAGTAAGGGAGTTTTTGAGGGAGTATAAGGGGAAATGGGAATTTTCCCCCTTTCCCCTACTTATTGTTGCCTGATCTCCCGCTATAGAGGCAGAGCTGCTGCTCTAGTGGGACGACCTTGAGGAAAACATGCACTTAATTCAACCTTCGTGTATTGCTTGTTAAAACTACCTCTAACACGGAAGCCTAGTATGCTTTTCGTATAATGTATGTTAACCCCTCTGTTTTAGTGTGTATCTACCGTTCTATGGTTCCAAATTTTTTTGAGGTCGCAAACTTTTATCGTTCCGTGTAAGAGTTGTTTCGCTAGTAGGGATTGTTCTAAAGCGAGAGCGTGCGATGACTGAACCCTAGCATTCGGGGACGAACGAGGGGTAAATTGGTATCTATTATAATGACCCAAACTATTGTTATTTGAGAAGGAGAAAAATCTATGAAAAAACTGGACCCTGTCACGCTATAGCTGCATAGATGCCGTTTGCGAGATAGCGCTGCAACATGATAAGTTTTAAAATACCCTAGAAACCTCAGAAAACTTATTCTAAGCTTGGAAAAAAAGAAGAAGAAGGAGCTTTCAAGCATGGGGATGGACGAATCTTGTAAAATCTTGACCAAATTCACTGTAGAAAATCCAAAAAAATGGAAATGAAATAAAAACTCCGCACAACTGCTTGGCGCCCAGGTATGTTAGGTTTTATGCATTGAGTAGTTGTAAATTTGTGCTTACCTTGTAGTATACCAAATCAATCATAGGAGATATGTATAGACCTTCGTGCACCGAGTAAATTTTGTGGAAAATTTCTATAATCCAACGTATTTGGGGTTAGTGCTTGATGCAGAAAATTAATGATTGGTCTAGTGTTCTTTGTTGTTTCCTTGAGTATAATTCCTTCATTTAGCAAGAGTATTTGATAGAAGGGAATACATTTCGATCTATGCTAGGTTTGACCCATCAAAGTAACACGTTGATGAATGTTAGTAATTTAGGTTTAAAACCCTAATGACAAATCATAACGAAGAACTAAGGCTGAACTTGGTCTCTGGTATGATAACAATTGAGGGAAATTTATAGGTAATTGTAGGTATTTCATCATTGTGTGATGTATGCATGTTCTTGCTTCATTGTGATAGTTGTATGTATATGAACGTTGCATTGTTAAACACACTTTTTGTAACTGAGATAGATGAATGATGTAGCCATGAAATCATGATGTAAACATATGATCTTAATGATGTACTTATGATTATGATTGTGGTGTGTGATTTGGATTGAGTTGTCACATTTCGGCAAGCTAACTTGGATCAGTTGCCACATTTTGACATAACTTATGATCGGGTTTCCACGTTCTTGCATAATATTTGAATCGAATTTTCAAATTGCGGCACAACTTGGGATCAAATTTCCATGTTTTGGCAATCTAACAGTTTGAGTTTGGGTTCCGTGAGAGGACCAACTACTTGTGATAAGGGTGTAGGGTAAAGCATGTTATAGTTTGGTATTGTGATGTGTATGTAATTGTGATTGTTACGTTTATATCTAATGATGAAAGGGTGTAGGTGGGACCATGTGTCTATATGTGAAGATGGGGTGATGTGTAGAGATTTTGTGAGGTGTACTTGTCAAAAAGAGTGGTTTGTCGAGGCATTTGTCTGGATAAGTACCTAAGGAGAAACTAAATGGATTGGGGTAGATAAGGGACAATAATATAAGAGTGTGACAGGATCGATTGGTAGAAAGGGATGTTAGAGGAATGTGGGATTATACAATGAAGTTAACATGTTTAGCCTATGATTTAATAAAACCAAAAGTGTTAAGCTTTGGGGAGAAAATGGGTAGTGGCTAGAGTATTTGTGTAAGTTGAAGGTGTTTTAAGAAAGGGAAAAGGTGGACAAACGAGTGGTTCTTGTATGACCCCATTATTCTTTTCTTATATTATGAGGTGGGTGTCGGGTTGACCGATGATGCCTATCAGTATGTGTAGGCTTACTGATACCACTCTTGCTTTGTCATTTTGACATAGTCTAAATGCAGGATTGGTGTTGTTTCATTTAGGTGAAGACAAAGAAATCCTCCAGCAGCTTCGACTTTTCTTTCCACATGGTGGGAACTATGTTCTTTTATTATTTATTTTTGACTTTTCTTTACACATGGTGGGAACTGTGTTCT
This sequence comes from Solanum chilense, assembly GCA_032847665.1. Classification (NCBI taxonomy): domain Eukaryota; kingdom Viridiplantae; phylum Streptophyta; class Magnoliopsida; order Solanales; family Solanaceae; genus Solanum; species Solanum chilense. The sequence continues at coordinate 49,290,162 of CM064974.1, forward strand.
TTTATTATTTATTTTCCAATCGTTACTTTTAGTATCTCCTGTACCTATCAGACTAGATTCTTGGGGTTGTTAAATTATTTTACAAGTTTAACAAGGAGTGTACTTAAAAAATTTTATTTATTAAATCTCCTTAACTTTGTTTTCCGTCATCTTTAGTTTCCACATCTTTTTCTCTACTAGGATATGAGGATTCTCCTGCTTAGGTTTTAGAGTGGGTTACCGTACGACTTGAAGGGTTTGGTCGTGACAAATTCCTTCCTCAATAGCCACCAAAATCTTATATTATTTTTTTTAAGTTCAACACGTTACCACATTAATACAAGATATAAATGCCAAAAACACACTTGAAATATACTATTTTTTGAGTTTCATACCTAAACTATTGAGAGTGAGTTTCATACCTAAACTATCACTTTTATGTTTGAGAAACACGCCTCTCTCTTTTATATCACTCTCATTATGGTATGTGTAATGCATACTCTCTTTTATTTTAAAAAATGTAACATCATAGTCCAGATGGGAAAAAAAATTCAACTTTGACAAAAATTAAATAAATTATTAGTGTTAAAAATAATATTTATGGATTCGTTAACAACTTATATAACTACTCATATATCAAAATCATAATTAAACCCCCTAATTTTTGATAGGTTTCCCTACACCTTAATGACTCCGATTTCATTCCAAACTACACTAGGTTGGAAAATTTCAACTTACTACGAAAAAGTTTTCCGGCCCAATTTTTTTTCCAGTTGAATTTTCTACCACGACAGAACTTGGTCATTACAGTAGATACCAATTTAACCATCACTCATCCCCGAGTGAAAAACATAGGAAAATAGGCTAAAAAGGGGATGAAGTAGTACCTAAATCGATGAACCATTGGAGATATTTGTCTTGTATGCCCCTCTCAGTTTCCCAAGTATATTCCTTAAATAGAAGATGCTTCCATTGAACTTTTACGCACTTAATGTCATTGTTCCTTAACTTACGCACATCACGATCAAGAATTGTAATAAGTTGTGCCTCATATATTAGGTCTTTCTCTAACAGAATCGAATCCCACTTAATGATGTAATTCTTGTCACCATGATATCTCTTTAGCATGGACACACAAATACCGGATGAACTCATGATAGATTAGGAGGTAAATCAAATCCATACGCCATCGGTCCTACATATTTAAGAACCTCAAAGGGACCAATGTATCAAGGTCTTAGATTATTTTTGCATGGTATTCTCATAATTAGTCTCGTTTAAGGAGGAATTACCATCTCTTAGTCATAAAATGCTCAACATAATCTCATGGAGTTCATATGCAACTTAAACCCCAATGATGATCATCATCGAGGCACTTGAGGCCCTCGGGGTTCCGGAGGCACTTGTGGTTCTTGAAGAGGAACCTCCTCATTCTCTTCCCCTAAGCCAACAATAGGAACTTGGTTAACACGGGGAATGACCCTCTCATTATCTGCACCTCCCTCCTTCTTTATAGTGGTGGATCTCCTTGTATTCATATCCTATAAACATAAATATAAGAGGTTAAGAGAATACACCTTATAGAACTCAACTTTAAGGCACGACATTAGAATAGAAAATAAAGTGAAACTTCTATCATCCTATAGCCTCTCTCCATGGATGTGTCGCGACTCACACCAATAACCAAGATACTACTAGATGTGGCTTGTGAGACTTTTAAACCTTAAGCTATTTCCCATAACCTTATGCTCTGATACCAAGTCTGTCACGACCCGAAAGCACACCCTATAAGTTAGGGAGAACCTTCGTTTCGTGACTAGGCGTACTTGATCCTTTGGGGTCTTGTACAAGCCCTTTAGTATCATTTATCACATAAGACATGAAAAGTAGTGCGCAAATTTACAACATTTCACGAATAATTAATAAAAGACAATCTTTCATAAATACTTAGAGAGTTTCGTCGTCACAAGATAACTTAAAGACACGACATAATATCTTAGGGACACGACCCTTTACAAAAAAGTAAAATACATAACAAGTCTTTAAATAAAAACTAAGAAAAGGACTATGCCCTCGAATATATGAGGACATACTTTGTCATGAGAGGAACTTTCCCAAGCTTCGCCTTCAAACCTTCAAAAGCTTCCAACCTATACTTATATAATATAGAAAAGTAAGGGGTTACTACAAAATAATGTACTAAGTATGCATATGCAAAAACATGTGAAAAGGGACATTTTAGTAAAAAAACATTTCATGCCAAATAAGTATAATATTCAGAGATTTAGGAACAAAACATCATAAGGACCATCATTTAACACTTAGATAAGGAGTTCCCAAAATTTAAAACCAAAAAGACCATTTACAGTAAACTTCCAAACTTACAGTGAACTCAAACTTGCCAATTACAGTGAGCTACTTAAGCATTTACAGTAAATCCGTTTGAACATTTACAATGAATGATTTAATGCGTACACAATATATTCAACTTGAGCAATTATAATGAAATATCCTATTCTAAATGAGTGAACTTCCAAGGCCAAGCGAAAAAGAAAGTGAACTCATTTTCCGTAAGAGTTTCTCTACCTCAGGATTATCCTAAGACTCACTAAGGTAAGACATGAAGGAATTATGCATATGCCTCCTTCAATACACACCAAAGCAATCCTCAAGACTACCCCTTTAGGCTTACTCAACTTGGGAGAAACAAGCCCCTAAATCAATGGAAAGACATTAAAAGACACCCAAAAAGCCACCAAAGTCTTACCTTTAGGAATTCCTACTAAGTGCAATGAGTAGATTGTGTCTCATACCACCACCTACCCTAAGTAGTACATTTTTTCGAAGGTTTGACACCAAGTCTTCCCTATTGGAAGGTCCTACCTAGTGCAATGAGTAGATAGCGTCTCATACCACTACCTACCCTAAGTAGTACGTTTTTTTTATAAGACTTAGTTCAATCAATTCTTTTGTGGAGGGTTAGCTTAATAGAGATAGATCATGAGAGGTAGATAGGGAATCCCGACATTAACCCCTATCGGATGAGGGATCCTCACTTGCCTAGAGTAAGGTCATTCTTCTTAGCTTTTACATGGCTATCCCAGTAGCTACGCCTATGCGGGTGCATAGTTAAGGGTTAAGGAGATTGCTACTAAGTAACTCATTCTGTACTCACGAAGAGTACTAATCTCAAGAGGTACATTGGAATACAATATCTCAACTCACGAAGTGTAACAACCTCTTCTTCATATCCTCTCGGTGCTATACATAACCCCCACAGATTATAAACACTTTAAACTATAGGTTAAGGATATCTAGTGAACACCACATCTCAACTCACGAAGGGCATTCATCCTTCAACTTATCATAGAAAGCTCTTAGGATGTAGTGAGGTTGCTACTAAACACTTTATCTCAACTCACGAAGAGTGTTCACCTTAAAACTCCTCTATTTACTCAATTTAATTTCATACATTAATTTAAGCGTGTGTGAGTACTTGTGAGCACATTTTGCATATAAACATCATTTTATTAATATTAATTTCTATACATGCTTTAGACCTACATTCATCAAGTTACACACTTGACATGCTTCACAAAGTTATATATTTTACTAAGGCATAATCTAAGCCAAACATGCTATTCAACTTCACAAAACACAAGACAAAACTCATTTTCAATATCACTTCATTTTATATACTAGGCCTTCAAAACAACACTCACAAAACATACTAAGTAATATCAATTCATGTGATAAACACCACCACCAAGAAGGTGGACTATACCACTCAAGAGCAATTTACAATAAGAACTATGCAATATAAGAAACTCACCATTTAATCAAGCCATTATAAACTATAATCAATTTCTCAATATTTCATCATAATAAGGCCCTTAGGGCAGTAGCTAAACCAAATATTCAACATAAGAAAACCAAAGTTCATACCTTACCCAAACATGCTCATTTTACCCATTTCTTAAGCTAAAAGTTTGAAATATGCATATACATAAGTCATTAAGTTTTTAACAAGAAATCATCAATCCATACAAGAATAAACATAGTTAAATCATTAGAACACTTTTACAAGAAGATCCATGCTTAAAATCAAAGATAGAAGAAATAAGCGTTTGAAAACCCTTTTTGAAATATTTTGTAAATGACTCATTGAATGGAAGAGGGTTCAAGGATGGATACCATAACTCTAATGCAAGACAACCCACTGATTTTTGATGAAGAACACGTCCCAACCAGCCCTCCAAGTTCTTCTTGACTTCTATCTTTCAAAGAGACTTGAGATAGAATTCTAAGGAAGAGGGGTTTTGGATTTTAGGAAATGAAGTCTACAATGGGGTCTTGGGGTTTTAAATACTTAATTATATCTAAATAAACCTAAAATAAATGTTCTAGGGCCATAAAAGACTTGGAGAGAATTTACCAAACACCCCAAGCCAAGGTAGTCCACTTTACAACTTTTTGGGCAGTCTCACCAACGGACCAACCAACGGACCGTTTGTCTAGGGGTTTTTCGTCATCATCAGTTTGGTTAGTTGTTTGTTAAGACCTTGGATTTAATGGGGACTCCATTTTTATTTTCATTTGAACCTACTTATGCATCTTTAAATGTCTTAGTTTTCATAAAATTTGTTTGGTTGGGTTGTAGGAATGGTTCTCCCTCTGGAAGATTAGTGTTGGTGTCAATCACAATGGTCTGAGTCGTGCTAGGTGTCTAAATTTAAAATAATTAATTTGCTTATCTATCTAACGCGTATAATATATTCATGTGTATTCATATCATATGAAAATCATTATAAGGTATATTATCTTTTTGATTGGATAACAATTCATTTAGTCTTTCTCCAAATTATTCAAGTCATAACCTCAGCCATTCAATATGTTTCAGTTCAAGCCTTCTATTTTGATTTCATTGTAATTCTAGCCACTTGCTCATTTCAATTTTAGCCTATTTAAGATGAATTATGGTTGTCAAATTCCTTTATTCACAACCATCTATCATATGATTCAATATCAAAGATCAAAAACCTAATTTAGTTTACTCTTCATACATCGCCAAAAATAAAATACTACCCTCTCCTTTTACTTCTTCAATGAAAATATTGCCTCCTCCAACTTCACCTCGACGACTTTTGTCATTTCCCTTTCTAAGACCAGAGGTGGCACTGCCTCTCCCTCTCTTTTATTCTGTATTACAAATATTATTGGTAAAATCTTTCCCTTCTCCTAGTTTCCTCTCTTCTTCGAAAATCGACGCACCATTTCTTCTCTTCTATTTGGTGGTGCCATTTCTCCATCAGTGAACTATGACAAAGAAAACGATGCTAGCGACAAAATCGCCATCGTCACACCTCAAAAAAAAAATTGGAAGACTTTCAGAATTTTTTAATTTGCTAAAAATAGATCTTTTAAAAATACATCAAGGTACATGTTTTAAACTATTATTACCTCTTTCCTTTAACTCTATATGCCTCTTTGAATAACTTTGAAGAATCATTGATGTTCGATTGTTCTTTGCTTATTTAAGATTAGGATTATTAGGTGTTTTTGTGTTTCAGTTTTGTACATGTTCAAGTTATATTTTTATTTAAGTTTACATTGAGGATGTTCTTATCTTCCATCCTTATGTTCTAGATATTATAGCATGACTTTAGATCGATGAATTCATTATGCCCTCATTTTGATATTTATGGATCTGATTTAGGATTTATAGTATAAAAATATGATTAACTTATATTTGTTTTCATCTAATTAAATTATTAAATCCTTGACTTGAACAACTTTTCTGTAGGGACCGTGCTTCAGTTCAACCCCTCATTTAAATTGTTCCAATTTCTTTTTCATTTCATGTTTATGCTAATCACTTTTTCATTCTGTCTAAGGCTACTTCTTATTTTGTTTGATACTAATACTTTTTACTTGCTCCTATTTGATTTTTTCTTACCTTGTATAAATTTGATTTAATATTTATTCGTTATTGTTATGGTAAAAGATTACTAAAGATTAATATGTGAATGCGTAAATCTCGTCATCGAATTTGGTCAGTTTAGTTATTCTTTCGCTTGTTTAGGATTACCTTTTTTTTCCTGGTTTCACATAATTTTAATTTATGGGTTGCGTTATTGATCTCTCTCTTGTCTTAGTTGAAATTCAGAAAGATTCTTAATTAATTATTTTTTGTAAAAATTCTATTGATATTAAGAAATATTTGTACTAATTTACTCTTAAGTTAATTAAGGAAATAATATACTAGGAATTGCTCCCGGTAATTCTTTTCCCTTTTAACTGTTTGACCCCTTATTCGTTATAGAATGAGATTTCGCCTCTCATTATTCTCACACTTTAACAATTACAAAACTTATATTCTCTAAAAGAAATACAATGTCCTTGACAAATCACTCAAAGATTCATCACTGTTCGATTTTTAATTTAAATTTGGATCAAACTTACTTTTCTTTATTAACTATTTGTTTAATTTATTAATGTTCTTCCTTAAGTTATTTTATGTCTCGCTTTAGTGTACCATTTTATTTGGTATAATCTATAATGTTTAAAATGAAGCACTTAAATTAGTCCTATTCCTTATTGTGTAGTATGTTTGCGTGCTTTATATTTTCAATATATAAAAGGAGACATCCGGGTCAGTTCTTATCCCTTTGTCTGTGTATAATATTATGTTTATTGTTTTACTACATGTTAAAGTTTTGTGTTTTTGCCTTTGATTTAGTTTGGATGTGTTGATTGTATATATGAATAATTATTGTTATGCTTTTCCTTTGTTACTATTTGTGGTGTATTGTCCTGTTTGATTAACAACTTTTTGAACATAAAAATTCAAAAGGATGAAGCAAGGGAAAGTTTAGGTGTCGGTATTTTATTATTTTTTTTGTCATTTGTTTATATATTTATTTTATTTCATTATCTCTATTGGGTTGTCATAATTGTATTCTAGCTCTCACTATATATATGAAATAATTTGGAGGACTATCTAAAGGGGCGTAACACCTCGGAAACAGAAGTATTCTTAAACTAGCTCAAATGCCTCATTCTCTCAAAACCACAAATTCCATCTCGTTCATCGTCTCCAAATTCTGTCTACCTCAAAGAAAAATACCTAGTGTTTCAAGCTTCAAGTCTCCTTTTTCTCCATTACTTTTGTACTTTGTTAATCAAGGTATGTGGGAGTTCCCCAATGAATTTCATTGATCCACTACGCCCTAAAAGAGATCTAAGTTTCCAATTCAACTTCATCTAAATTGATTAGGGTTTCATGTAATCTACATGTGTCTTGCTTAATTTTGATTAATTACACAGTTTGAAACTTCTTATGCATTAATTGATTTAACCAAAAATGAATTCTAACGAAGCTTGCAAAATTATGAAGTATGATTTGAGAAGCAATGCATTATTATGAAAGTAATGTTTATGAATTTAGGATTATTATGAGATATGTATCAAAGAATGGTGAATGGTTTTTCTCACATACTAATGCAATCATGAATGTGAAAATTTTTCTCACATATGTATGAATAAAGATTTAAAGGATCTACTCTATGATGAATTAAGAATTTGATTGGAAGTCTAAATTGTGTCTTTCAATGTATGATAATATGAAAATGTTTGAGACTAAATCCATTAAGATTTTACTTTGCACCAAGTTGACATTGAGGTGAAGGATCTCCCGTTAGTAAAGGACGGATCTCTAGTAGCAATCCTATTCTCTCTAACTACGTGCCCATGTAGGATTTATCTTAGAAATATATAGCTAATGGATCTAGCTTAACTAGAAGTTTATGTTCCTTACCTTGGACTGTAGGACATTTCTTTTTTATGTGAGAGGAAGACACCGACTAAGTAAACATCACACAAAATGAACCAATTTACATTAAAGGTTTTTATAAGCTTTCAATATGTTTTAACATGCATTTATAATGTTTACGACTTATGATTCTTCTAGAGGCTTTTACTTTATTTTATTATGGTCATCATATCATGTTGTAAAGTTCATATATACTCATAATTCATGTATTTATGAATTTCCCCATATTTAGTGTATTTCATGTACTACTACATACTTGTGCTCACATTGTTTGATAATGTAGGGTCGGGGTCTTCCTCGTGACTAGTTGATTGCTTATTTGTTGAAGACTTGGTGAATCCTCATATTCTGAGGACGGTGTCATCTATACTATGCTTTTTGATGTTTATAATTTTTAAATATTGTATGTGGTGTATGGGTTTGTGCCAACTACTTTTTTGATGTATTAGATATTCTTGTGAAGACTATGATTAGCCTTCTGCTCATTTCTTAAACTCTTGTATGATATGAGACTTTCTACTTAAATTCTACTTTTAAACAATTATATTATATTGTATGTATGACAAGTGACTTGTGTAGGGCTCTCTGAGTCATATATGTCACATCACATCTAGTGGTGTACTTTGGATCATGACAATCTTGGTAATCAAAACACAAGGTTTTAGAAAAGGTCCTAGGATGGAATGATCCAAAGTATACCCTGAATGTGACATGAATATGAGACCCCGAGATGTCCTACACAAGCCACACGACATATATAAAACATAGTTTAATAGAAAATATGAGCAATTGAGCAATAAGTCCCATATCATAGAGGAGTTGGACATCAGAGCGGAAGTCTACACATAGTCTCGCCAAACCAATCTAACATATTCAAAGAAATGGTTGGGACATAACCCATACACCATGTACAACGTCCGAAAACTAAAGACATAGGAAAATCATATTAATGGTGTTATGATCCTTTGAACACGAGGAATCACTAAGTTTTAATGATCAAGCAATAAACTAGCTAAGAACAAAGTAGGAGAAATGTCAGATGTTACATTATGAGACAATTTAGGCATAAGTATGCATTATTAGTACATGGAATTACAAAGTATGAGGGATATGCAGAAGAACGTAAAGCATGATATTAAGGAGATGTAGACTAAGGCCTTATTTGTTTCCATTAAGATTAAGATATCTGAATCTGAATACACATTTGAATATTAAGATTTACATTAAGATCTGGGTGTTTTGATTTGAATACACATCTGAATATTAAGATGTGGTCTCTAAATCTGAACACTAAATAATTAATATCATTTGTTTTCAATATTTGAAGGTAGAAGTGAAATAGAACATTATATTAATAAAATATTATAAATTTTTTATTTCAACAAAATATATAACTTTTGATAAAAAAAAGTTTAAAAATTTTAATAATCATATGATATAAAGTACTACTTTTTCATTCAAAAACCTTGATAAACAACAATACATCAAAAATATTATTGCAGACAGTGTGTTTGACACACATCAACAACAAAATTACTAATACAAAAAAAATATTTGAAAGGATTTATGAAAACTTATCAGTTGGAAAAAAATGGTGTTTGATGATAAAAGTGAGAAAGAAAGTTTTTAATTACGAGATAAAAAAGGAACCCCTAAAGCAGAGAAACTATGATTTATTATTTGATAACTTATCAAATGATTCTTAATGTTGTTAAGAGTCTCCTACATTTCTGATTTGTTCAGACTTCTTCAGACCCATTAAGAATTCTTTTAAAAAATAAAACAAATAAACTTAATGGGTTGAATCTGAATGATTCAGATTCAGAGCTAAAAAGCAAACGTACTTAATGGGCTGAATCTGAATGATTAAGATTCAGACTTCTATTAAGTGCAAACAAATGAGTCCTAAGTTTGAATCCTTTCACTAATAGACATCTACGACATATAGTCCAACAAATGACCTATCATGTTTACTATGTTCACTCATAGATAGAACTTCATAAACTTAATTTCTCCTAATATCAACCTTATTCTTACGAATGTCATCAACGACCCATAGAAGCTTCTACTAAGTATTAGTTGGTCTCGTAGCATACAATGAATAGCCAAAACATGAAGTTCTTTCCTTTTACAATTTATGAGGTGTTACGTAGGATATATGACAAGATGTTTTGAGTATATATTTTTTTGAAGACCCTATTTTATCAAAGAATATTTCTTATGCATTGATCAAACCAAAAGGCATCACCAAGAACTTATAATGATCATACATGCTTTGAAAAGTTGTTTCTTGGAATGTCATTTAATTAGTGATAACTTGATCCAAGGTCGGTCTTGGAGTAGAATTTACACCTTAGAGTTGACCAATCAAGTCTTATATTATTGGAATAAGATATTTATTATGTATGGTAACATTATTCAATTCTCGATAGTCAATGATCATTAATAAGGAACCGTACTTTGTTTGAACAAACAATGTCGGAGTACCCCATGGTGAGATACTTAGTCTGATGAATCCTTCATCCAATAAGTCCTTCAAATGATCCTTTAATTTCTTAAGTTTTATCACGACCATACGATAAAAAAGAACAAGATAGGCTACGTGTAAGGGAAAAGGTCAATAATGAAGTCTATTTCCTTACAAGTGGAATTCAAGGAAGATCATTTTGAAACACTTTTGGAAAGTTATCTACAATAAGAATTTACTCACGAGTAAGGGTTTTGAAGTTTGTATCCCTAACTTGAACAAGATGATAAATAAAACCTTTCAAAATCATTTTCCTAGTGTTTAGGCAGGTATAACCTACCCTAAGGAACATAATTTCCCTTTTCCCATGACATGATATGTTCATTCAAAACCGTGAAGGTGACTAATCGAGTCCTACAATCTGGTGAGGGATAACATGCATGAAGCCAATCCATTGCACAAATAACATATAAATCATACATATCAATATCTATATGATCAACATTAGTGAATCTATGAGAAAGATAAATAAGACAATTTCTATGAACTCTCTTTGCAACAACTAAATCACCACCAAGAGTAGAGATATGAATGGGGCCAAAAAGGATTTCACAACCTACATATAATATTATGGCCACTTAAGGAGAAATAAATGACAATGTATCACCCAAATCAAGAATAGAATAAACATCAGCGTGAAATAATTTCAACATATCGGTCATAATATTGAAAAAATCCTTGTGATCATATCGAGTATGAAGAACATAGAATTGTTTTGCTTTGAAATACCCAAACATGATGCAATAGGTTGAGATTTCCTACCATTCCTTTCTTTCATAAAAATTAATGGCAAATTTCTCATCTTATGTCCATTATATCCACAATTAAAGCAACCATATATATCGTCCAAACATTTTTCATCAGGTTTCCTGCCACACTTAATGCAAGTAGTAATAAAACATCCACAACCATTATCTCCTCGAGGTTTAGGATTCGACTCTCTATCCTTGTTGAACTCAGTTAAGAATTAGAAGAACCTTGATCACAAATTCATTAAAATAATTTGAAACAATCATGTCAACCAGATCTCAAATAGGAAAAGTCACCATCACTAGTCCTTTCCTTCTTAAACTCCGAAGATCTCTCCTTTACCTTTGCCTCTTTAATTTGTTAGGAATCATTAAACTGGTGATATACATCTCCATGATTCACATGGTTGTTTAGAATTCTGTAACCATTACGTTAGAAATACCCGACATGAAATAACTCATTCTTTCCCAAGAGTCGACAACCATAGTAACAGCGTACTAAGCTAATTGAGTGAACTTCAAAGCATTTACATTTACACTCACACTAATTTGAGATTAATGAACTCGAGTGCTTTTGCTTCTCACATTTCAAGAGTTAAGAAGTGATCAAGAAAATCTCCTTTGAATTTCTCCCAATCAAGAGGGTCTGTATTAATAGCCCTTTTTCCTTTCAATGATTAAACCAAACTTGAGAAACACATTTGAGGTCGTAAGCAGCCAATTCCACATTTTTACCTGTTCACAATTGTATAATACCCAACATCTTGCTGAACTCATCAATGATATCTTGGGGATTCTCATAAACCTTAGAATAATGGAAATCTTGACGTTTATCCTAGTCAAGTCCCTGATCCTTGTATCCACCATACCCATATTTGAGGTCATGGGAGTAATGGCTTCTCTATTAGTTTGGACCATCATAGCTTTATCCAACACTTGGAAGGAAACTCAGAATTTGGCAAGAGTTACTTTCTCTGACAAAGGATCAACCGAAACATGAGAAACATAAGGCTCCATATTCTCACCTTCAGTTCGATTAAATTTAATTCTTTCTAAAATTCTCTTAAGATTCAGATATCAAAATATGTGCACAATAATTTAACTCAAAACAACTCTGGTAATCGACACGATATCTCAATAAATTCATCGATCTCATCCCAATTGAATAACGAAAGCAATTCAAGAATGCACATCAAGAACATTCAAACTTTCAATATTGTAAGTGGAATTCATACTGGAATTAACATGTTTTACGCGTGGGTGAATTTACCCAACACTATTTGAACTCACATACTTCTTAGGAATCAAGTCTTGGCGAAATCCGCAACCAAAATTTCAAGAACTTGACGAATCTTGACCTATTGTTCTCTTTTTCTCCTCTTGAGCTCTTGTCTAAAAACCCTAGCGTGAAATTGGAGTGTGTAAATGTAACCAGTTCAGTTTAGACCCCTATTTAATTAATGTAAACAAAGCAACTTTATCGGGTAAGGAAAAGACCCAAATACACCTCTTTAATCTAGGTAACTTTCCATATAATTTAAAGAGTACTAAGAAGAGAATCAGTTCCTTGATCTGCAATGTTTCCAGAATCAAATATATGTGGATGTCTCTTATTCTTGTCCTCCTGAGCCTCTTATTAAGCTCCCGCAACAAACTGATTTCTCCGTAAGACCTTGACTAATGCTACCTATTTGGTTCTCAATTTGCAATCCTGGCGGTCTAGAATATGAACACAAATATCCTCATAAGAAAGGATATCCTTAATACCAATATATTCGATTGGGATAGTCAGTGAAAGATCACCCATACACTTTTTCAACATTGAAATGTGAAACAGTGGATGAATTGCAGCTAACTCTTAAGGTAGCTCCAACTCATAAATATATTACCAACCCTTTTGGATATTATTTAAGAACCAATATATCGGGGACTAATCTTCCCGTTCTTACCAAATCTCATCACTCTTCATGGGTGAAACCTTCAAGTGTACCCAATCATGTACTTCAAACTTTAAGTCCCTTCTCCTAACATCAGTGTAGAATTTCTAATGACTCTGTGCTGCTTTAACCTTTCTTGAATAACTTTCACTTTCTCCATAGCTTGATCACCACCTACCTCAAACCATCCAATAGGGGATCTGCATCTTCTTCCAAAGGAGTCTCATATGGAGACATTTGGATGATAACTGGCAACAACTGTCCTGAATGGAATCAATAAGAGGTAGGTGATCATCCTGATTACCTTTAAAATCAATCAGAAAATCTCTTAAAATATCTTCTAAAGTTTGAATAGTGCACTTTACTTGACCATTTGTTTGTCGATGAAAAGCAGTACTCAAGTTCACCTTTGTACCCAAGTCTTTCTGTAATGACTTCAAAAATTTTGCAATTGATTGGGCACCTCTTTTTGAAATAATAGACACTAAGACTCATGAAATGTTACTACCTCTTAAATATATTAAACTTGGTGTATTCCTCTTTTGAATTAGTAGTCTTTACCAACAAAAAGCGGGATAGTTTGTTCATTCGATCAACAATCACCCAAATAGAATCATGTTGTATGTGAGACCATGGTAAACCAGTAATAAAATCCAAATATATCATCTCCCACTTCCATTCCAGAATCTCTAAATTTTGAGACATACCACTGGGCTTTTGATGCTCTAGTTTAAATTTTTAACAATTCAATCACTTTGCAACGAACTCAGCATAACATTTTTCATACTATTCCACAAATATAATTCTCTTTGGTCATAATGCATCTTTATGGAACCCAGATGAATAGAATATATGGACCTTCCTCCATGATCCTCTATTGGATTTCATCCACCCTTGGTACACACTACCTACCTTGATACCATCTCCCCATTATTCAAAAGCCACTACTTTTTGCTTATGAACATTTTCCTTCAATTCAAGAAAAACAGGATCTTGGACTTGTTCTTTCATTTCTTGACATTAATGATGATTCATCCCCATTAATCACCACTAATCCTCCTTTTGTGGATTACATCAGTTGGACTCCTAATCGTGAAAGTATGTGCACATCTTTCATTAACTATGTCTTTTCTTCCTCAACATGGGTGGTACTACCGATAGAAAACCTGCTTAAAGCATCAACAACCATATTAGGCGTACTTTGTATATATAGAATACTCATGTCATAATCCTTGAGTAACTTAAACCACCTTCTTTTATGAGACTAAGTTCTTTATGACTAAACACATACTAAAGGTTCTGTGATCGGTGAACACATCCACATGAACGTCATAAAGTTAATGATGTCATATTTTCAAATAAAATACTACGACAATCCACTCTAGATCATGGATTGTGTAATTCTTCTCGTGAACTTTCAGCTTTCTAGAGGCATAAGTTATGAATTTTCAATTCTACATTAACACAAAAGTCAATCTAACCTTGGACGCATCACAATATACCACAAAACCGTGCGTATATTCAGGTAGTAGTCAACCATTTTTTCAATTCATGGAATATTTTCTCACAAGCTTCAGACCATTGAAACTTAAATGTTTTCTGAGCCAGCTTGGTCAAAGGGGACTAAATGGATAAGAACCCCTCAACAAACTACTATAATATTTAGTCAAACCCATGAAACTCCTAATATTTGTTGGAGGTATAGGTATAGGCCAATTCTGCAATGCCTGTATTTCTGAGGAATGTCATAGACTCAATAAAGAATTCACACTTAGAGAACTTAGCATACAACTCTCTAATCTTTAGAGTTTGGAGAACTATTCTAAGATGGCTAGTATGATATTTCTCATTCCTCGAATAGATTATAATGATACTAATGAATATGATAACAAACATATCTAAATAAGGCTTGAGTACTCTATTTATAAGATCTATGAATGCTGCAGGAGCATTGGTCAAAGCAAAGGACATAACCCAAAACTCATACGATCATAACATGTCCTGAATGTTGTCTTAGGGATATCACTTTCTCTTACTCAATTGATGATAGCCAAAACATGAGGTCTATCTTAGAAAATCAATTTACACCCTGAAGTTGATAGAGGAGATCATCAATTCTTGGATGAGGATACTTATTCTTGATAGTAACCTTGTTCAACTGACGGCAATATATATACACATTCTAAGAGAATCATCTTTCTTTCTCACAAATATGAACCGAGCGCCCCAAAGTGAGACAGTTGGTTAAATTAAACCTTTCTCTTAGAGATCTTTCAACTGCTATTTTTACTCTTTCAACTCTGTTGGTGTCATCCTCTATAGTTGAATAAATATAAGATGAGTATCGAGAAAAATATCTATGCCAAAGAATATTTCTCTCTAAAGAGGGACTCTAGGAAGATCATCTAGAAACACTACATCTGGAAACTCTTTACTACTAGAATTAACTGAATATGCAATATCTCAACACTAGAGTCATTAACTTGAACTAAGTGGTAGACGCACCTCTTGGAAACTAAATTTCATGACTTAAGGTACAAAATTAAATGACCCTTAGGCATTTTAGGCATTTCTGAACTAATCTTCCGCTATATAACTCGCTCATTCATAAATTGGAACTTAACAACTCGAGTTCTAGAATCGATTGAGGCATAGCAGGTATGAAGCAAGTCAATAACTAGAATGAGATAAAAATCTACCATGTCTAACTCAACTAAATCAGCCATGGTGTTCTTATAATTAACGGAAATTGTAACATCTCGCAACTAGAAATGACTAGAAAAGAGGTTAAAATCTGGAAATATTTACTTCTGAAAAGAATAAGAAAAAATCTAGAAAATTGCCTAAGTTAAGAAAGTGAGTTTGGGTCATTTCAAACGTCCATAACTCCTACCTCAGGATGAGTTCAAGGTGGTTCTTGATATGTTAGTAAACCCCTTAGAGATATATTTCCAATGTCACCGAGTTTGCTCAATTTTGATATCATATGAGTGAGTTATGCCTTTCGGAAGTTGGGCTATTGGATTGAAAAATTTCCCAATCCGGATTTGAGGAAGACCAAAATAGTCTTTCCACCAATTAATTTACATTTTTTCAAGTTTTAGTCCATATTGTTAAATTAAACTTTACGCTCATGGCTTGGAGAAGAGAGAAAAAAAAAAGAAGGAAAGGGAGAAAAGTCAAAAATTCACCAAGAAAGCCAAGGTTTGCGAGTTGAATTCGTTGGGGATGATCCTTATCAAGGTATGTGAGATCTTTTCATATTGGACCAGTTCACCCACACACATACTTATTTCAATTCAACGATTTTGAGTTGGTTGAATGATACAAAGTGAAGTTCTTGAAGAACATTGTTGAATTCTTGTATATTGAGTTGTTGCATGCCTAACGTTTACTTGATTAGTTATTATGGATTGTTTTTCAAGTCAAATCTATTGGGTAAGGCTACTAATGGTCTTAAGTGTTTGGGGAAGGAACCATTGAAGTTTATAGAGTTTAAAGATTAAAAAACAGAGGAGAAAAGCTGGAAAATCTGTCCGTAGGGCTTCGGGATGTCGCGCCTCTCATAGACCAACATTATAATATCTATCTATAGGGCCCTGGGGTGCCTCACCATCAAGAGAGCCCCAACTTGGACTCTGAAGTTTGGATCTTGGCGCCCCACGCCTGTCAGAGTGCCAAGGACGCCAGTTCACATCATTCTTTCCCCACCATTTTGTTTCCTAAGTGATTACCCATGTTTCTTAGTTGATTCCAACACTCTAAGATACATCTAAACATCATAAAATCATCAATAAACATGAGATCATGAACCTTTAAATCATAATCCAATTCAAGGAAAGTTAAGATCAAAGTCAAAGAAGTTAAGAGTCAAGTCCAGATGTCAAGAAGCAAGTCAAAGCAGAGTTCTTAAGAGTTTTCAAGGGTCTTTGACAACGTTTTAACTTTGTTTAAGACTCAAGTTTCAAGATAAGTAAAGACAAAAGAGTAAAGTTGAAGTTCATTTCTTTAAAAGTTTATGGGGGCTAAGTATTACCAAGGAGACTTAAAATGTTTTCACATTTAAAAAGAACAGATACTGATATTTCCGAATAGCCTTCGGGCTAGTTTTCAGAATAGAGTAATAGCTTTATAAAATGAAGCAAGCAGGCAAAATGAAATTTCCAAGATAGCCTTTGAGCTAAGATTTTGAGCATTAATCTCAAATCACAGAAAAAGTATATCTTTAAAACATAAGAGCCTGTACAATTTGGGAGTAATATTGAGCACTGAATTGGGAACGAGCATCAGTTCAAAAAACTCACATATCCTTGAATTCGTGTAGCCACCACGGGTATAAAAGGACAATAATTTTTAGAGAAACCCTTTTAATATTAGATTAGTGGATCCATTAGGTAATTCAGGTCTTATACCTTTGGCCGGGTATCGTATGTGCTGGCAGCGTGAGGTAGATTGATTTATCATCATTATAGCTCTTAAGTTATATTTATTGGTTAGAGAAACTCTCACAAAAGTTTATATATATATATATATATATATATATATATATATATATATATATATATATATATATATATATATATATATATATTACACACACACACACACATCAATTTATTTGTATTTTTGCATACATCTTAGAGTTAATTGTATCCTTGTATACATTCAGAGTCTACATCATGTTTTCAACCAGTTTTTCTTTATATTGAACTTGCTTTAAATTGATTTTATATTGAAATGAGTTAGTTATTTGTGAGTTTAGCAGTGGCAAGTTAAGTGTTCCTTTTTACTCCTTTTAAAGCTTATGTTATTTCTTAGCATTTCAACTCAGATACTCGTACATTCAACGTACTTATGCAAGTTGGTCTACATTGTATCATGATGCATACGCAGGAAACTAGAACTTACATTCGGCACACCGTTGATCCATTGAGCAACTCTTAGTTAGTTGGTGAGCCTCCCTCCATTCCGAAGTACATCTTTATCATTCAATTACTATTTTTAGTTTGCAGTTGTTAGGATAATCACGGTCCTGTCCCGACATCCATCTTTATTTTAGAGGCTTCATAAATAGATAACATTAGTTCTTTTGTTGTATTCATTTCACTTGTATAAGTTTAATATTTAAGTTGTAGTTATGGCTAAGTTATTACTTTAATGTTATTTTCTTGAGTTATCTCTTGTGCTTAAGACTTTCACTGAGTATAAAAGACAGGTCAAGGGTCTGCTCGAGGCGAGCTATGGTCTTTGAGTGCCAGTCCCACCCAGGGTGTATGCTTGGGGCATGATAAAATTGGTATCAGAGCACAGAGTTCAAGAGTCTTAGGGAGTCTATGAAGCCATGTTTGTAAAGTCCTTGCTATTGGTGTGAAGCACGCCACATATATAATTAGGAGGCTGCAACATTTAGGAATTTCTTACTTTTTTTATTTTCCTTCTCGTGCATTAGAGTTTATTTCTAAAAGCTTCCCTCTAATTTGTGATTGCGCGTGTTTTCAGATTACCATGCCTCCACGAAGAGCAGTTAGGGATCATCCATCTAGGAGAAATGTCGAGGAGCTAGAGGTACCTAATATACCAAACGTGCAAACTTTAGGAGAAGTCACAAATGGTGAATTTTGTGAGGCCATCCAGATGTTGAGCGAAGTTATGACTAACTATGTTGAACAAAAGAGAGGATCTCAACAATAAGAGGCTGACACTTCAAGGATTAGTGAAATTTTTCTAATGAATCCTCTCTTTTTCACGGGTTCGATCACTACTGAGGATTCGGAAATTTTTTTGGAAGAGCTGAAGAAGGTTTTTGATCTGATGCATGTTATTGATGTTGAAATGGTTGAGCTAGATGCATATCAACTGAAGAATATGGATGGGACTTGGTTCGATCAGTGGAAGCAGGGCATAGATGAGTATGCAACACATCTAAGTTGGGCCTGTTTTGAAGAGGCTTTCTTGGAGTGCTTCTTTCACCGAGAATTAAAGGAGGCTAAGGTACGAGAGTTTCTTACACTCAAATAGGATTCCATAAGTGTACATGAGTACGGGTTGAAATTTACCCAACTATCTTGTTATGCTCCAAAAATGGTTAGATACATGAGGATTTGGATGAGTTTGTTCGTTTCTGGATTGGGTCGTTCTTCAAGCAAAGAGGGTCGGGCAGCAATGCTTATTGAGGACATGGACATTTCAAGGTTGATGATATATGTGTATCAGGTAGATGAGGAAAATCTAAGAGACAATGAGGAGTTTGAGAACAAGAAAGCTAACACAGGGAATGAGTTCGGGCAGCAGAAGAGTAATGTCAACAAGTCATCCTTCCAATAGAAATAGAAAGGTGCTGCCCCATCATCTGCTAGTGCACCTGCACCTAAGAACAAAGGTGAATACTACGGTCATAATTCCAAATCTAAGCCTTCATATTCACAAGGTAGTGTGGCGCAAGAGGGTAGTGAGCCTCCTGCATGTGCCAAATGTGGTAGAAACCTTTTCGGTGTTTAACGTGAGGGCTCTACTAGTTGTTTCAAGTGCGGTCAAACCAGGAATTTCATGAGAGAGTGTCTAAAGAATAAGCAAGGAACTGAATGTTGACAATAGAGTCCAGTCTATATCAGTTGCTCCACCAGATAACGTCGCACCTAAGGGATCTACTTTTGGTACTAGCGGGGGAAACAAAATGCTTGTATGCTCTCAACAATCGCCAATAGCACGAGAATTTGCTAAATGTTATCACTCGTATGATTCAAGTCTTTGACTTTAGTGTTTATGCATTGCTAGACCTAAGTTTATCTTTTGTAACTCCATATGTTGCCCTGAAATTTGATATTATTCCTAAGCAACTTAGTGAACCATTAAGAGTTTCTACACTTGTTGGTGAATCCATTATAGTTGAAAGAGTCTATAGTGATTGTCCTATTTTTGTCAATCACAAGAGTACCATGGCTGATTTAGTTGAGTTGGACATGGTAAACTTTGATGTAATTGTTGGTATGGTTTGGCTTTATGCATGTTATGCCTCAATTGATTTTAGAACTCGAGTAGTCAAGTTTTAGTTTCCAAATGAGATAGTCTTAAAGTGGAAAAGTTGTTTAGCAGTGCATAAGGGTCGTTTTATTTTGTAAGGAAGGAAGTTAGTTTCTAAAAGGGGTGTATCTATTAATTAGTCCAATTTAATGACTCTATTGTTGAGATACCTTTTATTTAGTCAGTTCCAGAAGTAAAAAATTTCCCAAAAGACTTTCTAGATGATCTTCCTGAAGTCCCTCTGAGAGAGACAGATAGACTTTAGTGTAGATCTTCAACCAGATACTAATCCAATCTCTATTATGCCATATAGAATGACACCAGCATAGTTAAAAGACCAATTGAAAGATCCAAACGATAAGGGTTTCATTTGACCAAGTGTCTCACCTTAGGGTGCTCCGGTCTTGTTTGTAAGAAATAAAGATGATTTTCTTAGGATGTGTGTGTATTTTATACCTTCAATTGAATAAGATTACCATAAAGAATAAGCATCCTCTTCCAAGGATAGATGACCTTTTCGATATACTTCATAGTGCCACCTGTTTTTTGAAAATAGAACTCAAAACTGGCTACCATCAGTTGAAAGTTAGGGAATGTGACATTCTGAAGACAAATTTTAGGACCAGATATGGTCATTATGAGTTTTCGGTCATGTTGTTTGGTTTAACCAATGCACCAGCAATGTTATGGACCTTATGAATAGAGTTTTCAAGCCTTATTTACATATATTTGTTATCGTCTTCATTAATGACATACTAATCTATTCAAGGAAAAAAAGAAGATCATGCTTATCACTTGAAAATAGTCCTTCAGACTTTGAAATATAAGGAATTATATGCTAGGTTTTCAAAGTGTGAATTTTGGCTAAAGGTAATGGCATTCTTGGGACACATAGTTTTTGATGATAGGATTAGAGTTGAAACCCAAAAGATAGCAGCAATTTAGAGTTGTCCTACACCCACGTCTCCATATGGTATTAGGAGTTTCTTGGGTTTGGCTCACTACTACAGAAAGTTTATTGATGGTTTTTCATCTATATCATCTCCTTTGAAAGAGTTGACTAAGAAGAAAGTTAAGTTTCAATGATCTGAAACTTGTGAGAAAAGCTTTCAGAAATTGAAAAAGAGGTTGACTACTGCCTCAGTTTTGACCTTACCAGAGGGTACTCAAAGTTTAGTAGTGTACTATGATGCATCAAGAGTTGGTTTGGTTTCTGTTCTAATGCAGCATGGCAAAGTTATAACTTATGTCTCTATGGGTATCACCGCCATCTTAAAGAAGAGAAGAAAGAACTAGAAAAAGAAGGGAATAGACTATCACTCCTGGGAGTTAGACTTATGGATTCCACAGAAGGAGGAATGGTGGTAAAAACAGGGCTGAATCATCACTAGTGTCAGAGGTAAAAGAAAAATAGGACCAAGACTCCATTTTTCTTGATTTGAAAGCAAATGTTCATGAACAACAGTATTAGTTTTTAAACAAGGGGAAGATGTTGTGTTGAAGTATAAAGGTAGGATGTGTATACCATTGGTGGATGGGATACAGGAGAGAATAATGGAGGTAGCATATAGCCCAAACATTTCATTCATCTCGGTTCCACAAAGTGTACCGCGTTTGTGAGAGGTATATTGATAGAATGGTATGAAGAAGAGTAGTGTTGAATTTGTTGTCAAGTATCCGAATTGGCAACAAGTGAAAGTGGAACACCAAAAGGTCTGGTGGTTTGGAACAGAATATCGAACATCCAGAATGGAAGTGAAAGATGATTAACATAAACTTCATCACAGGGATACTAAGGTCTCGCCGATAACATGATTCAATTTGGGTGATTGTCTATAGAATGACAAATTGTCGATAAAAACTACTCATTCGGGACAGGATTATGTAAAGTTATACATTCAGAAAGTGGTGAGATTTCATGGAGTTCCAATCTCGATTATTTCGGATAGAGGTGCACAATTTATTACACAGTTCTACAAATCTTTCTGAAAATGTTTGGGTTCAAAGGTGAATTTTAAGTACTTCTTTTCATCCTCAAATGGATGGACAAGTAGAGCGCACAATTCTGACCTTAGAAGATATGTTGATGGCTTGCGTGATTGATTTCAAGGGGAATTAGGATGATCACCCACCTCTTATTGAGTTTTCTTACAATAATAGTTATCTTTGAGTATCCAAATGGCTCCATACGAAGCTCTTTATGGAAGAAGATGCAGATTCATATTTGGCGGTTCAAAGTTGGTGAATCAGGGTTAATAGGACCAGATCTAGTTCACCAAGCAATGAAGAAGGTGAAGGTGATATAAGAGATATTTGAAACGACACAGTCGTACAAAATCCTACACAAATGTTAGGAGAAGGTCGTTAGAGTTCAAAGTAGATGATTCGGTACATCTGAAAGTTTCACCCATGAAGGGTATTATGAGGTTTTGTTAAAAGGGGAAACTTAGTCCCCAATGTATTGGACCTTATAGAATATCCAAGAGAATTTGCAATGTAGCTTATGAGTTGGAGCCACCACAAGAGTTAGCAGCGGTTCACCCGGTATTTCATATCTTCATATTAAAGAAGTGCATGGGTTATTTTTCATTGATCATTCCAACTCATAATGTTGGGATCAAAGATAACATGTCTTATGAGGAGATTCCAGTTCATATTCTAGATCGCTAAGTTCGCAAGTTGAGAACAAAAGAGGTAGCCTCGGTCAAGGTCCTTTGGAGGAACCAATTTGTTGAAGAAGCTACTTGTGAAGCTGAGGAGGATATGAAGAGGATATATCCACATCTCTTTGAATCTGGAGAAAGTGCAGGCCACAGTACTAATTTTCTTCTTAGTACTTTTGAAATATTGAGTAAACATGTTGTTTGGTTGTATTTTCTTATGGGTGTTTGAACTTAATGTTCCTACCCTAAGCCTAGTAAGAGTAACTTCAATCGATGAAGAATTTTCCCAAGGGATATATATATTGTAATATCTCGCAACTAGAAACGATAAGAAAAGTGGTTAAAATCAGAAAATATTTATTTCTGGAAAGAATAAGAAAAAAATCTAGAAAATTTCCTTAGTTAAGAAAGTTAATTTTGGTCATATTCAATCAGAAATGACTCCTAGATCATGACTTTTTAGAAGTAGTTCTTCATATATTGGTAATCCCTTGAAGAGAACTTTCCAACGCCTCTGAGTTTGTGCGATTTCGATATCGTATGAGTGATTCTTTGGATAGTTGAGTTGTTGGATTGAGGAAGGTCTCAATCTGGATTTAAAGAAGAGCAAACTACTCTTTTCACCAATTAATTTCATATCTCGTTTTAGGGGTTTATTTGGGGTAAAAACAAGTTTTAGTTCATATCGGAAAATGAAACTTTACGCTTAGGGCTTCGAGAAGAGAGAAAAGAAGAATGAAAGGGAGAAAAGTCATGAATTTGCCAAGAACGCCATGGTTTGCTTGTGACATTCGTCGAGGGTGATCCCTATCAAGTTATGTGAGATCTTTTGATGTTGGGTTAGTTCACTCACGCAACAACTTTTTCATTCATAAATTTTGAGTTGGTTGAATGATAGAAAGTGAGGTTCTTGAAGAACATGTTGAATTATTGTTGGTTGAGTTGTTGCATGCCTAGAGTTGATTGATTCATGTTTCCAGGTTGTTTTTTTGAGTAAAATCTATTGGTTATTGATGTAACTAATTATCATATGTGTTTAGGGAATGAACCATGGAAGTTTAGAGGGGTTTAGAGATGAAAAATGAAGGACAAAGTCGCAATGTTTGTCCGTAGGGCCTTAAGGCGTCGCGCCTCCCATAGCCCCACAAGATAATCTCTATTTGGAGGACCCTAGGGATCCACGCTAGCTAGAGCACCCCAACTTGGACTCTGATGTTTGGAGTTTGGCTCTGCACGTGCCAAGGATGCCAGTTAACACTATTCTTTCCCACCTTTTTGTACTTGTTCCTAAGTGATGTACCCATGTTTCTTAGTTGATTCCAACACTCTTAAGGTATATCTAAACATCAACAAATCATCAATAAACATGAGATCATGAACCTTGAATCTTTAATCCAATTCAAGGAAAATTAAGTTCAAAGTCAAAGAAGTTAAGAGTCAAGTCTAGAAGTCAAGAAACAAGTCAAAGCAAAGTTCTTAAGAGTTCTCAAGGTTCTTTGACAACGTTTTAACTTTTTTTTTTAAGACTCAAGTTTCAATCTAAGTAAAGAGTAAAGTGTAAATTTGAAATTTAATTCTATTCTTGCTTACATTTAGAGTTTACAACATGTTTTCAACCAGTTTTTTTTTTTTATATTGCACTTGCTTTTAAATTGCTTTATATTGAAATGAGTTAGCTATTCATGAGTTGAGCAGAGCCAAGATAAGTGTTCCTTCTTACTCCTTTACAAGCTTAAGTTGTTGGAATCGACATTCGTCATACCGTTGATCTAGTGATAAGCTCAGAGTCAGTTGGTGAGCCACCCTTCATTCCGAAGGGCATCTTCATCATTCAATTACTATTTTTAGTTTTCAGTTGTTAGGATGATTAGGGGTCCTATCCCAACATCCATGTTTATTTTTGAGGCTTCACATGCAGATAACATTAGTTCTTTTGTTTTATTCATTTTAGTTGTATACGTTTAAGATTTAAGTTGCAGTTTTGGCTAAGTTAATACTTTGAAGTTATTTTCTCGAGTTATCTCTTGTGTTTAAGTATTTCGCTGAGCAAGTAAGTCAGGCCAAGGGTCAGCTCGAGTCCAACACTGGTCTATGAGTGCAAGTCACGCCCAGGGTGTAGGCTTGGGGCTTAATATAAATGGTCCAATCATGATAGACACTCTCAGCTAGAATAGACTCATCAACAAGTTTACAAACACGGAAGAGATTGAGAAGCTTCTCAAGAACAACATAAAAAAATTCATCGCAACATAAGGAGTCACTAAGGGTAGACTCACTCCTGGATTTTGCTTAGAATAAACATAAATTTTAAAGACTTGGATGATACCTGTAACGAAATCTGGTGAATCCTCTTGCTCTTGGAGACTAGTAATAGCATAGATACGATTTCCTTTGCGCCTAAAGCAGTAGGTCCTCTAGATGCAGATTTTTCTGTTACTGAAGAAGATTGCGCTTTATTTCCCCCATTACCATTACTTTGTCTATTCTTAGGACACTCTTTCATAAAATGACCTTTCTAACCACACTTAAAGCAACCACTGGAGCCATCACGACACACCCCTGATTGGATCCTACAACACTTAGCATATGCAGGAGTGCTATTACCCCTTGTGCCATATTACCTTGAGAATGTGCAGCTCTAGCTCTGAAATTTTGTGAATTTTGATTATTGAAATCACTTATATTCCTTGGTGCAAGTGCACTAGCAGATGATGGAGCGGTTCCTTTTTATTTATGTTGGAAAGATGACCAGTTGCCATTTCCCTTTTGATACCCAGACTTACTCCTGTCTTAGCTCTCTTATTGTGGAACTCTTTTCTATCTCTCAGCTTCTCTTCCATAACCTATTGCATATAGATCATCAGCCTTGTTATGTCCATATCTCCTATCAACATAGCTTCCTTTTGCCTTCCTTACTTTACAGATGAGAGACAACCCACCAACAAACAAATTGATCTTGCTTTTCATATCAGCAACCATCTCACGAGCATAGTAGGAAAGTAGGGTGAACTTTAGAGTGTACTCATCAACACTCAAAGATTCCTACTTACGAGTGAGGAGTTCTTGTACCTTTGCTTGTCTCAGTTAACGGTGCAAAAATTCCCCAAGAAAACCTCCTCAAACATATCTTAGCTCACAAATGGTGCACTATCTGCTCTATTTCTTTTCCATTTACCAAATAAAATTCAAGTGACACGTTTCATTTGGTATGCATCTAGTTCCACCCTCTTAGCATAAACAATGTGCATAATCTCCAAAACCTACTGAAGTTCATCCACCATGTTTTCTAGATTGTCAGTGACACTTGAACTAGTGAAGGTTGGAGGATTCATCGTCATGAACTCACGGATCCTAGAAGTATCAATCACTTCCTGTTGATTCTCTCTTTTCCCATGATCGGTCACAAATTGAATCAGCATATAGATAGCTACCCATGACTCAAAATTGGATACCTCTCCTTAGGGTTGCAATTCACGTTCATTAGTTGCCCCTTGTTCCTCGGCATTCCTCCTAGCATGACAACATTTGACAACTCTTCGTGGAGGCATGATCTGAAAAACATGCGCAAGTACAAATTAGCAGAATTTTTTAAGAGATAAACTCTATCGCAAGAAATGAGCATGAAAGAAGCGATATAGTTCCTAAATATCAATGCCTCTTGATTATATATATATATCGCGCTTCACACTGAAAACTAGGACACCACAGAAATGGCTTCACACACACCCTAGGACTCTGAAACTCTATGATATAATACCAAATTTGTCACGTCCCGAGCCTATACCCTGGGAAGGAAAGGCACCCTATAACCATTGTTGGCCCCAAACGTTCCATGTCTTAACTCTTAGCGGAAGACTTAAATAACATGAAACAGTTTGAAAAGATAACCTCATGAAATAAACTTAGAATATCTTAAAAGAAATATTTAACTAGCCAAAATGGCAAGTCAAGTCTCAACACCAACACTAGAAATGGAAAAGACTCATGAACTAACAATAATTAAATGTCTATGAAGCCTCTAACAACTGAGATGGATATCGCGATAAACCCATGATACCCTTATGAACTAGAATAACGAAAACAATCAAAAGGGGATTCTCCAAAAGAAAAAAGTCCCACCAATAACTTTGAAGCTCAACTGGATCAATAATATGTTAGATGTTAATCATGCTTACCTGTATATGCATCATAAAAGATTTAGGCCGAATGGAATTAGTACATTGAATTTATGAGCATACAAGAGTAATTCTAAAACAAGACATAAGCTTGAAAGGAACTGAAAGAACATATTTGATCTTCAAAAAACTCAATTCAATATAAAGTAGTAATACAAATGCAATATAAAGAAAAGCATTTTAAAACATGTGGATAACAACTTTGTATATTGAAAAATATAATAGTAACTCAGTTTGTATGAAAGGATACAATCTAACCATTGTTTGTATTAGAAAATAGAAACAACTGTGTTTATAAGAATACAAAAATATCTTAGTGCGAGTTTCTCTAATCGACAAGCATCAATATGAGCTATGTTATGATACAAAATTTTGCCTCGCGCTTCTAGGTACATCCTATACCTTTCTGGGGGAGGGGGTATAGAACCTAACTACTAAGTGGATTCACTAGTCTATGCTAAAAAGCACTAAGAAATCATCTAAAAAGTATGACCCTTTTCTATCCAAGATGGCCACATATATTATCGAGACTTCGAATTATCTAAACTCAAGCTCGTTCCAAAATAGGTGCATAATACTTACCCTAAAATGCTACTAGCTCATATATAATTCTTTCTATGGTTTGATATAATTACTCAAAAGTTAGCTCAAAGGTTCTCTCGGAAATCGTTGTTCTAATTCCTTCTTAAATGTGAAAAATTTAATCTTTGGTAATACTTAGTTCTGATATACTCTTTTGAAGAGGATGAACTTCACTTTATACTCTTTCTCAACTCAAACCTCAAGTCTCAAAATAAGTTTAAAGCATTTGTAAAAGACTTCTTGAAAAGACTGCAATAACTCTCTACACTTGCCTCTTAACCTTTTTTAAAATTAGAATATATAGATTCAAAGTCATGATTCATATTTATGGATGATTTATAGATGTTTAGAAGTCATTCTGAGTTGTTAGAATCGATAGGAAGTGCTAACGAAGAACTCAAAGTGCTACATGAGGAAAAATGGGTGGAGGCAGACGTATTAGGTGAATTGCTGGCACGGGACACCAGCCCCTAAATTTCTGGGGCTCAATTTCGGCGCGCCACCCCATCCATTTTGGTGCATCTGGGGCACGCCGTGCCAGCCTTCCCCAAGCGTTCACATGAAATTTTCCAACTCATTTTATCATCTAAATTCGATTAAATTCAATTCTTTTTCTCAAATTATCTTTAGATTCAAATATCCAAAACAGTTATGCAAGAATCCAACCCAAAAAACCTCTACTAATCAAAAAGATTATCTCAGGAAACTCATTATAATCTCATCCTAATTCAAGAACGAAAGCAATTCAAGAACACACATAAAAAACATTAAAACTTTCAAGTTAAGATGAATTCAGCTTAATATAAACATGTATGACACATGGATGAACTAAATCAATATTTTTCGAACTCAAATACCTCTTAGGGATCAACCCTTGGCGAAATCCGCAACCAAAATCTCAAGAACTTGATGAATCTTGAACTTTTCTTATCCTTTTCTCCGCTTGAGTTCTTTCTCTAAAAACCCTAGCATGAAAA
Source organism: Solanum chilense (assembly GCA_032847665.1). NCBI lineage: Eukaryota > Viridiplantae > Streptophyta > Magnoliopsida > Solanales > Solanaceae > Solanum > Solanum chilense. Next base: position 49,318,602 of record CM064974.1, read on the forward strand.
TTAAAGTGTTCCAATTCATTGTAGGCCCATTCTTTATAACTAAAAATGAAATAACTTAATTGAGTAAGGAAAAGTTCAAAATACCCCTCTTAAATCCGGGTAACGTTCCATACCTAGACAGACCAACTTCAAATGTGCATATCTTCCTCATACGAGCTCCAAAATTAGAAAAATTGGTGGAGTTGGAAAGATAATTCAAATATTTTTATTTGGTATCTTATGGAACACCTAACTTATCTTGTAATGGGAATTATGGTCAATTGAAGTTGACCCAAACTTCTACTTAACATAACTTTGCCAAATTTCAGTTTTCATTCTTTCCAAAAATGGTTCTTTCTAATTCTAGATCTTTCAAATAGCGGAGTGTTATGGTAAGGTGTTGGAGTTCAATAATCATTGACAAGGAAATATGAGTGTAAAGAAATATTCTTTGACGTTCACTCAATTGGTTAATTTGTTAAGTACATTCCGATTATGGTTGTCGACTCTAGGCCAAGGTTTAGTAAGTTTGTATCTCGTGTGCCCGAAATGGTATTCAAAGAGTGTTGTAACACCATATGACCCACACCCAAAAAAATTGTTAGTGAAAAACTAAAGGAGAATTGTAGAGAGGCAAGGACTAGTGATGGTGAATTTTCCCATTTGAGGTCTGGTGGGCATGGTCGTTCTATATTTCAAAAAATGTTTTCCGGTCAAGGTTTTTCTAGTTCTCAAACCTCGAAGTTCAGAAAAGATAGAATGTCTAACCATAAACCTTAAGAAGGTAATTGTGGTAGATATTTTCTGACTACTTGCACTAGTTCTGGGAAAAAAAAATGATGGAAAATGTTTCTCCAGTATGGATGGTTGCTTTAGTTGTGGGAGAAGTGATCACAAGAGGAGAGATTGTTCGTTAATTTCTACTAAGGGGAGAGATTGTTGTCAAGACCAACCTAGTGGTTTGAGTTTGAGTGATACTAATCAAAACAAATTCTAAGCACTTCATACTCGATAAGATAATGAGGGTTTTCCAAATTTTATGACCAGTATGTTGAAAGCCTTTAATTTTTATGTGAATTATTTACTTAATTAAGGATCTATGTTCTCAGTTTTACTCTTTATGTGTCTATGAGATTCGATGTAGGTCCTGGAGTCCTTTCTAATCCCTTTCATGTATATTCTATTATTGGTGATTACATTACCCAAAAAGAGTTTATAGAAATTATCCTATTTTTGTTTTGTACATCAAAGAAAGCATCTTCCTGTATCAAATTAGTACTCAAAATCAGACTTTTCACTACAAAACCAAAAGAAACATTTTATTTGAGACAAATAACTACTTTATGACATTAGAAGAACTATACTAGGCAAAGGAAAGAGAGAGGACCTTGAAAAAGCAACAGAGGGGAGGGTGGAAAAATGAATGGGTAAGTGAAATGAAGAACAATCAGAGGGGAAGTTTATATTTTGAGAATATGTGTAAGGAAAATGGGTTAATGTTTATTGGGTTAGTTTCTTAGAAGGTACTTTTGACCTTTTTGTTGGGTTCAAAAGTGATTAGAGCGTCATGCAAAAGCTTACAATTGTAAATCATATGGTTGACAAATCAGACGATAAACAAAAACATACTAAAGGGATATTATTAATATGGTCTACATTACCCCATAGAACCTAGTCAGACCTAGATATTGTCTAATGGAATTAAGTAGGTGACACTAGAGATCACATGTGAATTTATAGTTGAAAACATTTTTAAATGATAAAATGGTTGTTCAAGTTAGATTGAGGATTTTAGAGGTCAAACGTTAAGAAACGACTATAACGCCCGAAACTAGTAACTCGAACTAGAAAGATGAACTAGTGTGTTGTAGAGTCTTGTGGCAGACTTTTGGAGTGTTGTATGAAGGTTAAAATCAAGATAAATGGTTCATATACTTAGATGGACATAATTACGGGTTAAACTTCCAGGTAGGACCACCCAAGGGTCCTTGAGGAGGACCCAACATTGGCCAAAAAGCTATCAAAATAGCTTGATTCACGACCCCAATTCACGGCCTGTAGATCAATCCATGGAACCTGGATCATGGGCGTGGATCAGGAATGAAAATGCTGATCTGGAGTCCAAACCGCGGACCTAAACAACGGACAGTAGTCCAACCTACGGTCCGTAGATGGCCAGGTCATAGGTGCTGCCAATTTTTCAGCTTTTAGTTTTTAGTTGAGTGTTTAGGGGTTAAGTTAGTTAATAATTAGGGGTTAATGTAGGTAGTTTAATAGTTTATTTAAAAACCAATATATGCTTAAATAAACCCTAAACTAATCATTCTAATTAACTCACCTAAAGATCCCAAAACTCTCTCCAAAAAATCATTTCTCTAGAATTGAAGAAGAAGAAGAAGAAGAAGAGAAAGAAGAGAGGCAGCATCTAAGTATATTCTCCATTGGATTTAATATTTTTTTGGGAATTTATAAAAGGTATTTGAATATTATTCATCCATGGGTTCTTCCACCCATGTATCCCCCCCCCATAATTTTCTCCAATTCTGAATCCAAATACCAAAATCTAGCTAGGGTTGTGATTGCATTGTGGGTAGGGCTTGATTGTGACTCCAATCTAGTGGATAGCATTCAATTATGTTTAAATAAAGTTTATTTGATGATTATATAACGTTTTGAGGTGAATTCTATTATGAATCCTAATCTAACAATGAAAGTGATCTTTGTGTGTTTATGCCAATAGAGGCAATGTTGAAGGTTCTAAATTGATCTTCCTAATTCAATTGTCTTGAATACTAATTGATCATAGTTAGGATCATCTAAATATGAAAATTGAACTAGGTTTGATTAAATAGGAAGGATCTTGACTTGTAAATTTAGAATTTAACCTTTATGATCAAGTATAACTAGAATCATCTTGTAATGAACAATCATGATTGAATAGCTTGTAATTTAGACATGAATGATGATAGAATGAAGTTAGTCTTGAAAATAGGGCTTGTAGACATTGTTTTTAGGTCTTTGGGGATAAAGACAACATAAGGTTATCTTGATTGAGTATTATCTTTCTGTTATACACTTAGACATGAATAACCTAGGAGAATCAAGTTCTCTCACATAGAAGGATTCTAGGTTGACATAATAACCTAAAATAAATCAAAGCATGTTAGACTAATAATAGATTGAAGTTGTTACCTAGGATCCCATCATGTGTAGCATGACTTGGCAAGAGAAAACCAAGGTAGGATAGCTTGAAGTTGAGGCTTGTGTTTCATTCATAAGCTTGGCTTAGTACGATAAGACTAAGGTTGATAGCTTGGGACGGATCATCTGTACTCTCCCAAGGGATAACTTGAACTAGCATTGTAGAATGCATGTCATGGTAGCACGAGTTAGTAGTAGTCATGGTAGACTAGGATTGATGATTTATACTCTCCTACGGGTAGCTTGAACTAACATTATTAGGATGCATTCATGGTAGCTTAACTTGGTTGGGCCAAGACCATTTCATGGTAGCTTAACTTGGTTGGGCCAAGACCATTTCATGGTAGCTTTGGGATAGAGGACTTATACTCTCCTAAGGTATACTGCTGAGGATCCACACTCTCCTAAGGGCAACTTAGTATTGAGGATTCGTACTCTCTTCAGGGTAGCCTTACTTGCATGCAAGGTGCATTTCAAGGATAGCTTGAGTTAGGTTAGTCATGGTAGCTTGAGATTGAGCACTCCTATTATCCTAAGGATAACTTAGGGTTGAGAATCATAATCTCCTATGGATATCTTCCATTTGTAATTTAGTACACTTGTAAGAATAGCATGGCTTATTTGGTTTGGGACTATTTCATGGTAGCTAGGATAGGGCACCTGCACCTTTCCTAGAATAACTTGGATTTGCATGATAGTATGTCTTCAAATAAAGTTAGATTAATTTAGTCTAGATATGTTAGGAAGAAGATAGCATGGTCTAGCCTTTTAGAGGGTTATTCTTTGGATAGCTTGGACTAGTATGATAGTATGTCTCCATAGTAGCTTGACTTAGCATAGAAAGGTCATGTTAGTAGAATAGTAGCTTGGTCTAGCCTATTAGAGGGTAAAGGTTATTCCTTGGTAGCCTTGAAAAGTGTAAATAGAATAGAGGGATTAGACACCAACTAGTTGACATTCATAATAGTCTAAAGAAGTACTTAGTGTGGATAGAATTGTGGGATGTTATCCATACATGACACAAGTATGACTTGAGGCTAGTTGCGAATGGTTCCCTTATGTAGTATGACTTATCTTGGGTTGTTGAAATAGTTTCCATCCAAGATATGTTTGACTTAGGTGGTAGTTCCCTTGTGTAGATGAAGTAAGCTTTTAAGTAAGACAATAAGTGGGTGTCTATGACTTAGATGATTTCAAGTCTATGCTTGGTATGAAGGGTAGTATGGGATGTCTTTCATGCATTGTACAAGTGTATCTTCAGGTTATTTACAATTATGGTGCTCTTATGGTGGAAAAGACTTATTGCTTAACCTTTGTGTTAATGCATATTGCCTACATTCTAACCAAATGTAAGGGTTGGAGCTTTGAGCTGCTATTGGTGGCTAGAGTATCAAGGATCTAAGGAAGATTGAAGATCTTTGTGAGTCCTCATAGTTCTGTGGACAACATCTACTTACCTTTACATTATTTACTTTTATATTTAAGACTTTGTATGCTGCATCCCAAAATTTAATATTCATGTCAAGTTAGACGGTTTGAGACAAAAGAGTTAGATAAGACTTCCATTTTTCGATTTATGAAAATGAATTCGATTGAGTATCTTAAACGTTTTAAATTATTCCACATTTTCTATGATCTTATGTTATGATTATGCTAAGAGCTTGTACGAGACCCTTTCGGGGTCAAGTACACCGTGTTACGATTTGGGGATCTCGATCGTAACATGGTCTGGTCAAGACTTGTATATTGAAAACTAATATTTTAAATAAGTAAAAATATTTAGGAGAAAATCTCCCTATAAATAAGACTTTTAAATGATTACATTGTGGATGTTTTTGTGTTATTTATGAGAATATGAATCTTCAATTTATAGATTTCTAATTTTGTTTTCCTCTAAGGATAGAATAAATCAAATATGGAAGAAAAAAATATATTTTATTTTCAAGAAAAGTTGAAGGATTTGTGGTAATAGTTTTATTTTCCTTAAAGAGAAAAATGAATTTCAAATAACGTAAGAAAATCATAAGAGAATCCCAATAAATCTCTCCTTTTGATTGGATTATCTTGACAAAATTTGATCGACCTTCTTCATATGCATGATAGTCTTGTTCTTCACATAGTCTTCATCAATGTTGTTTGTCATACTTAAGAATAAAGTCTAAAGATATATGGGTTAAAATGATTTTGAATATTTTGTTTTTATTTTTGAATTGCAATAACAGAAATGTTGAAAATATGGTTTAAAACTTCTTCTCCACATGTAGCTAGACAAAAATTTGCTTTATCATCAAATTGATTAAAAATTGATTTGAAACCATTTTGAGTATGTTTTCAATCTTGTTGAATCATTGGATCATTAAACCATGTTATCTGATACTCTTGTTGGGTTTGAAAGTATTTTAGGGCGTCGTGCGGAAACTTATAATTGCAATAAAAACATACAAAACATATAATTATTATGGTTTCGTCAAGCGACCTACATATTCAAATAAAATAATTTAAACAAAACATAAATATGTTTACGAGAAAATCTCCCCACAAATAAGACTCTTGAACACGACTACATTATGGATGTTATTGTTTTATATGTTATGAGAATGTTTATATTCAATTTATAGATCTCCAAACTTCTCCTGTAAGGAAAGAGTAAACCAAATATGGAAGAGATTTATATTTTCCTTTCAAGAAAAGTTGAAGCTTGCATTTATGGTAATACTTTAATCTTCCTTGAAGAGAAAAATATATTTGAAATGAGGTAAGAAAATCAGGACAAAACTATAATATATTTTCCCTTTTATAAACTATTTTCAACGCTTGTCCACATGGATTCCTTCTTTTAACACTGACGGGGAAGAATTTAAATTACATTGGTGTATTTGATTGAATATTAAGGGAAACAGCATGAAAAAGAAGAGGTTTTGAGCGTTTGAATCTCTTCCCTCTATTTAATACTAATTGAATTTATAATGCAATGCACTTATTAAAATATTATTTTAGGGTATAATTTAAATCTTACTTGTCATTATTGGATTTTGTAAAATTATAAATATAACTTTATATCTATTATAATTATCTCCTAAAAAATATCAAACTTCATAAAAGTGAATAATAAATATGAAAAAAAAATCAAACATACACCTTTAACTTTAAACAATTTTATTATTTGAAATAATACAAAGACTCCAAAAAAATCAGTTAATATAAAATAGAAGCAGTATTATTTTTTCCTTCTAGTTATTCTGTTCCATCATCATGCACCTAACAATGATGACATCTCTCTTTAATAAACACTTTATGCCTAGCAGTTTGGGGTCAGCCTAGATTGTTTTTTAATAATAGAAAGTGGGTGATACCTAGCATCTTATAAGACAAGCTATCAGAACAAACAATAAGTATTGTTTTAAAGGATTTAAGTTTAGATTAAAGTTATATCCATTTATGGGGTAGATAAATTTTTTAATTACATTGTCGAGTAACTTGGATCCTGGGAGTAAGTTAGCTACATCATTTTTTTATACAATAACTGTAAATATCTTTTAGTTGTCGGTGTATCGAGGACTTACCCATATAATTATTACTCGGTGAAATATTTTAGATTTCAAAATTTAAATAAATTTATTTTGATTTTAAATATTTTATATATTTTTTAAATATTTTATATTATTAATTATTGTGACTTATAGTACTTTCAATGTAATTTACAAATATATATATTTTATTTTATAAAATTTAAAAATTCTATAAGCATATTCTAGGTTAAACTTAAATTGTTTAATTATAGAAAAGTAAAATGTAACAACTAGAACAAAGAAGTATATTGATTATATTCCATTCATTCATTTGAAAAAATTGGGAAATAAATAATATACTCGATTCATTTTTAAAATAAGTAAATTGTTAATGTAATGAATATTCCTTAAAAAAAGTTTAGGAGATAAATTGAACACAACTTTTTATTTTTACCTTTGAATTCTTTTTTTAAATTATTCCTGAAAATATAAATAATTAAAATAAAATTCTAAATTTGTATGATCTATGTCTTTTGAACAAATAAAAATATACATTTATTTTTAATAGATAGGAACTACATAAATAGAGAGTATCATCTCTGAGCCCCATAAGAAAGCGGGTTGATCTACCAACTCCGTACTTGTGTTACATCCTCATTAATGAGGATGCATTACTTAGAGCTTGCTTTATTGATGGAGTCATAATTATTTTTTTATTTTGAATTTAAAATTTTGTACTTACATTTGTTTGAATATGAATTAGTCTTTGCTAAAAAATATTTTATTTTTTAATATAAAGTTTTAATTTAATTTAATAAAATTTCAATATAAATATAAAATACAAAGTAAAAGAAAAGTTAGAGCCGCCCAATAAGAGGGATATCTAATTCTAAATGTACAATTGCTTTTAACGTGTAGAATTATTGACAAAGAAATGAATGCAAAAGAACAATTATGAACATCAGGGCCTAAAAGGCATTGGGAAAATAATGCATGTGGGGCTACTACTTTTGAAGAGGTAAGCATCTTTGTCAAGATTTAATGTCACTTTGTCTTCTTAACATGTGGTTTTGTATGTGCGATGTCTATCACTCTTGCTCTGGCTATAACTTAGGGGTAGCTTCAAAAAGATGCAATTTCTCCATTAACAAAAATGTATACATTTCATTAATAACAATTTGTCATTGACAAAATTCTTTAAGTTAGCTATTGATGGCTCTGGTTTCCTGGGCTAAGAAGGAGCTTTCTAAACTCAAACTCCAAAATAAGCCTAAAAGATTGACACTTCCTCAAACTTCCACAAAATGTTTGGCACTTCCTCTGGTAAGTCGCCAAAAGAAACAATTTAATTGGTGACAGTTCAGATAATCAACAAACTGAGTTATTAAGATTTTCAGTTAGCAATAGATTTGTCTCATAGTTTGTGATTATTTGTGTTTTAAAATGAAATCCTTATATGGGATTATATTGCTACTAATTTTCTTGCTTTTGTCTTTTCCTTGGTTTGATGTGTTTGTGATATTAGGAAATTAATAGACTTTTTAATCTAAAAAGTCACATAAGGCTTTGAGTTGATTTATTTTGGTGATGAAATGCAGATCCAGGAAGTGATATTAGATGCAGATCTAAGATGTACCCACTGTCAAAACAGAGTTTCTAGTGTAATTTCAAACATTGAAGGTGAGTTATTTAATAATGTGATTTTTGAAAGAAACAAAGTTGAAGTTCGATTTTTTTAAATATTGAAATTGTGCATAGTAATAAACTTCCTCTGTTTCAAATGATACGTAACCATCTTAGATTTTATGTTTCTTGAGAATCTAAATAAGTTTATCATTGTATTCTTATTTAATAAAATTTGTTTAAGTCAAATTTTATAAATGAACGTAATTATCTTAAATATAATTAAAATAACTTATGAACATGAATTAATCATTTAGTTTTTCTATCGATATACTATGTGTTTGATCATAAACTAGTGTTTTAAGTTCATTTTATTAAATTGAAAAACTTCCTCTTTTTTTTATTTATATGTCACTATTTTAGATTTTGATATCCCTTAAGAATCGATTTAAGTTTACCATTTTATTCTTATCTAATAAAATTTCTTGAAGTCAAATTTCAATAAATGAACATAGCTAATTTATTTCAATTAATTAAATTGAATAATGAACATGAATTAATCATTTAGTTTTTCTATGTTTCACGATTTTAAAGTCAATATTCCATCTGTCCTTATTTACTTGTCAATTTTTAGTTTTACACCTCTTAATAAAATAATAATTAATATAATGAGTTTATTATTATACCTCTATTAATCGATAGAATTTCAAAATCAATTTACTCATCAAAGAGGTTCGACTTTTTTCAGAAACAGCAACTCATTAAATAAATTGAGAATATAATAGGCAACAAAATGTTGTCTCTTCTTGATTTGTCAAAAATGACAAATAAAAAGTCAAAATTGGACAAGTAACTCTCAAAGGTAAAATACGAAAATTTATGCATTGATTTTGTTAAAAAGGACAAATGTAAGGACCATATATTTTTACTAAGAATAACATCTACTCCTTCTATCCCTAATTATTTGTCAATTTTGACAAATCAAGAAATGACATGTTTTTTTTTTTTTACCTATTATACCTCAATTAATTACTCTGAAAAAGATAGAATATTTTGAAAATCTTAATTTTTTATTCTTCCACTGCACAATTATCGTTCTAAATAGTGCACTCATATGTCAATCATTGTTTTCTTAATACATCTTTCAATTCAGAAATGAACGAGTAATTACGGATAGAGGTAGTAAATAGGAAGAAAACGGGCATCTTACTGGGGAAAAAAGTTGAGAAAAAGGTATAACAGTGTTTGGAAGAAGGCATGAGATAATCATATATTGATCCATTTAAGCTTTCAACTCAATATTGCAGATGTGGAGTCTATCGTGGTGCACGTACTAGAGAAGAAGGTGACTCTTATTCGCAAATCTACAAGTAAATGATGTTGAAAGCAAATTCATTCAAACAAACTACTTAGGAACTCAACCATCAATTATGTACAAATGGTTGTGATCATTAACGTGCAGTGTGTGTTCTACTTGCTTGTTGAAGAATTTCACCTTGTGAGAAATAAATTGTTGACCTAAACATTGAAGTTCTCATGTAGTAGTAATTATTTCCTTCAATAAAAAAACAATCAATGATTTACGTAAAAGTGTTGTGATTATTTCTCTTAATCAAGTGTAGACATTGAAATTTTGTGAGAATCTACAAGACGGGTTTAATTCGAATTGGGACTCTCGAAGGTGTGTTTAGTTTCAGTTAGAATTCTCGGAGGCTACTCAACCCTAAACTCTAATTTATGTCTATATAAAAGATACTAAATTCCCTTAATCATTTCAAATATCTCATAAATCTTGGGCATTTTAAAGAGATCGATATCTCAAATATTCTTCAAGTTAATGGGATATTCATATCGATATCAAATCTAAATCTTTGTATTTCGAGAAATACTTCACTAGCGGTCCTCGAATCATGGATAAATTTTTGGAGAGTAGAATTAAGGGATGAACATAATTGCACCCGCAATTTTTATCAATAGAATCATGTTTCTTCATATTTTCTTTGTTATTGCAATTTATGTTTAGTCACTTTAAAAATTTTTGTAAACAAATTGGCACGCCCAGTTGGACAATCTCTACCTCTCGTCTCAACTTTTCAAGCATCATATAATATCAAAATGTATTCCATTGTAGAAGAACAACTAGCAAGCTTAACTAAAGTAATTGAAGACCTAACAAAGTGTGCACATAAACAAGATACTAAACTTTTCAAGCTAACAAATAAGATAGATAACATGATTGAGAGAAGATCAAGTCAAGCACCTCTGAAGCTTCCTAAAGTTCAAGACGAAGGAGAGTCTTGTGTAAAGCAAACAAAGATTAAAGAAATTCATATCTCCGCTGAAGGTTTGATTCCAATCAATCAATTGAAGGACTTTATCACAAAGGCTATCGAAGACAAATCTGAGTCTTCATCCAAATTTTCTCCTACATATATAAAGTCATATACACAAAGGATTGATAAATTAAAAATTTCTAAGGGCTATCAACCTCCTAAGCTTCAAAAATTTGATGGCAAAGGAAATTCCATGAAACATATAGGCTCACTTTATTGAGACTTGCAATGATGCTAGGACATATGGTGATTATCTTATTAAAGAATTAGTTCTATATCTTAGAGAAAATGGCTTTAATTGGCAGACAAATCTTAAACCTAATTCTATATATAGTTGGGAGCAGTTGGAGAAAAAGTTCCTCAATCATTTCTATTGAACGAGACGTGTGACTGAACTTACAAAGGCTTGTCAAGGTGAATATGAACTAGTTGTTGACTTTATCAACTGATGGACAAGTCTGAACATCAACTACAAATATCGTCTTAGTGAAACTTTTAGCATTAAATGTGCTTCCAAGGTGTGAATTGGGGTCTTCTCTACATTTTGCAAGGAATAAATCCCAATACATTCGAAGTGTCAACTCGTGCACATGACATGAAATTAAGCATGACTTTAAAAGGAGATAAAAAATTTCTTGTCTAGGGACCTCATGAAGATGAAGATGTAGAAGAACTCCAAAGTGGGGGCAAGTCTTCATCCAAAGAAGATTACAAAGAGTAAAGGTATATGTAGACTCTCTTTAACGCATGAGCTTAAACTGCAAGTTTTAATGCTCCTCATCATTTAAGCTAAATCTTCAAGTTATAATGTTTCTAGAGACAAGAGTCGAAATTGTATATCACAAAACTCTTCAAATTTTAGTTAAATCTTTATAATGATCAGGTTCCATCATTTTTGAAAAGCCAACAGGAAAAGAAGTGGGGCCAGAAAACTTTTTGGTGGTAACTTGGAATGCCTAGCCTAGTCCAGATTTTGACAAAATAAGAGTCAGTGAGGTCTAGTGAAATCTAGTAAGGAATGAGAGATATAATTAGGAATTTGGTTAAATGAATGGATAGCTAAGAGGATAAGAAATCTATATGGCTTTTTGAAATTAAATTCGGGCAAGTAGGACTATAAAAAATGATCTAAGCGTAAATGGGTAAATATCGTCTCTGTGCAAGCCGCCTTAGAGGCATTGGGAGAGTGGGATAGGGTCCACCATAGCATGATAGATGTGACTTAAAGTCATAAATAAACCCCTAAAACATTATTTTTCTGCACTTTTGGACTTTGAAAGCTAAAAAACGACCCTAAGGATATTATTGACGGGTTTTACCATTATTGAGGCTAAAGGTAAGATTTTAACTCCCCCAATCTATTTTTTGATCCATAGAACCTATTTTCTTAGGTTATTCTCGATGGGGAAGGATATGAGAATCATGGTGAAAAAGCCCCGATCTAGGTATGAGGGATTAAGGGTTTGTTCTAAGGTTATTAGGTTTGTTATAATATGGATAATTAGACCATTGATTGTTTATCCTTGCGTATATAAATTGTTTTCAGACCTAGAACAAGCGGAAAGGATCCGGAAAGGGAATATTCAAGTGCCTTAGGGGATTCAAGCTTGGAGTCGAGGTAGATGAGGGTTGTGATTCCATATGTGTGATATATGTTTGTTTTGCTTCATTATAATGCATGTATGTATACGAATGTTTCATTATTCATCACACTAATTATAAATGAGTAATAACAAATAATTATATGCCATGAATCATAACTTGTTGTATGATTGTGAAATATACATTGTGATTGTGATTTTGGTGTGTTGAATGGATATGATTGCCACATATAACTAACTAGATTGTATTTCCATATTATGGCATAAAATGGGGATCAGATTTCCACGTTCCGTCATAACTATGGGATCATGTACCACGTTCTAGTGCAATAACAGTTTGAATTTGGGTTCCATAAGACGACCATTCACTTTTTATACATTGGCTTATTATTATGGACATGAACATGGATTATGACTTATGACTTCTCAAAGAGTTCTTCTTAGTGTGAGTGGGGGTATGTGACTTCACACATACATTTTACAAGTGGACTTTAAGAGTGGTTGTGCTGTGCTTCTCTTATGATATTGTATATGTTTGGTGCATGCATGTTTATAATATTGCTTTGACTTAAATATGTTTCACTTAATGGGATAGCCATGTGATCCCACAATTATACGGTGGTTGTGTACTTATACTGCACTTGCTCTTATATTTGTTGAGTAGAGGGAATCTTCCGGCACTATTGATAGACCTCAATTCCAGGTAATTTGTTGTTTAAGTCCAATCTCTTTGGACCCAGACTATTTGTTTAAGGTTGTTGTTTTGGTTTCGAGGTTGTACCCTTTGTTCTTAGACTTACAGTTAGTAGAGTTTTAGTACATTGACTTTCATGTTCTAGGGTAGTTCCGCATTTCATATTAGTTGTTAGATGTTTGTTAAAAATTGGAGTTATGGGGAATCTGTATTTATTATATTTTCATTTAAACATGTTTCTATATCTCTAAAGGCCTAGTTTTGGTTTAATTTCTTAGTTGGGTTGTAGTAATGTTGCTCCAACAAAAGGGTTAGTGTGGGTGACATTCACGATAGTTTGGATCATGGAAATTTTTCTATTAGAGCCCTAGATTTGTTGATCTCATTGTACCAAAATGAGTCTAGTAGAGTCTTTTGTTAAGCGGTACGATGATGTCCGTACTTTTCTTTGAGAGGCTATAAGATTTTAGGAAAAACTCACTTCTTTATACTCATTCATGCTATGACTTGAATCCAATTGATGTTTGGGTGATACAAGTTAATACCTTTCCTCCATCACTCTATGGTTTGAACTAGATCAACAATGAGGTAACACCATCACTAGCAAGAGAGAATGCGCATAGACTACCGACAATTGGATAGGGTCACCATTCAAAACAAATATCTATTGACTCAGATAAATGATATTTTGACCAGTTGCAAGGTGCATCGATTTTCTTGAAGATTGATTTAGGTTTTGTTACCATCATTTAAATATTAAGGCGATTAAGAATTGGGTTCGCCAGAGTTCTGATATTGAAATTAGCAGTTTTGTGGGGCTTGCAAGCTACCATTATCGCTTGTGACATGAATTGAGTCCAATTGGTATCTCTCGATCAAAATTGTTATCTCAACAAAATGAAATAGACGTTGTAGTCCCATATGAAGGGAAAAAATCAAGTTAATTGGAACTGAGAAAGTTTCAATTGGTATTTAGCCTTAGGGACTGTATAAGGTATAAATGATCAATAAATGGTCGACTATGGAACAAACTAATTAGAATTGAGGCTTGCATTTGAGTTGTACCTTGAAAATGTGAATGTTTGTTCCTTATTGCCTGAATTAATATTTAATGTGAGAGTTGTATTTTCTTGGATGTGGTGATATGATCAGATACATAATAAGTGTGCCTTTGAGTTTTGATATGTGCAATATGTTGATTGATTGAAACTATGCAAGTTGTACATGTTGAGTATAGTAAAACTTGTTGTGAAAAGAAGGTATCGACTAAGTGCGATGCAAGTTCCTAGATAATGTACGAGGTGATTTGTAAGAAAGATCTGGACATGTCTTGAGCTTGAGTAATAACTGCATGAGAGTGTGTGTGTTTCCCGAGGATGGGTTAGTTCTCGTGATGATTTAGTGCGAATGAGTTGGATTGGCTTGGGGTAGACATAAATTATTCTAGTTCAAAGGATTATCCTAAATTTCTCACTAAAGATTATTATGGTTGATAGATTCAAAAAAGAGAAAAATCACAGAAACCTTTATTGTCTGGTTTTTGATTCACTCATGGCCGCTGGGGAGGGATTGTCCTCGCCACAACGAGACCTCCAGTGTGGATATCTCCCTAGAGTAGGAGAGGATGAGACAGAACCTCAACCCTATCTCTTTCATTTTTCTAAGATATCCGTATAGAACCCAAATTGAATTCGAACTAAACCACACGATTTATTTTAGTGTTTGGCAATCGAATATAAGTTATAAAGTGTGTTAATGTTATGAAGAACTTGGTCATATAAGGAGAAAATCAGTGAGGCCATGGAGGCTGGGGAAATGGTAATGCAGGTAGAGGAGTAGGGCAATCAGGTGAGGAGGTTTCCCGTCAAGATGACATGACTTAGATACATGCTTTTTCGGGCAAGACCGATTTTGAGGTGTGTGATGCAGTGGTCACTAGTGTTATTCTTATATGTGCCCAGATGGCTATTGTCTTGTGTGATCTAGGTTCCACTTATTCATACAGGTCAGCTTAATTGCCTTAAGAATAAATGTGGTTTGTGATATACTTGATGCCTCATCCATGTTTCTACCCCAGTTGAAGAGTCAGTCATAGTCACACTCATATATCGTGTTTGTCCTGATGTGGTTATGAATTTTCAGACTTACGTTGATTTGGTTATACTGTATGACTAACATGATATAATCTCAGGCATGACTTGGTTGTCTCTTTATTATACCAGCCTTAATTGTAATGCTAAGTTATTAACTCTAGAGATCCAGGTAGGGAAGATTTGAGTGGGAAGAGGTGTAGATATAGCTAAGGTCATATCTTCCATTCGGGCTAGGAAACTTGTAGGGAAGGATTGTTTGTGTAATTGGCTCATAATTTGGGATGTTGAGGTAGATTCCCCCCTCTATTGAGTATTTTTTGTGTGCTGTCACAATTGAGAGAGATTAAAGCTTAAATCCAAGGGCATCTTGATAAAGGTTTCATCCGTCATAGTGTTTCTTCGTGGGGTGCTCCTGTATTGTTTGTTAAAAATATGGAGTGTAGTATAAGGATTGGGGATTTTATTTTAAGTAATAAAAGAGTACATTGATACCAGAATGACAAGCTTATGGATAAATAAGGTCCCATTGGATATACTTGGGTGAAGGTAAATGTAGTATTTTAGTAAGAAAACGCGTATAAAAATTGGGCTAGTCCTTTGAATTTGATGGGTATACTTGAGTTTGAGGTTTCATGTCGATTAAAAGGTTGACTTCATCGTAATAGTCAAGGTTTATTTAGCGTAATAGTAGCCACAATGCGTGATGGATTGTGGTGGAATGCAAATATATAATAAGACCATAGGTTAAGCGAATTTTGTACAGTGATTACGACTTATGAATATACAAGGTTGTGGATTTCTAATATTTGGTTGGTTACGTGGCTGTTTGTGAAGTTTAAAATGTTTGTGGGACACCACTTCAATAGAATTTTAAGGAGCTAAGTATAGTGTGATGTAGTACAATCTTTAGAGAGAGACAAGAGCAAGAATATTGTATTGATTGAAAAGTCTAAAGGTATATCTTTAGAGGTGTTAATAAGTGGGTTTAGAGAGGCGTAGTGTCATTCGTTTTATTGTGAATATGGTAACAATGTCACAAGTCCATCATATTGGTTATAAACTATTGAAAGGACATGAAAAAGAAGTGTACAAACACTATCTTGAATGTGATGATAAATGTTCTTGTTTTGTTTTGAGTTTTGTAATGATTACGATGAAATTGTTAGTGAAAGATATATGATATAGATAAAGATGCGTCCATGATAATCGAATATCCATGAATTCATAAAAATCTTCGAGGTATAAGCTAATGTTGATAGATAATGGGATTGCGTTGGATGGTTGAATTTACAATTTAGATTTTTCATTAAAAGTCTACTTTCGTGGTGATATATTTTGTCAAGGTATGAATTTTCAACGTGTGGAATGATCAATTGGATTAGGAATTGAGGATTTGAAAGTACTTACACCGGGGTTGAGTTGTAAAGTTTATAACTTTTGATTGTTAAAGTATCTAAGTAAGGTTTCTATTTTAGAAGTGTTTTTTCAAAAGTAAGGTAAATTATTGAAGTAGTTACGATGATTGTTCCTATTACGAGTGTTGGCTTCAATGAAAGGATTTAAAGAGTATGCGGAGTCAAGTGAATGGAAATAGTTGATATCGACTTCTCAAAGGAAAACATTTTGTGTTGTTCAATATATTCTTATGTGAATATTTATTTCGTTTTGTACATGGTTGTGAATGCGATGCAGTAGCTATGCTTACTTGTGTTCTCAGTTTTGTTGGTGGATCCTTAGTGGAGGATCATATGTACCGGTCTTGCGATGTTTTGTTGGTTGAGTGGGATAATTGGAAGACTTGGTTAATTCAGATGATACATTTGGTGTTGTCTTGTAATTGTTAAAATTGGGTCTAAATATACCACCTGATTTGTGAAAGTTTACAGAAGAGATACCATGCGTATTTATGGTTATTCAAAAAACATAATATTCATCCAGTCGTCGAGGTCATGTATTGACTATGTGTGGTTAAATGAGGGGATCATTGGATCCAATTCTACTGTTCTTAAGAGGAAATCTACAATTATTAAAATCTAATATTTCAATAGTATTGCTGGAAGGTTTTGTATGCTTGGACATATCCCTCAACGAGTAATTGTTGTCTGAAGATCAACTATTTATAACTTAAGCTTATGGAAATTTGTGTTGTGAGGTGGAGGTGTTGATAAGGAAAATGATTGTTTGAGTATTATGAGTCTTTGTTCGTTGGTTCAAGTCCACCTCTAATTGTAACTAAAATTGAAATAGAATTTTAGCATGGTTATGTGAGAAAAGATTCGTCCTGAGATTTGTGTGGAAGTCCTTGACAATATGTTTCAGATATGAGTATGATACTTTGGTGATTATAGAGAATAACTTTGATGTTAGTTAAGTGGACATACAACAATAATTATCACTCGAGTGTTGTGATGACTTTGTTGAAGTAATGTATGAAAGAATGTGTAGGTATTCAATTGATTGTCTTGGGGGAAGAGATTATATCATAAAGTGTGACTTTGTTTTGTTGAGAAAGACCTTCTTTATGCGTAAGAACTGATTGAAATTCTTTATCCCGATATTCTGAATATAAGGACATGCGAGACTAGTATCATCTATTGTTAAGTGATTCAAGTACTACTCTATGCTTACTTTATCTAGTTTTCCCTAGTTGATCACTGAGGGACGAGTGATGGTAAATTGAAATCTATTGTAATGATTGGGTTCTGTCGTTACAGAGAAGTCAACGAGAAAATAAGTAGGGTCAGAAAATGTTTTGGTAACAACTTTGAATTCGTACCCTAGTCTAGATTTTGAAGAAATTAGAGTCAGTGAGGTCTAGAGAAATATAGTAAGGAATGAGAGATCTAATTCTGAATGTTGCTACATGAATGAAGAGATAATACGATAAGGATCTCGGATGTCTTTACAAAATTGAATTCGGGCGAGTAGAACTCCCAAAAATGATCTTAGCGTGAAAGGTAACATTCAGTGTACGAGCAAGCTGCCAGAGAGGGTTTAGTGCCGCTAGAGCGAGATGGGTTCCACCGTAGCAATATCTATGCAATTTAAAGTCCTAACTAAACCCTAAGATGCTATTTTTCTACACGTTTTGATTTTGAGAGCTAAGGAACAGTCCTAGGGGTTTTCTTGACGATTTTACACTATTCTTGAGGCTAAAGATAATATTTTAACTTCCTCAATTTACTTTTTGATCCATACAACCTATTTTCTTTGGTTATTATCGATGGGGAAGAGTTTTGATATGTGAATTACAGTTGGAAAATCCCTAATAAGGGTATAGGGGATCAAGGGTTTGGTCTAGGGTTATTGGGTTTGTTATAATCTAGATATTGAGACCTTTGATTGTAGATCTTTCCTTATATTAGTCGTTTTATAGACCTAGAACAAGTGAAAGAATCGAAAAAGGGAAGTTTCAAGTGCCTTAGAGCATTCAAGCTTTGATTTGAGGTAGGTAATGGTTGTGATTTCATATGTGTGTTATATGTTTGTTTTCATTCATTATGATGCATGTATGTATACAAATGTTGCATTTTTTATCACACTAATTGTAATGAGTATGAATTTCCATATTCCTGCATAACTATGAGATCGAGTACCACATTCTGGTATACTAACAGTTTGGGATTGGGTTCCATGAGAAAACCATTGAATTTTCTTTCCATGAGA
The DNA here is from genome assembly GCA_032847665.1 of Solanum chilense. NCBI lineage: Eukaryota > Viridiplantae > Streptophyta > Magnoliopsida > Solanales > Solanaceae > Solanum > Solanum chilense. The sequence continues at coordinate 49,337,301 of CM064974.1, forward strand.
GGATCATTGACTTGTTATATATTTGCTTATTGTTATGAACATGAACTGTGACTTATGTCTTCTCAAAGAGGTCTACTTAGTGTGAGTAATGCATTGCACAAGTCAACTTTACGAGTGGTTATGGTGTTTTTCTATGTTCGGTATATGCATGTCTAATTGTTTTTTTGACTTATAAATGTTTCAGTTAATAGGATAGCCGCGTGATCTTTCTAGTACATGGTGGTTGTGCATTGAAACTACACTTGCTCTTATTTTTGTTGAGTACAGGGCAAGTTTAGACGGATATTGATAGACATCAGCTATGTGATTATTGGGCATGAACAGATTCAAAGATGAGCCATATCTTTTAGGCTTCCAAGGATCTCTCCTTTTCAAGTCCACTCTCTTCAGACTCAGATTATTCGTTTAAGGTTGTTCTTTAGTTTCGGGGTTGTACCCATTATTCTTATACATGTCGTTAGTAGTGTTTTTGTACATTGAATTTCAGGTTCTTGGGGTATTTCCTCATTTGTTATTAGTTGTTAGATGTTTGTTAAACCACTTAAGTTTATGGGGACTCTGTATTTATTATATTGGCATTTAAATATGTTTTATATCTCTAATTGCCTAGTTTGTTATTAAATTGCTTAGGTGAGTTGTATTAATGGTTCTCCCACCGGAGGGTTAGTGTGGGTGTCATTCACGACGGCATGAGTCGTGACAATCTTCAAGCTGAAATGCTCCTCGACACGAGCTTAAACTGTATGTATCTTAAATCTTCAAGTTTGAGTTAAATCTTCAATGTGAAATGCTTCTTAAAACACGATCTTAAACTGTATGTCACTTAAATCTTCAACTTTGAGTTTAATCTTCAAGTTGAAATGCTCCTTGAGACACGAGTCTAAATTGTATATCATAAAGCTCTTTAAAATTGAGCTAAATCTTCAAGTGAAATGCTCCTTGAGGCACAAGCCGAAACTGTATATTATAAAACTCTTTAAATTTGAGACAAATCTTCAATCTAAAATGCTTTTTACGGTATGAGACTAAAACTGCATGTCTCTCCTGGCCTTCAAGAGTATAAATTGTGTACTATACAACAAAAAAATAAAAAAATACTCACTCTCCCAAAACTACATTGTTACTTGATCCTCTTCATTGATGTATGTAGGAACTTAGGACCATATTCCATGTTCATCTGCATGAGTGTCAAAAACTAAATATCCCCACTTGATCTGTCACATGAAAGTTAATACTATGAGTAATCTTTCATAAAATATCATACTTGCACCAAAATGCTTGTGACTCAATGGGAGCAAACCTTTGTGAATAAATTTTGTTTCATGATGAAGTCTTCCAAATCTCCAAGTATGCAAGTTGAAGTCATTAAATTCTTCATGTATGTAAGTTGAAGTCTTCAAATTCTTCAAGCCTAGTGTTTGAAAGATAACATATTTCGACAAGGCTTGAAGAAGGGGGCATTTGTATTTACTTATATTTAATAAATATGTAACATGTTGTAACTAGAAACAACCAATAGTAAACTAAGAAACTAAAAATTTTCATTTTTGGAAAGAATAGGGAAATATGGAAAATTTCCTAAGTTCAAAAAGTGATTTTTTGGCCATATTCAAATGGCCATAACTTCCAGATCAGGATGAGTTAGAGTTAGTTCTTTATATGGCTATAAATCCCTTGGAATAATCTTTCTAACTCCACCGAGTTTGCGCATTTCCAATATTATATGATGGAGATATGCCTATCAAAAGTTGTGTTGTTGGATTGAGGGAGGTCCCAATCATATTTTAATAAGGGTAAAGTGGTTTTTTCACCTAACTATTTTCTAATTCATTTTAAGGGTTGATTAGGGGTAAAAATAAGCCCTAAGTCAGTTTTAGAAAAGTTATTCACGCTTAAGGCTTGGGAGAAAACAGAAGAGGAGAGGGAGAAGGGCAAAAAAAACCAAGAATTTATCAAGAATGCTAGGATCGTTGAGCGTAATTCGTCTATGTGATCCCTATTAAGGTATGTGAGATTTTTCTATGTTGTGGTAGTTCACCCATACACCAATTTGTTTTACTCATAGATGTTTGAATAGATTGAATGATGAACATTGAAATTCTTGATGAACAATTGTTAAATTCTTGTTGGGCGAGTTGTAGTATGTTTTACTTGATTGAATTAGTGTATTTGAGTTGTTTTTAGGGTCTAATCTATTGGGTATTGAGGTTATTAGTGATTCTAAGTGATTGGGCTAAGATCCATGGAAGTTTAGAAGATTTAGAGATGAAAAATGGAGAACAAAAGTCAGAGGTCCCATCTGAGAGACCTTGGGGTGTCGCATACCAGAGCCCCTTAGGACAATCTCTGTCTGACAGGCTTTGGCGCGCCGCTCCACCCAGATCGCCTCAAGACAGAGCTTTTCCATTAGGCTCTGGCACTCCCGCCTCTCAGAGTTCCAAGGACGCTTGGAGACCCCGTTGTTTCCCTATGTTTTGTACTAGTTCCCAAGTGATATACCCACACTTAGGCTCATAGTGGTGGTTGTCGCTTAGAGAACCTCCCACAGAACTATATTACTTTCATATATAAGTAAAGTTGAGTTCGCTATTGCATTTTCTTTAATGAACTACATTGATTTATTATTTTACAAGCTTGATATATATATATATATATATATATATATATATATATATATATATATATATATATATATATATATATATATATATATATATATATATATATATATATATATATATATATATATATATATATATATATATATATATATATATATATATATATATATATATATATATGTCACGTGTATTTAAAATTGCTTTATACACATATATTGAGTTGAGTACTTCTTGAGTTGAGCAGAGCCACGGTAAGTTCATCTTATTCTCATTAAGCTTAAGTTGTTTTATAGCATTCCATCTCGCATACTCGTACATTCAATGTACTAATTCCAGTTGGCCTGCATCGTCTTATGATGCAGACACAGGTAACTAGGATCTGCATCCCTCACATCGTTGATCCAGTTTGAGCAATCAAAGTCAGTAGTGAGCCTCCTTGCATTCCAGAGGATACTTTTTATGCTTTCCAGTCTTTAAATTTATCTGTCCCAACATGCATTATAGTAATTTTTAGAGGTTTTATAGACGGATAGTCAGTTAGTTTAGTTGAGTCTCTTTCATTTCAAATATTATATTTGAGAATTAAGTGTCATTTTGGTCAAGACATTAAATTAAGTTAATTATGATAATGTTCTTGTTTTACTATTGAGTTAAGTCTTTTGCTGAGTTAATTAAGCCAGGCCAAGGGTTCGCTCAAGGTCAACAATGTCATTGGTTACCGGCTACGTCTAGGGTGTAGGGTCGGGCATGACAAAATATAAATTTATAAAGTTATTCGAATTATATTAAATTCTTGTATATATTAGTCCAAATAAATATTATGAATAAATATAATTGAGCTAATTATTTAACGTTCACTCCTTAAAGCTCATATGACATGTCACTTAAATTTGATTGGCACAAGAGAATCATATTCCCATCATAGCTCCTCTATTTCAAACTATATACAGGGGTCCTCATAATTCATAAAAAGAACAAAGACTTCTTAACAAGAAGTTAGACAAAGATCGTAGATTAAAAGAAACAAATTTCTCACAAGTTTAAGACTTCTATACATTAAGCTAGAGAAAGCTCGTGGATCAAAAGCCACAAGTTTCTCTAAAATTTCAAGAATTTTTAACAAGAATCTAGAGAAAGCTCATGGATCAAAAGCGGAGATTTCTTTACAAGTTCAAGAATTCAAGATGTCAAGATCAAGATAAATTTCAAGTTCAAGAACAATTAATATAAAGACTATCAAATTCAAGATCAAGCTCGAAGACCTTGAACTCAACTAGAATTCAAGATCAAGATAAAGTCCAAGTTCAAGAACGATCATGATCAAGATCTCCAGATTCAAGATCAAGCTGAAACCTTGAATTCAACTAGAAGTTAAGATCAAGATAAAATTCAAGTTCAAGAACGATCATGATCAAGACCGCCACATTCAAGATCAAGCTCGAAGCCCTTGAATTCAACTTGAAGTCAAGATAAAGATAAAGTTCAAGAACGATCAACATCAAAACCGCCACATTCAAGATCAAGCTTGAAGCCCTTGAATTCAGCTAGAAGTCAAGATCAACATAAAAGTTCAAGTTCAAGATTTAAAGAGGTCAAGTTCAAGTTCAGCATCATGATATAAGTTCAAGTTCAAGTTCAACACCAAGTTAATGTTAGTTTCAAGATCAAGCTCAAGAGAGTTAGAATTATATTTGAAAAGGCGAATTCAAAAGAATCAAAGAGATCTTCACACTCACACTTGAAATAATAAAAAGATTGTTGCAAACAAATTGACTTGCCTTGTTGGACCAAATGTACCTTTAATCTCTTCTCTCATAAATAAAATTTGATAATCCAAACCTGCAAACGTGGAAGAATGAATACTTTAAACCTTTTCTTTGACTTTCATCGAGTCTACACTCCGACAAGCCTTGATACTGGGGAATTTGTAGACATAAAATTTTGTTGGACTCTAAAAGGCGTGTTCAGTTTCAGTTAGAACTCTCGGAGGCTACTCAACCCTAAATCCTCATTTATACCTATATAAAGGATATTAAATTCCCTTAAAAGACATCTCAAATATCTCATAAACTCTTGGGTTTTAAATAGATCAATATCTCGAATATTCTGAAAATTAAAGGGATATTTATATAGAGATCAAATATAAATCTTCCTATTTCAAGAAATATGTCACTAACGACCCTCAGATTATGGATAAATATTAGGAGAGTGAAATCAAGAGACGAAAAGAATTGTGCCTGCAATCTTTAACAATAAAAGTGTGTTTATTCATATTTTATTTGTGAGTGCAATTTATTTTCAGTCACTTTAAAATTTGTTGCAAACACACAGATTTCAGATTCTAGTCTTTGTTATAGAGACCAATCTGTTGGAACGTCATTCCCAAAATGAGTATGTAGTGAACAATTTAGATTTAATTGGAGCTCTAATACAAACATTGAATACGAAATGAGAAATAAAAAATAAAAATATTTACTTAAAATTGAAATGGTTGAAAACTTGAAATGGCGCCGCATTACTAAGGAATCAATGATTGAAACCTTGAAATGGCGCCGCATTTACTAAAGACCCGATTGCCCCTAAATAAAACTTGGGAAAGCTTGAGATAAACTTGGGAAAAACTTGGCCAGTTGTGTTTGACTACATAACTTGAAAAATATATATTTCAACAATTCCAATTTTCCAAATACTTGAAAAATTAGTTTTTGGGAAAAGTTTTAGTACACGGGAATAATGTTGGGTTTTGCCTGGCCCACTCAAGAAATTCCAATACATATCTTGACACTGGACAAAAATCCTTTATTGTGAACATCAACCCAAATCTATCTTAAGAAACATCCACTGCACCAAGAACCACACCTGCCTATGGTGTACCCTCATAGAGACTCGGGACTCCTAACACTGTACCTCGAGAAGCCATGGTAGTCAATGACCCTGTCGGAGCTTAGGATGCCCCTAGATTCTCTGTCTGCTAAAGAACATCTTCAACCTCAACGTATGTGCCCAACTGAAGCTTTTCTAGTGTTGATGCTCCGTATATGTCCATCAGATACCTCGTGTTATCCAACTAAGAGAGAGTGGACTTCAAAGAAGTATTTTTAGAGGTTTACCAAAGCAAAAGCCCATTATAAGGGTCAAGAATAAGATTTACTAATAATACCTTATAGCTTTCCAAAGATGGATACAAACGTCTCTACACCAATTCACATGTCTCTATAGACACTTAACACCATACAAACGATGCAAGTCAACATAGAGCTCTGACACTATATTTTCACGATCCAATTTATCAGGTCATCCTATCAGCAGAGATGATCCAGACTAACTCCATATTTAACTATGGAACCCGCACCTAGACCTAGGAATGGTCACAAAGAAAAAAAGCATGGTTCATAGTCGCAAGGCAGTGTTTCCAAGGGGTACACACCTTATCTAGGTTGCAACAAGTGTGGTAAGAATCATTCCAAAAAAAGTCTCTATGGTAACTATCGGTGTTAGGGGTGTGGCCAAGCAAGTCACAAGCTCAAGTATTTCCTCTCAACAAGGTAGGTCAATGGAGGTAACAGACCTCAATATACTATATAAATAGATCAATGTTGCTAAATCATTATAAAGGCACCACTTTTGGTGCACATGGTAGTCATGATCGCTTTTATTCTATATCTTCTCATAAAGATGAGAGGAACTCTCCTTGTCACGACCCAAACCGTCGTGATTTGCACCCACACTAAGCATTCAGCGGGAGAACCATAACTACAACCCAACTAAACAATTTAAACTACGGAAGCAGGTTAATTAAACTAAAATAATGCAGAAGTATACATCTAGAACCTGAAAGTCAATGTACCAAATCTCCACTAAAGAAAAATCTAATAACAATGGGTACAACCGCAAAACTAACAACAACATAATTACCAATAGTCTAAGTCCGAAAAGAGTGGACTTAAACAAAGAAAACTCAAGACAGCCTAGAAGAACTAGCTCTCTATTGAATTGAACAGTCACTGATCTTCTAAATGAGGTATGTCAATAGCCTCTTGAAGATGCCCTATACTCAAAAAAAAAGAGCAAGTGTTGAATCAGTACACAACCACCTTCTACTCGTATGATCACGCGGCTACTCCATTATTATAACATAAACAGGTCATTATATCAATATAACACATGCATACAGATCAAAATATTCAATACTATCATAAGAATAAACACCACAATTCACATGCTTCATCGCCTCACGAAACTCAAAGTCAATCTGTTAACATGCCGAAGCATGGCAATCCGATCCAATTTTTATGCAAAAACATGGAAACCGATCCCAGTTAGCATGCCATAACATGAAAATCTGATTCAATTTTTATGCCAGAATATGGCAACCGATCCAAGTTAGCATGTCAGAACGTGGCAATCTGATCCCGGTCACACATCAAAATCACACATTTAAGTCATGATTTCAATTTCAACATCTATTATCAACATTGCAACATGCATACATACAAAAGTATCACAATAAAGAGAGAACAAGTATTTATCACACAATCATAGAATCACAACCATCATCTACCTCGAAACCAAGCTTAAATCCCCTAAGGCACTTAAATATTTTCTTTCTAGATTCTTTTCGCTTGTTCTAGGTCTAAAATAATTAATATACACAAGGATCAACAATCAAAGGTCTAATTATTCATATTATAATAAGCCCAATAACCTAGACCAAACCTAAGATCATAATACCCAAATTAGGACTTTTTCCACCATAGTTCTATGAAAACCCTTCCCCATTGATAATAACCCAAGGAAACAGGTTCTACGGATCTGAAAAATGGATTCTAAAAGTTCAACCTCACCTTTAGCCTAAAAAATTGTGAAAAAACTATTAAAAACTCATATGGGTTCGCCTCCATAATCCTAAAGTAAAACAAATATCAAATAGGGTCGTCTTAGGGTTTATAAGTGACTTTAAAATGCAATTGTCCCGCTCTAGCGGACCAATCCCGATGCAGCGGCACCATGCCAGCGGCCTTAATTCTGCTATAGCAGCCTCAGCGCGGACAAAATGTACTTATTCATGAAAAGATCATTCTGGGAGATCTACTGTCCAAATTCATTTTCGAAGTGCTACGGGTTCCTTATTGTCTTATATAATAGACCCATGTAATAAAATTCACAATTATATTGCTTATTCATTAGTAGATTTACCCTATACCTTAATGAATCCAATTTCTTCCAAATCTGGACTTGGTTGGGTAATTCTAAGTTACTACAAATGAGTTTTCATGCCCCAATTGTTTCTTCATTAACTTTTTCATAACTACGGAATCAAGTCGTTCAATAGATACCAATTTACCCATCACTCGTTTCCGAGTGATCAACTAGGAAATACTTGGGTAAAATAAAGGAAGAATAGTATCTGAAATTTCAAATTACTAGTGGTACTTGTCTCGCATGCCCTTCTTATCGATTCTTATTACCTTCTAAGGGTTTCATATCTCCATCCTCAAACCGACCAATTTAATACCTACACATCCTCCCTTACCATGCATGAATGAATTCATCTCAACACTCGAGTGATACATTTTTGTATGTAAACTTAACTAATTAACAAGACGAATCCAAACAAACACCAAAGTTGATCATACACATGTTTGGCACATGTTATCAAGGATGTTGACACAATTATAAGGACTAGTCCTTCTACGCATAACCATGATAAAATTACAAATCAAAACTCGTCTCAATTAAAGGTGAAACGAAATCAAACAACACATGCTCATGATACCCAACCAATCATAGTTCTTATCAACATCTCCATCTCATAACATAAATTTCCATAAGCTTAAGTTACAAATGTTTCAATCTTTAGAAGTCAGATATGCGTTGAAGGATATGTCCAAGCATACCACCCCTCCAATAACACTATCGGAATGCTAGATTTACTAGTTGAAGATTAACTCTTAAGAACAACATAATTTAATTCAATGATCTCTGCTTTCAACAACATAAAACTGATATATGAACTGAACGGCAAGAAGAATATCAAGATTTTCGGACAACAATAATCATGCAAGGTAGATCTTCTATAAATTCTCCTGAGCAAGGTGGTACATGTACAACCTCTGAAAAAATTAAAAAACTCTTAGACAACACCACATAAGTCATCCTGATAACCAATTCTTCATAATTATCCTACTCATTCAAGAGAACATCGTAGAATCGGTACACTTGATCCACCATTAGAGAGTCACCCACAAAATAAAAAACAAGTGTGACCATAGCTAGTTCATAAAGCTTCCAATTATGTAAAAAACGAAACATATGGTCACATAGAATTTATCCAATAACACAAAAGATTTTTCTTTGCAAAGTTGATACCAGTCATTTCATTCACTTGACTCAACACACTCTTCACATCCTTTGATTGGAGCCAATACTCTTAATAATAACAACCATGATAAAATCTCCGACCATTGAACTTATTTTAAACCAACACATTCAGAATGAAAACCTTCCTCAAATACCTTAACAATCAAAAGTGATAAACTTTACAAACTCAAATCAAGTGTAAGTCTTTTCAAATGCTCAATACACAATACAAATGACCATTCCGCATCATGTAAATTCATACATTGGAAAAATATATCACCACGAATGTAGATAAACAATGAAATATATGAATTGTAAATTCAAGTATGTAACATAAACCCCTTATCTATCAACATTAGCTTATATGTTTATTTAATGGCCTTCAGTCGCTTCAGACCAGCCACAGCGACACATATCCCGTTGTAGTGGCGTCGCTACAGTGATACCAATACCACTATAGCGACACTTTTTGAACAGTAAGCTCTCATCTTAAAAATCCCAAAAATCTTATAATTCCAATTCCTTCCTCGTTCGCTACAGGGGTACCCATCACGTTGTAGCGGCGTCGCTACAACAACAATAACCCCGCTGCAGTGGCACGAATAGAGGTAGTGAGGTTTGTAGAGAATTTTAATTCTTCCTTTTTACAAAACACTCTTAACACATTACGCTCAGAAAATATCCTTAGAGCTTAGATCGATTCTTGAAGATCTATTTATTCAAAACAAAATAAGACACTTATCATCAGTCTCGAGCTAATTTTTATCCACTCCCTTATGGATTAAGACAAATTACTAGTCCTAATACTACGTTCTTTTTTTCAACAAACAAGATAGAAGCCCCCCACGGGGAAACACTAGTATGGATGAAACCTTTATCAAGAAGACCTTGGATTTAAGCTTTAAACTCTCTAAATTGTAGCACCACATGAATAGACTTAACGGAGGGGGATTCGACCACAAGATCCCTAATATGAAAAATTACGCCAAACAATTCTTTCCTACCACTTTCCTAGCCCAAATGGAGGATATGATCTTAGATAGTTAGACTTGTACACCCCTTCTACTCTGATCTTTCCTTATCGGGGATCTCTAGAGTTACCATCTTGGCATGACAATTAAGCCAGATATAATATCGAGTCAGTCATATCCAGCATACCCAAATCAACTAAAATTTAAGAATCCACCACAAAATGGGACAACACGATACACATGGGTGACTATGACTGACTCCTCAGCTAGGGTAGAGACATGGGTAAGGGCATCAAGTATATCACAACCCATATCAAATAACAAGGAAATTTCACTGACATATACGAAAAATTAGAATCAAGATCAACAATAATTTTAGCACTTGTGATCACTATATCCGACCCCTATATGTCTAGGTTCTCCACAATTTTGACACACCTTATAACTTATATTCGCCTTATGAACACTGAGGTACAATTTTCGGTCATAATTATGAGTAGGAAAATATTGGAGAAAGGGATAATATTCTGTCTCTCCCTGTCTCGCTTTAGCGAGAGAAATCTCGCTCTAGCGGCCCCAGTCTGGCGGTAAGAATCCCGCCCCATCGACCATAACGAAAAAAGAACCCAAGCCAACTAATTTTCTGAGCTTTTTCTCTTATCTAATTTCAACCAATGTCCCAACTTTACTTAGCACCTTTGGAATAATCCCTATATCTAGGACAATCATTGGTTACCTCGAGTCAATCTTAGCGACACACATTCCTTAATTTCCCTTACGTTACATTCGACACTACAACTCACTCGTCCCTAGGATACACCCAGACATTCACACGATTATCAGTTGGTCGCAACAAAAATCAAGATTTCTCTCTTATAAACCACATCATAATTTATCTAGCCCATTGCGCCTAATCTCATGATGATTTTCCTTTTACAACCAGTCCCACGACACTCAAGTAGTTACAACCTGTGTACTTTCAACATTTTGACCAACACATTGCACATATCACATTCAGTCAAGCAATACTGGGCACCTAATCATGTCAAAGAATTTCAGTAATACTCCCTTTACATTCACAGTTAATTTGAGACAACTAAAAGCACACATTCACCGTTTCAAGATACAATTCGCAGATAAGTCTAAATCCTTAAATAATTATTTCTCTCCATAAATGATTGTCACTGATGAATCAATACCTGATATGATCACTAAGGCCAGACACCAATGAGAACCTTCTCAGTTTCAATTATCTGGCTTGTGTTCCATATAGTTCACTTCGTTGAGATACCAATTGGAATTGGGAGATACCAATTGGACAAAACTGATATCACAAACGATAATAGTAACCAGCGAGCCCCATAAAACTGCTAATTTCAATCACATAACTTGTCGAAACACAATACTTACCGCCTCATTCTTTAAATGATAGTAACCAGGCCTTAAATCAATCCCAGAGAAAACCTATGCGCCTTGCCATTGGTAAAAAAATGTCATCCATCCGAGACAATGGATATTTGTTTCAAATGGTAACCCAACTCAACTATCGGTACTCTATATACCTCTTATCTTGCTAGTGATAATGTTACCACTTTTGATGCTCTAGTTCGGACCATAGAGTGAAGGAGGAAAAATAGCAATTTGTATCACCCAGATTCCAATTGGAGTCAAGTCATAGCACGATGGAGTATAAATAAGTGAATTTTTCCTAAAGTCCTATTGCATCTCAAAGAAAAGTATGGACGTCAATGTAATGTTCTGCAAGACTCTAGTAGACTCGCTTTGGTACATTAAGTTCAACGAACCTAGGCTCTGATACCAACTTGTAATGACTCAAACCGTCGCGATTGCCACCCATACTAACCATCTGCTGGGAGAACTATAACTACAACCCAATTACACAATTCAAACTACGGAAGCAGGTTAAATAAACTAAAACAATGCGGAAAATATGCCTAGAACCTAAAAGTCAATGTACAAAAATTGTACTAAAGACAAATCTAAGAAAAAGAGGTACAACCCCAAAACTAACAACAACTGAACTAATAGTCTAAGTCCAAAAAGAGTGGACTTAAACAAAAAGAACTCAAGGCAGACCGGAAGAACTAGCTCACCCTTGAATTAAAACAGTCACTGATCTTCTAAACAAGGTCTGTTAATAGCCGCCTGAAGATTCCCTTAAGACCAAGTGCACATTCATTACACAACCACTGTGTACTGGTAGGATCAAGCAACTACTCCACTAGTATAACACAAATAAGTTAATACATCACTATAACACATGCATAAATATGAACATCTTCAATACTATCATAAGAATCAACATTACAATTTACATGTTTCATCATATAGTTGATCCTCTCACGGAATCCAAAGTCAAATTGTTAGCGTGCGGGAATGTAGCACTCCAATCTAATTTTATGTCGGAACGTGACAATTGATCCTAGTTAACATGCCGAAACATGGCAATTTGATCAAATATTTATGCCAAAATGTGGCAACCGATCCAGTTAGTATGTCAAAATATGGAAATACGATCCCAATCACACATCACAATCACACATCAAGATCACACATTTAATTCATGATTTTAATTTAAACATATAGGATCAATATTGAAACATGGATACATATACAAGTATCACAATTTAGAGAGAAAAAGTATATATCACACAATCAGAGAATCACAATCATCACCTACCTCTAATCCAAGCTTAAATCCCCTAAGGTACTTGAATCTCTCCTTTTGAGATTCTTTCCTCGTGTTCTAAGTCTACAACAGTTAGTATATGGAAAGATCAACAATTAATTATTCAGATTATAACAACCCAATAACCTTAGACCAAATCCAAGATCATAATACCCAAATTAGGGCTTTTTCTATTATAATTCTTAGATCAAAACCCCTCCCCATCGATAATAACCCAAGGAAATAGGTTCTACGGATCGAAAAATGGGTTCGGGGAGTTAAAAACATTCCTTTAGCCTCAAAATGGTGAAAACTGTTAATAACTAGTCTGAGGTCGCCTTCTTAGTCATAAAAGTCAAAAAATACCAAATAATGTCGTCTTAGGGTGTATAATCAACTTAAAAATGCTTCTGTCCCACTCCAACGGACCCATCGCGCTGCAACGGCCTAAATTCCGCTACAGCGGCTACGAGTTCCTTATTGTCTTAGATATCCACTCATGTAATAAAATTCACAATTAGATCTCTTATTCATTACTAGATACTTCCTACAGCTTAATAAACCGATTTCTTCCAAATCTGGACTAGGTTGGGTAATTTCAAGTTACTACAAAAGATTAGTCTGACCCTAATTCTTTATTTATTTACTTTTTAATAACGAAGGAATCAGGTCGCTACACCCCCGATGTTGTTGCTGGTACATTAAAACTTTCTCCATTGTTGTTTATGATTTTTTTGACGCTGGTGCTACCTTGTCGTTTGTGACTCTGTATGTTGTTGTAAATTTTTGTTTCGGTCCTGAAAGCTCATAGAACCCTTCCATGTTTCTACTCCCATCGGAGAGTCAATGTTATCTAACTGAATATATAGGAGTTGCACTAACCCAGTCCTTCATAAAGACGCCACTAATGATCTAGTCGTGGAATAGTTATGTTCATGTTATGCCTTAGTTGATTGTAGAACGAGAGTCATTAAGTTCTGATTTCCTAATGAGTCAGTCTTAGAGTGGAAGGTTAGTTCCACCTTTCCTAAGACCATCTCCAACCTATCTCTATTTTACCCTCTATTCTCTATATTTAGAGGGTAAAATAGAGAATGTCTTCTCCAACTCATCTTCAAATTACTCTCTATTCTCCATTCATAGAAATGTGGTTAGTCATTCTCCATATTTGGAGAACTACTACTCACCTCTTTATTTCACTTTTCAATTAATTTAATATTATTTCTACTATGTCATTAATTAAGTTTTTATTATTTTTATTATTTTCTAATTTAAAATAACATCTAAAAATATAGTTTTTACAAGTTACTACATCCATCAGAATTAGTATTTTTTTTCACTTTTGTTAAAAAAAAATACTGTTACATTAAATATGTAATTAAAAATTATTTTAATATTATTTACTTTATATAGTAATATTAATCAATTCATTAATATTTGTAATTATTTTCTAAGTAATATAACATATAAAAGCATATTATTGGTAAGTATACTACTTCAATCCCAAAATTAACATTTTTTCTAATTTGACTTTTAAAAAACAAATTGTAACTTGAATTATGTAATTTAAAATTTTGATTATTTTTCACTATGACGAATACACAAAATTTACATGATAATTCAAACAATCCACTTTTATGTTATAGTGATAAATCATTAAACTGCACTTTTTTAGTGAACATGAAAACAATTCATGCAATAGTTCAAAATGGAATAGGGAAAATAAGCTAATATACGAAATAACTGGATACAGGACAAAATTGTTAATTTAAACAATTTTAGCTATACATAAAAACATGAGTATAAAAAGTTGCTCATTTTTAACTCCATAATGCATTAATAAAACAATCATGGGAGCAACATAATAATCTTGAAAGTTGTATATTTATGGAAAATTTAAAACAAAGTTTACGATGATGCATATTATTATGTATTTGTATTTATCAATGTTTTTCACTTTTATATTAATTGTTAACTAATATGCAGTAATTTTTTTGCAAAAATAAAAAATTATTTACATTATGAAATAAGAAAATTAAAATGAAAATAAAATAGATATTATAATATAATATTGAAGAGAGAGAAAAAGATACATTTTAGAGAGTAAATATAGAATTGAGTTGAAGTTGATTGTTCGAAAAAATAGAGAACTCTATATTTAGAGAGTAAAATAGAGAACATGGTTGGAAATTCCCCAAGGGTCATTTACTTTTTTATCTCAAGAGTTATCGCTACAATGTACTTGAGGTCAATGATTCCAATCCTAAGACCCATCTATTTTGTTAGTTACAATTGTATGTGAGTTTCTAGAAGTTTTTCTCGATGGCTTCTTGGAGTTCCTCCCAATAGGCAGATAGACTTTGGGATAGATACTTTCAACGATACTCAAGATGTTATGTCTCGAGCCTACACCCTCGCATGGTCGGCACTCGAAGGCCATAGTTGGCCTCGAGTGACTCTTGGCCTGGCTTACTTACTCAGCAGAAGACTTAAACATAAGATATGTAACTCATGAAATAACTAAAAAGGTAATAGCTTAGTCAAAATGACAAATTAAGTATTAAACATATACAAATGAAATGAATAAGAAAAAAGAACTAATACTATCTATCTTTGAAGCATCTGAAACAAAGAGTGATATTGGGAAAGGACCCCCAATCATCCTAACAACTCAAAGCTAAAACAACAACTGAATGATAAAGATGTCCTCCGAAATGTAAGGAGTCTCATCAACTGACTTTGAGTTGCTCACTGGATCAACAGTGCGCCGGATGCGAATCCAGTACAACTGGCATCAGTACATTAACTTCTGTGGGAGATTTTCTAACCACAACTATCACTGTGAGCCTAAGTTAATGGTACAACGTTTTACCTCGCTCTGTCGAGGACCATCCTATTCATTGCCATAGGTATAGAACCTTACTTAACTTAGTGGATCCACTAGCTTAACTTATGTGATCATCTAAAAAATAATGACCCATTAATACCCATGATGTCTACATAGTTTAAGCAAATGTGAGTTATTATGAACTCGCATCCCCATATCGGTGCTCAATACTACTAGCTCATGTGTTCTTAACACAATTTGTTTCTTTGGGTTGAGATAAGTGCTCAACACTTAGCTTTAAAAGCTCTCTCAGAATCAATGTTCCCTTTTCTTTCTCAAAACCCTTTTACGGAAATCTTAGTTTCCTCCTATCTTAAATGTGAAAACATTTATAAACTCTTATGGATACTTAGTTCCCTTATAACTTTTGAGAAATGATCTCAACTCTTTCCTTAACTTGAAACATGAGTGTTAAAACAAACTCTTAGGGAATACTTAGTTCCCTTATAACTTTTAAGAAATGAACTCAAGTCTTTACTCTTTAATTAACTTTAAAATCTATACTTAGTTCCCTTATAACTTTTGAGAAATGAACTCAACTCTTTACTCTTTAATTAACTTTAAACTTTAAGTCTTTAAAGCAAAGTGAATATGTTTGTGAAAGACTTGAAACTTTACAAACTTTACTTTGACTTGCTTCTTAACTTCTAGATTTGGCTCTTAACTTCTTTGACTTTGATCTTCACTTTTATTGAAATGGATTATGGATTCAAGTTTCATGATATCATGTTTATGGATAATTTCATTATGTTTATATGTACCTTAGAGTATTGGAATCAACTAGGAAACATAGGTACATCACTACGAACTAATACAAAAAGATGGGAGAAGAATAGAGGCATTGACGTCCCTGGCTCTCTGAGAGGCGCGAGGCGCCAACCCTCATTTTACAGAGAGTAAGCTAGGGCGCTCAGGATATGCGGCACCACAAGTCCTTACGTATAGAGAATGTCCTTTGGGGCTATGGTAGGTGCGGCGCCCCAATCCTTGAACCAGGTGTTCTCGACTTTTTCCTTCGTTTTTCATCAATAAACCCTCTAAACTTCCATGGTTCTTTCCCCAAACACTTAGGATCATTAGTACTAACAATATATAATAGATTCAACTCGAAATTACACCTGCAAACATGAATCAAAACTTCAACAACACAACCATCAAGAATTCAACGAAAACTTTAACAATGTTCTTCAAGAACTCACTTTCTTAACATTCAAATACTTAGATTCACTGAATTTAAACATGATTGGCTTGTGGGTGAACTTACCCAACACTATGTGATCTCACATACCTCTTTAGGGATCATCCCCGACGAATTTCACACGCAAAGCTGGAATATTCTTGGCAAATTCTTGGTTTTCTCCTTTTTTGTCCCTTCTCCAAGCCCTAGCTTTAGTTTTTCTATATAAAAAATTGAACAAAGTTCTGATTTTACCTCAATTAATTCCTAAAAATAATTAATTTAATAATGTACGGAAAAGACAACTTTGCCCTGTCCACATCCGGATTGGACTGTTCTTAATCAAACAACACAACTTCCAAAAGGTATAACTCACTTATACGATATCAAAATCGCACAAACTCGATAGCGCTGGAAATGTTATTCTAAGGGTTTTTCCAACCATATCTGGAACTACTCCTAACTCATAATGATCTAGGAGTTATGGTCATTTTCAACTCACTTTTTGAGTTGCTTAAAATTTCTAGATTTTCTTATTCTTTCCAAAAGTAAGTATTTTCAGATTTTAAAGTCTTTTCTAGTTCTTTCTAGTTACGAGATGCTACACAAGATATCTATATTTCTCCATATAAAATGGTTCCAATCAAGTGAAAAGATTTAAAAGAACAATTGCAATATATTCTAGACAAGGGATTCACTAGACCTAGTGTTTTCCCTTGGGGTGTTTAAGTTCTCTTCATATATAAGAAAGAAGTTTCACTCCCAATTTGTATAGAGTATCACCAATTGGACAATATTACCTTTAAGAATAAGTATGTCCTTCCTATAATCAATGAATTATTGGACCATCTTTGAGGAGTCGTTTGCTTCTCTGCATTGACCTCAGATCCGGTTACCACCAGTTGAGAGTTAGAGTGTCACATTTTGAAGACAACTTTACAAAATCGTTATGGTCATTATGGGAATCTTGTTAAGTCATTTGGACTAACCAGTTCTCCTACAACTTTTATATACTTCACTAACATGGTGTTCAAGCAGTACCTCGACATGTTTATTATTGCCTTCATAGACAACATCATGATGTACTTCTGCAGTGAATAGGAACATGTTAGCTACCTCAAGATTATTCTTTAAAATATTAGGGATAGACATATGTTCACTAAATTCTCTAAGTGTGAATTCTGGTAAGGTCCGCAACATTTATGTGCCATGTTGATCTAGAGAGGGCCTATGAGATGATGATAAAAATATTGAGGCACCGAAGAACTAGTCTGAGTCCACCAATCCAACTTACATTTTGAGCTTAAGTCAGAATATTATTATAGAAGATTTATTTAGGAGTTTCTTCTATTTCTTACTAAGGAAAAAGAAGGTTAAATTTTTGTGGTCTGAGAATTGTGAGAAAACGTCTCAAGACCTCAAGGCGCGATTGAATTCATCTTCGCAGTTTACTTTGGCAGAGGGTACGTACAATTTTGTGGTTTATTGCGATCCACACGGGAAATTGTATTTAAATTGTATTCATTGGTTATATTATAACTTCACTAGGAAAGGCAATTTATGGCTGTATTTTTTTTCTCATTTATAGTTTTTCTAATTTTACATACTTCTGTTTATAACATCTAAATAGGATTTACATGTAAAATGTTGGTGTGTGTGCTAGTTTCTGAAACGTACATTACACATGTGTTCGTATGAAATTAACTATGTGTGTGATATTAATGATGATTATCATAAATATTTTAATTATCATTTTATACATGATATATTTCTTACAAAATGTGATTACATAATAATTGAGTATGACTATCATATATGTGTAATTTTATAAAAAATAGTGCTATAAATTATAATGGATGTTACTCTTATTAGGTAGAGTGTTGTTATGGAGAAATAGCTATAACAGGAGAATTCAACTATGGAGAAAAATCAGGTCATTATAATAAAATCTCGTTATAACATATGACCATTCTAACGAGGTTTGACTATATTGTGAATGATTTTAGTTTCATTAAGGAGTGCTCCACTCTGAAAGAGAAGGAACGGAAAGAGCAAGCAGTATCAAGCCGAATTCTATTTGTTTCAGGGTTGTAAAGTTCAACCTCTCTTTGTTATAGAAATTCACGGATAAGATTCTAGAACTTTCAAATTAAAAACATAAAAGATGAAAAGTAACTTTTTATGTTGTGCTTCAATATGAATTAAAGCAGACTGGTCTCTTTTTGAATTTTAATCATAACTTTATTGTTGAAGACTGAATTACAAAATCGATCTTACTAAATTAACTATCTTAGACTTTAAATTAACTATTAGAAAATAGAAAAAAAAAGGAAGAGGAAACAAAGATTTGTTATTCTTTGACGCAATGATTTTTTTTTGGGTGAGGGTAGGGGAATTGATGTGAAAATAACAAGGTCAAAAGTGGCGCATGAAGTGTTTCACATAATTTCATGGTCGAAAATTGAAATTTTTGCTCAGTTATAATATTTTTGTTGTAAATTTATTGTATAGTATATGTGGATTATCCATTAGATTTATCAACTATTAAATGGATTCATGTATAGGTGGTTCAAAGGTGATAAGAACTTCCAAGATAACTATGTATCGATTAATTAGATGACTTTTGGAGTGATATTTCAACACTATAAATAGAGAATCACTTACCATTTGGAAGAAAGACTTAAATAAGAAAATTTCTCTCATCTATCTTATACTTCTTGTCTTCTTCTTATTATTATAATATTTTGAGTTTTCTTTGTAATATATTATCAACACGAAGTTGCTACTTGCAAAGGTATTATATAAATACTTTTATTTAATTAACATATCATCTCATAATCTCATTATGTCGAATTTATCCAAACTTGAGTTTGTGGAATTAGATATTTCTAAAAGAATTGTCTTTCATAGGTACTCGATGTTGAGATTCACTTAGCAGAATTAATCTGATATCTTTTGGTCGCTGAGCAACATAATGCTCTTTTGATGAAAAATCATGAAGCTTGTCCTACTGGAGCTGCTCCATTACCAGAGGCAAATGTGGTAAAAGCACGTGATCAATCTTAAGTAAAAAGAGATGATCATCGGGACTATAATTATGCACGGGGTCGTGGCAAAGATAAGAGACGATACACTAATCGTCGAGGTAGTGGTCATAATAAAAGGGAGAACAACATGAGTTCTCAAAATAACCCCTCGTAAAGTAATTGTTATCGTTGTGGCATGAAAGGTCATTGGAAGAATGAATGTCCCACACATGAGCATTTTGTTAAGCTCTACCAAAATTCCTTTAAAAGGAAAGTAAATAAAATTGGTGCTTCCTCTTCCAATGCTCGAGCTGAGTCACATATGACTCTTAAAGATGATGATAAGCCTCGAACATCTCAGAAATATGATAAGCATATTTAAGAAAATTTGTATATCAAGGCTGATGTTTTTGATGGCCTTGGTGACATTACTCATTTGGAAGTTGATGACTTCTTTGGAGATCGAAACTGATGTTTGATCTTTTAGCTGGGGAATGAAGTCTGTTAATATTTTACTTATTTGCTTTTTAGTTATCATGTTCTTCATGTTGAATTGCTTAAATTTCCGTTGTTAGTTTTGTTGCGTACTTCTTCTAATGTATTTTTATTTTAATGAAATTTAATAGATATTCCTAGTTGTCAGTTGGACTCAAGATGAGTAATGGAGATGTATGCCTTCTTTATAGTGCAACAACACATACAATATTAAAAGAAAAGAAATACTTTTCAAATTTTGTTATGAAAATGGCACATGTCAACACAATATCAGGTAGTACAAAATTAATTAAGGGCTCTTGGAGAGCGACCTTATCACTACCTGGAGGGACAATATTGGACATTGATAATGCATTATATTGTAGTAAGTCTCAAAGAAACTTATTAAGTTTCAAAGTTATTCACCAAAAATGTCTATCACGTTGAGAAGGCTAATGAAGGAAAGGTTGAATACCTTTACATTACTACAATTAACATAGAGAAGAAAATTGTGCATGAAAAATTACTTGCATTTTCTTCTGGATTGTACTATACAAGTACAAGTACAGTTGAATCACATGCCGTAGTAAAAAAAATATTTACTAATTTTAATGATTTTATCATTTGGCATGACCAGTTGGGACATCCTGGATTTAATCTGATGCGCAAAATCATTGAGAATTCACATGGGATACCTTAAAGAGCCCAAATATCCTTCAATCAAAGGAATTCTCTTGTGCTGCTTGTTCTCAAGGAAAGTTGATCATTAAACCATCAACAGTTAAGGTTGGAATTGAATCCCCTGTGTTTCTGAAACATATACAGGGTGATATATGTGGACCAATTCAACCTACATGTGGACCCTTTAAATATTATATGGTCTTTATAGATGCTTCCACACGATGGTCACATGTGTGTTTATTATCAACTCGCAACATGACTTTTGCAAGATTGTTGGCTCAAATAATAAGATTGAAACACAATTTTCAGACTATACAATAAAGACAATCCGTCTATATAATGCTGCTGAGTTTACATCTTAGGCATTTAATGATTATTGTATGTCTACTGGTATAACAGTTGAACATCCAGTTGCACATGTTCACACTCAGAATGGTTCAGCAGAATCATTGATTAAACATCTGCAATTGATAGCTAGACCATTACTAATGAGAACAAATTTATCTGTATCTATGTGGGGGCATGCTATTTTGCATACAGCAGCAATTGTGCACATAAGTCCGGCCAATTATTATGAATTCTCCCCATTACAATTGGCTTTTGGTCAAGAGCCAAACATTTCCCATCTTAGAATTTTTGGACGTGCTGTGTATGTCCCAATTGCTCCACCACAACGCACAAAGATGGGGCCCCAAAGAAGGTTGGGGATATATGTTGGGTATGAATCTCCTTCAATCATTAAATATATGGAGCCTATGACTGGAGATTTATTTAAGGAAATATTTGGTGATTTTCATTTTGATGAATCAGTATACCCAACAGTATGGGCAGAACATAAGCAGTTGGGAAAAGAGATAGATTGGAATTTATCATCTTTATCTCATCTAGATCCTCGAACAAATCAATGTGAGCAAGTAGTTCAAAGAATAATTTATTTACAGACTATTACGAATGATCTTTCATATGCATTTACTAATCTTCCAAGGATTACTAAATTGTATATTTCAGCTGCTAATGCTCCAGTTCGAGTTGATGTCCCGGCGGGACAAATAGTTAAGGCAAATGAGTCTATACCACATCTGAAATGCGGTAGACCAATTGGTTTCAAGGATAAAAATCCTTGAAAGAGAAAAGAAATAAATGATCGAGATGATCATGAGTTGAAAGAAATTTCTCAAGATGAGACCAAGTCATAACACATGATGAAATACTTGAGGAGGTTCAAACTTCTGAAATAATGAAATTTCAATGAATTATGTCTCGACGAGAAAGTTGTGGAACCGAAATAATGTTGTGATTGACAACATATTTTCCTATAATGTTGCTATTGACATAATGCAACCAGAGGAAAATTTTGAGCCAAAATTTGTTCACGAATGTAGACAGAGCATTATTGGCCGAAATGGAAAGATGCAATTCAAGCAGAATTGGCTTCACTAGAAAAACGTGAAGTTTTAGGACCAATAATTTGAACACCTGAAGTTATCAAGCCAGTGGGGTACAAATGTGTTTCTGTACAAAAAAAGAAATGAGAAATGTGAAGTCGTGAGATATAAAGTCCGGGTTGTTGCTCAAGGTTTTTCTAAAAGACCTGACATTGATTATACAGAGACATATTCACCTGTGGTAGATGCAATCACCTTCAGATATCTCATAAATCCGACAGTTCATGAGAAACTTGAAATGCGTCTAATGGACGTTGTTACAGTCTATCTATATGGCTCATTGGACCACGATATTTTCATGAAAATTACTGAAGCATTCAAAATACCTGAATCATACAAAGATTCAAGAGAAACTTGTTCAACAAAGCTTCAGAAATCATTGAATGGATTGAAACAGTCAGGGAGGATGTGGTACAATCGTCTGAGTGAATATTTGTTAATGAAAGGGTACAAAAATGACCTGACTTGTCCCTGCATTATTATTAAATGCTCGGAATCTGAATTTGTTATAATAGCTGTGTATGTTGATGATTTGAACATCATTGACACTTGTAGAGAGCTTTTAGAAGTTTTTGAGTGTTTAATAAAATAATTTGAAAAGAAAGATCTCGGCAAGACAAAATTTTGTGTTGTCCGACAGATTGAGAATTTGTCAAATGAAATACTTGTTCATCAAGCAACGTTCACAAAAAATATATTAAAGCATATTTACATGGATAACTCACATCCATTGAGTACTCCAATGGTGGTAAGATCGCTTGACATCAATACAGATCCATTTCGACCTCAAGAGAAGGATGAATATCTTCTTGGTGATGAAACTCCTTACCTTAATGCAGTCGGGACACTAATGTACCTTGCTAACAATACTCGACCAGATATATGTTTTGCAGTAAGACTACTGGCAAGATTCAGTTCCTCCCCAACAAGAATACATTGAAATGATGTTAAACACGTACTTCGGTATCTTTGGGGGGACTATGGACATGGGTTTATTCTATTCCAATAAATCCAAGTCAAAACTAATTGGCTACGCAGCGCACATGCAGAGTATTTATCTGATCAGCATAAAGCTCGATCACAAATAGGCTATTTTTTTACATGTGGAGACACAACAATATCTCGGCGATCAATGAAGCAAACGTTGTTAAGCACTTCTTCAAATCATGCAGAAATAATAGTCATCAATGAAGCAAGTCAAGAGTGCGTCTGGTTGAGATCAATGACCCATCATATTCAAGAAATGTGTGATTTTTCTTTGAAAAAGAATATACCAACTACAATGTACGAAGATAATGTTTCATGTATAGCTCAATTAAAAGGAGAATACATCAAAGGAGACCGCACAAAACATATTTCACCAAAGCTCTTTTTCACGCATGATCTTCAACAAAATGGTGATATAGAAATTCAACAAATTCGTTCAAGTGATAATCTTGCTGATTTATTAACTAAGGCATTGCCAACATCAACGTTTGAGAAGTTGAGATACAATATTGAAATGTGTCGTCTCCGATATATCAAATAAAGTTTTCATCAGGGTGAGTGAAATATGTGTTGTAATCTTTTCCTTTAACTATGGTCTTGTCCCGAGTTGAGTTTTCCTGGTAAGGTTTTTAACGAGGAAACATTCAAGCGTATTATGAGATGTGTGTACTCTTCTTCCTTCACTAGGGTTTTTCCCACTGGATTTTTCCTAGTAAGGTTTTAACGAGGCACATAATCTATAGATATCGAAGGGGGAGTGTTGTAAATTCATTGTATAGTATATGTGGATTATCCATTAGATTTATCCACTATTAAATAAATTCATGTATAGGTGCTTCCAAGGTGATAAGAACTTCCAAGATAACTATGTATCTATTAATTAGATATTTTGAAGTGATATCTCAACACTATAAATAGAGAATCACTCACCATTTGGAAGACAAACTTGAATAAGAAAATTTATCTCCACTATCTTATACTTCTTGTCTTCTTCTTATTATTATAATATTTTGAGTTTTCTTTATAATAATTTTAAATTATATTCAAACAATAAATTTTATTTTTTAAAAAAATATGTTTGACAAGGAAATAGGAAAATATTTGCACGCAAACAAATGATTTAGATGATTAAAATCAATGCAAATATTTGTTGAAAAAAAATAAAATAGCATACTCACATTTTTAGACGCCCTTTATTGGACAAACATAGAGAAAATAAAATTAAAATAAAGACTCCAAACTTGGCGATTTTTTTAGAACCCCCCTCCCCCCCTCCCTCTCCCCCCTTTCCATGTTCCAAAGAAGATCCACATTATATTTACACTAATTAAAAATTCAAGTTTATGTCCAAATCTTTTATTTGCAGTTTTGATGATTTGGCAAACTTAGGGACCTTGTAAAGGTACCAGGTTTCTTACTTTAGTGTTGAAGATGAAGCAAACTCAGGGACCTTGTAAAGGTACCGGGCTCTCAATGTGACGAGCCGGTTGACTGCCAGCTGGAGAAGGTACAGAAAGTAGGTGCACTCTTCCCAACAGCGTCGGAAAGTCAGACTTCTCCAACCAATGACAAAGAGTTTAAGAAAAGTGACTTGTCCATATAAAAGTCACTTTCCTAAACATCATTTGAATTTTTTGCAACTTGACAAAGAATTTTTCAAGAACACTTGCAAAGGCTATCAGCAAACAAACGGCAGAATTATTCAAACAACAACAGAAATCTTTGGAGCATCTAGTTTAGTTGTTTAAGAATATATTCTCTTGGTCTTACATTGTAAACTATTCCTGAAACTATAAAGGAATCAGTGGGTAGTGTTGAAATTCTAAGTTGTCTAAGTGGGATAGCTTAATGGGTAGATTTATTTTTGCTTAGGCTTGTTAAGCAATAGAGACTATTGCTTGAACGTGAGATTAAAAACTTCTTCTCACATTTGTTGTAATCGTGTTTCACTTTTGCTTGTGAAGTTTAGTGAAAACGATTGAAAATCCTAAGAGACAGGTCGTGGTTTTACTCCCTTAAGCAAGGAGGTTTCAACGTAAAATGGTTGTGTTGTTTCAAACTGCATTTAACTTTCTGTTTATACTTATTAGTGTGTCAAGGGACCTGGTCCATTGACTGATAAGTGAAGGCACATATTCTATCAAAATCATTTTGTTCTTCAGCTATGTTAGCTAGTTCATCAACATTTGATGAAATAGGAACATCCAATTGATTTATCAATGGTCTTGTACCAGAAGCAATTGCCTCATTTGAGTTTCTAAATGTTGAATTTGAACCTCCAACTTCGTTTCTTCTTTCCATTTGTAGCATACTCATTGGCAGTGCTATGTCCCTGCTTATCGATACACCAGTGTTGCTCCTAGCCGTTTGTTGTCTATCAATTGCTGGTGTTCTGTCATTTTTTATAGGATGGTGACAATTCGATGATGATGTTGAAAGATAACTACACCATCATTTATTCGCGAACTCACATGTTGTGGAGGCAAAGGCTGAGCTGATTGAATTTCCTGAAAAAATGTATTTGATGCAAATATAGGAGAACGTACAATAACATTTTGCGCACTCGCATGTTGTAGGGTTGTATGTTGAGTTGATGACAAATTTCCTTTTTTCAAATATGTCTCAGATGCAAATACTGGAGAATGTAGGATAGCATTTTGTAAACTCACATGTTGTGGGGCCATAAGTTGAACTGATGGTGGATTTCCTGTCAAAAAAGGCTTGTATGCATGTACAGGGGAATATAGGATGATATTTTTCTCATACGAAGATGGGTGAGTAGTTAGTACATGATTTATGAATTCCATATGAGTATGAAACACTCCATCGCATAGAGGACATTGAAGTAATACACGAGAAGGTATTGAAAATGAAGGAGGAGAAAAATTTGCATTATTCATATTAGAAGTACGAGACCAAAGATTTCTCTGAAGTAAGAACTGAAATTTAAAAAAAATACAAATTATGAGCTATTTTTTTGAAAAAATATGAAGAGAGTTTATAGGCTAGGTACTCGTGGTATAACCCCCCTCCTTCCGATATATCTATTCTATTTTTGCAAAGAGTGACAATTTAGTTACTAAAATATATAATCTAATGATTCTTTTCCCTACCGCCTATATTTGTCTATATTAATGTGTTCTAAGTTATGAATATATATTTCTTTAGTTATCACTGGATTGTTGTCATTATCAAGGGAGTGAGATTTCTTTATTAAATTTTGGAAAAGCTACACTTTTATGAGTTGTGAGTTATCATAATTAATTATGATTTAGACCAGAAATAGCATTAGTCTGTCTTAACAATTGATTGTAGATTTGACTAATAAAAGATTGAAAAAATTATTTATTGTATAAACATACCCACAACTTTTATTATTTAATAAATAATTCTCAATTCATTCAAAGTCACACTTAAGATTGAGACGATATTTTTTTATTTATTTTACAAGAATACAAAGTAATGGTTAACAAATATATCTTCGCTCATGCAAAAATAACAGAAATTAATGTTTCGTTTACATAAATATTATTTTTCTTGTTTAGAATTTTTTTTTTAAAAGGGAATCCACCTTTTATATGTTTTTATTCTTTGTGAATATTGATTTATATAGGAAAAATATCATTTATAAACAACAAAAATTGTGTTCTTTTACCTGAAAACTAGGGGTGCATATCGGTCGGTTCGGTTCGGTTTTAAACATTATCGGTTTTGCTTATCGGTTATCGGTTTGTAGACTAGCTAAACCGTTAAAGAACCATTAAGTTATCGGTTAATCGGTTATTGGTTAATCGGTTGTCGACCCTTATCGGTTCGGTTATCGGGTTAACCGTTAACATATGACACATTTTTTAAAAATAAAAATCACATGAAGAACAGGCAAAAGGTCCTGCAGGCTGCAAGGCTGCAACGGTGCAACTAAAGTGACAACATACTAGCAATTAGCAAACACTTACACTGCCTTTCTTTTACTTGCTAAAGAACAAACTACAAAGTCACACACTAAAACACAAACAAAACAGTACATGATTCAATATTCATCACAACCTTTTTATACTATGGTAGGTGAGCATGGAACCCAACTATCTGGTGGACAAAAGCAAAGACTTGCAATAGCAAGGGCTATCTTAAAGAACCCAAGAATACTACTCCTTGATGAAGCTACAGCCTACAAGTGCACTTGATGCTGAATCAGAGAGTCTTCACAGTAAGGCTATCACTATCAGTAATTCAGTATGCATTTATGCTCAGTGCTCACCCAACTCTCAGCAGTCAGCACAACACAACATTTTCTACTATAAAACACTCGACACAAGAGCCACAACAATCAGCACAACACAACATTTTCTACTATAAAACACTCGACACAATAGCCACAACAGTCAGCACAATACAACATTTTCTACTAGAAAACACTCGACACAACAGCCACAACAGTCAACAAATCCCCAACAGCTCACACAGGCGCAATCAAATTTTTAAAAATTCAAAATAGCAGTCACACAAACTGAAAATTTAGTCCAAACATAGTACTAATATTTCACATTGAAGTAAACAAAATAATAGCTAGTAATCAATTCTTGCGAGTTAACGATTCTGGTTTCTTGTTTCCAAACAATGTTTAACATGATTTCTTAAGGAGTTCCATTATAGTGCGAATGGTAATAAGCAACACGACCACAATGAATACATTTCACTGTCCACGATCCATCTTCTTTTTCTTCAAGTTTTTCATAGTGATTCCAAATAGGTAATCGAGCATTAGAACCATGAAGTTGAGGCATGATGAAATCTGATGAACAAAGAAACAGAGAAAGCATTAGATATTTTAATGATTAAAATGAAAGATTAGTCAAGATAAAGTGATAAACTGATATAGAACACCAAATTCTACTGGGAGCTTTGCACAAATATTTGTATCAACCATAATATTACATACCCATTACTCATTAGTCATCAGAAATGAGAAGTCAATCATAAATAGTGCATAAAGACAAGATAATAAATAACACATGTATGATGTAATATAAGAGACCACCTCAATAGTAAGACATCTACCTTCCTTTTCCTTTAGTAGAGTTAGTGAAGGAAACCTCCAATTTTACATGTCATCAATGCAAAGTTCGTTTTCAAGTTTTGCCAAATCTAAAGACAAATATAACAAGTCAAGGCTCAAGACTTAAAAAATAAAAATATAGAATAAACTATTCACAGTTTTACATCAATGAGGTTTTTTTTTTACCTTCTTCAAGTTGCTCAAGAAAATCTAAATATTCCTCAATACTTATGGGTTGTGGCTCACTTCGAAGCCAATCTTGAAGGCACACTAGAGCTTGTACCAATTTAGGAGTTAATGAACTCCTAAACGAATCAAGT
This sequence comes from Solanum chilense, assembly GCA_032847665.1. Classification (NCBI taxonomy): domain Eukaryota; kingdom Viridiplantae; phylum Streptophyta; class Magnoliopsida; order Solanales; family Solanaceae; genus Solanum; species Solanum chilense. The sequence goes on from CM064974.1 coordinate 49,365,995, forward strand.
ATGCGTCCTCCAGTACTAAAAGCACATTCAGATGCCACACTTGAAACGGGAATAGACAACACATCTCGAGCCATCTCAGAAAGAATTGGAAATCTAGGGGAGTTAACTTTCCACCAAAGCAATACATCAAAATCTGATTTTCCAACTTCAATTTCTTCATCAAGATACTTAACTAATTCTGACTTTTGAACTTGCTCCTCCTTTTTCAGATGTATGTTTTTGTAATTCCTCAAAAAAATTTCCAAATTCTCCTCCAGACCTTGAATCAACAGACCTTGAATCAGAAGTATCCACCTCAGTTTAAGAAAATTGTCCATTTTTATCAGAATCAACAGGCTTTGTATACTCATTAAACAAAGATTCCATGTACGTTCGCACACCGATTTCTTAAGCAGCCCCTTTTTCTCAAAACATCTTCCTAAGTGCAAAGCCAAGAGTGATAAATTTGTGACGAGGATCCAAAACACATGGTATAAAAACCATTTTATTCATTTTTCAGTATCACCCCAATATTTATCAAATTTCTCCTTCATATTTTCCGCCATTTTAGCCAAAACATGATCTTCATTTGATATCAATTGATTCAAGTAAACAACAACTTGACAAATTTCAAGAAAATGAAGATTTGATGTAACATATCGTGATCCAGATATCTTCAAAGTAAGATTAAAAAACATTTCAAGAAATTTTGTGATTCGCTTTACGCCCTCCCAATCACTACTCAAAAGTGTACCTGTAGAATTTCTATCCACCATATCAACAAACTTAAGATGTAGTGTCAAGCCAATATCATGATCGGCGTACTCTACAATTGCACCTTCATATTCAATTACCCGCTTCAACATCATGTAGGTTGAATTCCACCTTGTAGGAACATCCAAGCATAAAGACTTTTAAGCAAGATTTTCATCTTCACAACATTCTTGAAACTTTTTCCACCTAGCAGGAGATTGTCTGATGTATCTCACTGCTTGCCTAACTCGTTCAATAGATACATTTGCTTCTTTTGTACCGTCTTGAACAATAAGATTTACAATATGAGCCATACACCTTATATGAAGGTGACTACCACCCATTAGGTTGGTCCCCCATTTAGTTAATTGCTTAGACAACTCAGTTATTGCCACACTATTTGAACCAGCATTATCAACTGTAACGGTGAAAATGTGATGCAATCCCCACTCATGTAAGCACTTACTAATAGACTTTCCAAGATCTTCACCTCTATGACTAGTGATTGGACAAAAATTGATAATTCTTTTATGCAAAGTCCAATTTTTATCAATCCAATGAGCAGTAATGACCATATAATTAATTCTTTGGATGGAAGTCCAAGTATCAAAGGTTAAAGACACCCTTTGTTTTGTTCCCTTAAAAACAGCCATCAACTTATATTTTTCTTCATCAAAAAGATTAAAACAATCACGAGTCACAGTGGTACGGGAAGTAATGTGGAAACAAGGTTGTGCTACATTCATAAATTGTTTAAAACCTTCTTTTTCAACAAATCTAAAAGGAAGTTCATCAATAATTACCATACGACACAAGGCCTTTCTACACTCTTCCTGATCAAATTTCCATGGAACAACAACTACATCACCCTTGTTACCACCTATCATTGGTTGAAATGCTAATCTTGATTGTCTAATATCAATGTTATAAGGCATCTTAGGGCATTTGGATATATGATTAAGCATTGACGTCGTACCATGTTCTTTTGTATCAGCAAAATACTCTTTCTTACAGTAGTTGCAAACACCCTTTTCATTTCCATCAGAATCAGTTTTACAAGAAAAATGATCCCACGCACGAGATCTTTTTTTCCTCCCTTTCTTTACTTGAGACTCAACAATTTGACTTTGATCTATTGCATTTGAATTAGAAGCTCCACTTTCACCAACAACTTTATCAGTTATGACATTTTCAGCCATGATACTTTCACCAAAAACTGCGAAAAGATATGCCATAATCGTTTATTGAACTATTTTTTATAAGATCTAGATGAAGCAATGAATTATTGAAGCCTTGAAGGAACTAAAAAAAGAGTAAGCATCTTTATTCAAGAAAAAAATACCAAGTACAATCAGTTGGCTAATTAGAGTTGTTTTGCGACAGGACATAGGATTTTTTGACACAGAACTGAATATTGGTGAAATTATGCATGGAATTTCGAGTGATGCACCCCTAAATCCAAGAATTAATGGGAGAAAAGGTACATTTTTTGCCCAATGCTAAGTGTTAACAGATAAGTTTTCACTTTTTATAGTGCGCCCAATGCTAAGAAATAATCTTCTTGGGTTAAATTAAACCCATAAAAATGCATTTGGCAAAGAACAAGAAGACATCTGATATCACGAAGGATACAAACTACACTTCGTCAAACAAGTTAGAGTTCCAATTTGTGAACTACTGATCATATTTCCCCATCTATGCTCAGCTTACATACCATAATCAATTAAATTGCTTCACAAATCCACATGTTCTTGTAAACAAATAATGCACCATGAAATCATATACAACACAGCGCGAAGGGTAAACGATACAACACAGCGCGAAGGGTAAACGATACAACACAGCGCGAAGGGTAAACAAATAATGCACCATGAAATCATTGTTAGTCGTTACCTTGTGAGACCGATATGCACCCCTAGTTGTCGCCTCGCCGGACGCCTAACGGCCTGAGTAACTCGTTGGTTAGTCGAGTTCCGTCCTCGCCTCACCGGAGTTTCAAAATTGGAGACTGGAGAGTGGAGACTGGAGAGAGCAGCGGAAGCAGAAGGACGAAGGTTTCTCCTTTCTAGACTTTGTAACCTAGAATTAGAAAATTAGAAAATTTAGGGGGAAATAGTCGGGTAATCGGGTGACCCGGAATATTTCCTTCCAAAACCCGTCACCCGAACCGGTAATACAATTAAAAAAATTAGTGAACCGGTCCCCGACCCAATTACCCAATAGCCCGACCCGTTAACCCAATAAACCAAAAATCAGTTCGGGTTAATGGTTTTACCCATTTTTTGCACAGCCCTAATTGAAAAGGAAGAATAAAATAAAAGAAAATAAAATCCTCCAAAATTTAAAAGCTTTCAATTAATTTGAAAAGTAGTAAATTGCAAAATTAGTGCCGGAATTCACACAAATACTTTTGAACCACCTTGTATTTCATATGGCTGAAATTTAAATTGAGTCACTTTTCCTAAATTTTATTCATGTAGCTGAATTCAGACTTTATTATCTAAATTTTAGGCAAATTTGTCCAGAGTTCATTTACTATTTTTGTTTGGCTTTTAGATATTACATGTCCAAAGTTATTACAAAGTAGCTAAATTAAGAAAAAAAAAATCGGGTTCAAATTTAAACATTGGTGTTTGTGACATCCATTTTTGACATTCCACATGTGAATCATTTATCAAACTTCTTTAATCTCAACCAAATTTAAATAATCATCTTTGAAAAATCCAAAAATATTTTGAATCATTTTCTAAGTTTTTTATTTTAATTTTACAAAGAATTATGTATTTCTATTTTTTTTTCATAAAGATTTATATATAGCTTTCATGTTTTCTAGATATTTTTTAAAATTATTGTAAAAAATAATAGTAAAAATATTATTTAACTTGGTACGCATTAATTTATTTTTGATGAGTTGATTTATAGTTAGTAATGTAATTACTCTTCTTATTCTGATAAATAGATGGTTATTTAACTTAGTACGTATTAATTTCTTTCTTGATGAGTTAATTTATAGTTACTAATGTAATTAGTCTTCTTATTCTGATAATTAGATGACTATATCAGGGAGCTGATAAAGAGTCTGGAGGGAAAAAAACGAGTAGATATATAGCATGTATACAGTAATGGTGCCAGGAATTTTTGTAAGGGTGTCCAGAAATAGCAACTTGTTATGTTAAGGGTGTCCAAAATAGGTTACTTAATCATTTCGTATATCATTTTACTTGTATATATGCTATTTTTTTCCGATGAAGGGTGTCAAATTGAACATCCTTGACAGTATGTGGCTACGCCACTGCATGTGTACATGCAATATGCATGGAATACAGGAATTTACATGCTGAATATACAGGGTATACAACTGAGTATTCAACATGGCAAAAATGGGCTGAAAATGCCCAAAAAGCCTAAAATGCAGCAGTTTGGCCCAATTAACTGGCCAGGCGTACAAGAACTAGTCTTGGGCCCATTTTTATTATTTCATTTGTTTCGATTTAATTTAGGAAAAATTAGAGAAATACTCGTCTTATGTTTTCCGTATTTTTAATATCCCCTTCTTTTTCTAAATACCTCTAACTTATTTCTTTAATGTATTCGAGCTAAATATTAATATATCCAAGCTAGTATTTAATTTATCCGAGCTACATATTAATGTATCCGAGCCAGTATTAAATTTAATATAGCTAAATATTGTGAATTCAATTTATTTTATAATGTATACCACCTAGTTTTTAATATATCTCAACTACATCTTATGCATCCGAGCGAGTTTTTAATGTATCTGGTTTATGTATAATATATCTGAGATACTCTTTAATGTATTCGAGCTACATATTATATATACGATCTGTGTTAGTTTTTAAGGGATTAATGTGATTACAAACTAAAGAGGGATAAATTGTAATTTCATATTTTAACTATGTGATTCCTAAAATTTATCCTTTAATTGTATTTTTTAACTCCAACATTAACTTAAGGGAAAAGGCATAGATTTCCCATTAAACTAGTTTCGAAAAGTCAGTTACACACTTAAATTGTTATGAGACCTATTACATACATGTATGACTTAAAAGTGTATTTATTTTCCCCTAAAAGTAATGTGGCAAAAATTTTTAAAAAAATAAAAATAGGCGCATCAGATTTATCTAAGTACAAAAAAAAAATTCAATTAGACCCTACCCCACTCTCCTCCTCCTCCTCCTCCTACTCCTCCCACTCCTCCTACCCACACCCTCTTGAGGAAGTAGATTTTTCTCCTCTTTCTTTTAAGCAAAAATCTATCCTTCTTCAACTTTTTCTCAGCTTGCTTAGCAAATTACTCATCATCAATTTAATTTTTGTGGATTTTGATTTGTGTTTGTTAATAAAAGATTTCTTAATGGCATCAGTGGAATAAAATTTTTGTGGTTTCTTAGTCATTGCAGCTATGGCGGGCTTTTTTTAGGGAACGAAAAATTTTTCTACTCAATAAATCCGCTTTATGTATCAATTAGTGTTCTTGGAAGCTATTGTTAAAATTTTCATCTTATTGTAATTTTATTATGAAGAAAATATAATTATTGGAGAATTTTAATAGTTAATTGGAGATTAATTAGTGCAAAAAAATAGTTAAAGTTAATTAAAAATAAAAATGTGTAATTTTTATTTTATTTCTGACATGACGCTGACATGATAGTGATGTAGCAGCGAGTGTAATACATCACATATTGTGATAGTGGTTTTACACGCCTTAGGGATAGATAAATTCACTTTAAGATAGTAAATTTGTGTAATAGATCGTCATAATATTTTAAGTATGTAACTGACTTTTGGGGACAAGTTCAGGGTGGGGGTGGGGTGGGGGTGTCTTTTCCCTTAACTTAATGATAAATCCCTTAAAGATGAATATTTTTTTATGATATTTGAACGATTTTACTTAATTACCCTTTCATAGTCATTTTTGGTAATTTTCACTCTTTTAAAATGTCGAGTTCTCTTAAATTCTTAAAAATAAAATAAAATTGAGTGACAACTCTTTAAAAGTTGAAATCGATTTAATTTTTTCTCATTATAAAAAAAATGACGATTCTGCTGGAGATTTAATTAGGTTAAGCCATTAGATTTGTTTGATTTATTTGACTCTATTCATAAATGTAATAATTAGTAATTTACTTTCTTTATTTGTGTTTTATTTTATATGTTTAAATTAGGATATTTAACTGTCACTTGGATTCATAACATATTTCCATTAAATGACATGATCTTGTGCATTTTAATGGACGGTTTTGTGATCTCGCAACTGGCCTTTCTTATATATTACTCTTTCTGAAATGTATGACAATTTTACTAGTTCCTCATATGTCCAATAATTATCATAGTTCTAATTGAAGTTGTTCACTTGGGATACAGTCTTTTAAAAACACACTCTTAGTCAACTAGCATAGAGTGAGGTCAAAACCATAATTTAACACATTATCCTAGGACGACCCAATACCCAAGGCGTATTGGTACCATTAGAAAAATCATCTTGAGTTCGAAAGGTCCCAACCTAAATAGATGCTTATGATTATGTGTTTAAATTTGGGAATTTTATTTTAATAGTTAATTCAATGGAAGAAATATCTTCTCAAACTACTATTTCATCCAAAAGGCATTGGCATTCAAATGTGATAAGAAGTCCAAGAAGAGATAACCTTTCACGAAGGTTTAGTGTAGGATTTACCCCTCTATGAAACTAATTAATTGGTTTTCCCTTATTATTTATCGCCATTCAGTTTATTCATAAAGCTTGTGTAATATGTTTTTTGGGGCAATGGAATCATGTATGGCAATGGGGTGGGGAGGATGTAGGCGGAGCGGGGTGGGTTTAAGGCTATGCAGGTGCAACTTTAAGGTTGTGCAGGGCGGAAAGAATGTGGACGGGTTGAAGAAATTTTTTTAAAAATCTAATATGGGGTGCGTTGCGGTTATATATGATTTTATGTAGGTTCAGAGTTACTTTTAATATGATAAATGTAAGGGACTTCAATAGGATGAATATCCCAGAATTTCAAATTTTGTATGGTCGCTACGAGGTTTTAGTGATGTCATTTGGTTTGACTAATGTCTTGACGACGTTCATGGACTTAATGATTAGGGCATTTAATCAATATCTTAAAATCTTTGTAAATGTGTATATTGATTATATTTTAATTTACACACAGAGTGAGGATAAACATGTTGAGAATTTAAGGATTGTATTGCGAATCTCAATGATCAATCGGAAATTGTATTTTAAGCATAGAAAATGTGAACTTTGGTTGAGGTATGTTTTTTCCATGGTCATATTGTCTCTGGTGATGTAACATCTCGTAGCTCGTAATAACCAATAATGGGCTAAGAAACTAAAATTTCATTTTTGGAAGAATTAGGAAAAATCTAGAAAATTTCCTAAGTTAACAAGTGAGTTTTCGTCATTTTCAAACGGCCATAACTTTTGGCTCATGATGTGTTAAAGTCAATTTTGTATATGGTTGGAAAGGTATTTCCAACGGCGTTGAGTTTGCACGATTTTGGAATCGTATGAGGGAGATATGCCTATCGGAAATTAGGCTGTTGAAGTAATGAAAGTCCGATTCTGGATTTTAGTAAGGGCAAACTTGTCTTTTCATCCATCTATTTCCTAATTCGTATTAAGGGTTTATTTGGGGTTAAAAAAAATTGGAACTTAGAATAGAAAGGTGATTTACGTTTAGGGCTTGGATAATAGAAAAGACAAGAAGGATAAAGGAAAGAAAAGATCAAGAATTCATCAAGAACGTCAAGTCGAGTGGAATTCGTCGGGGGTGATCCTTATTAAGGTATGTGAGATCTTTCTATGTTAGTCTAGTTTACCCACACACCAACTTATTTAATTTACTGAATTTTGAGTAGTTTGAGTGATGACCATTGAAGTTCTTGAAGAACAATGGTTGAATTCTTGTTGGTTGAGTTGTGGCATGCCTTTAGTTGATTTGATTCGTGTTTCCGAGTTGTTTCTTGAGTCTAATCAATTGGGTATGGAGAAGAAAAGTCGACTTCTGACAGACCCTAGGGCGCCGCCCCTGCCACATCCCCTCAGGACGAACTCTGTCCGACAGGACCTGGCGCGCCACACCATCCATAGCTCCTCGGGACAGAATTTTTTCGTCAGGCTTTGGCGCTCCACGCCTTTCAGAGCGCCAAGAACGCCTCGAGACCCCATTAATTCCCCATATTTTAGTACTTGTTCCCATATGATGTACTAACGTTTCTTAGTTGATTCCATTACCCTAAGGTACATCTAAACATCATGAAATCATTAATAATCCATAAACATGAGATCATGAACCTTGAATCCATAATCCAATTAAAGGGAAGTTAAGATCAAAGTCAAAGAAGTTAAGAGTTAAGTCTAGAAGTTAAGAAGCAAGTCAAACTGACTTCTTAGAATTTTGAACAGCCTTAAACAACAATTTTAACTTTGCATTTAGTCTCAAGCTACAAGTTGAGTAAAGAGTAATGAGTTAAGTTAAATTATCACAAGTTATAAAAGAACTAAGCATTCCCTCAGAGTTGAGTTACAAGTCAAGCAAAGAGTAAAGAAATGAGTTCATTTCTCAAATGATATAAGGGAACAAAGTATTCCCTAGAAATTTGATTAAGGGTTTCACATTTAAGTTAAGAGGAAACTAAGAATTCGCAAAAGAGTTTTGAACAAGAAAAGGGAACATTGATTCTAAGAGAGCATTTTTAAAAGCAAAGTGTTGAGCAATTATCTCAACCCAAAGAAAGAAAGTTATTTTAAAAGCATGAGCTGAAGTATATTTTGAGAGTATTATTGAGCATTGATATGGGGATAAAAGTTCCTATTAACTCATTTCCCCATGTAAACCATGTAGCCATCATGGGTATTAACAGGTCATACTTTTTAGATGATCACGTAAGTTAAGATAGTGGATCCACTAAGTTAAGGAGTTCTATGCAACGACAAAGTATTGGACAGTTTTGGTAGCGTGGGTATCACCACTTAGACTCATAATGATGGTTGTTAGTTATAGAATCTCCCACATAAACAATATTACTTTCATATATAAGTAAAGTTGAGTTTGTTATTGCATTTTCTTTAATGAATTAAGTTGTTTTACTGTTTACAAAGATTTATATGTATCACATGTGTCTTTATTGCTTTATATTAAGTTCAGTGATTCATGAGTTGAGCAGAGCCAAGGTAAGTTCTCTCTCATTCTTATGAAGCTTAATTTATTGTTTAGCATTCCAACTCGCATACTTGTACAACCAATGTACTGATACCAATTGGCCTGCATCGTCTGACGATGCAGATGCAGGTAACCAAGATGAGCATCCAGCGCGTCGTTGATCCAGTTTGAGCACTCAGAGTCTGTGGTGATCCTCCTTGTGTTCTGAGGGATCTTTGTTATTGCTTTCCATTCTTTTCAGTTATGGAATGTTAGGGTGTTTGTCCAACATTCATCATAGAATTTCTAGAGGCTTCATATAGCGATAGTCAATTAGTTAAGTTGCGTCTATTTTATTTCAAATATTTTATTATGAGACTTAAGTGTCATTTTGGCCAAGCTATTTTACTCTAAGTAATTCCTTTGAGAATGTTTCTTTTTTCATGATTAAGTTGAGTTTTTTGCTGACATAAGTCAGGCTAAGGGTTCGCTCAAGACAAACAATGGTCATTGGGTTCCAGTCATGTCCAAGGTGTACGCTCGGGGCATGAAAGCTTAGTATTAGACCACAGTGTTCAAGAGTTCTAGGGAGTCTACGAAGTCATGTCTGTAGAGTCTTAGTCATCGGTGTGAAGCGTGCCACATCTTTGATAAAGAGAGTACAACATTTAGGAATTTCTCATTTCTTTCATATTTCTTTTCATGTGTGGGAAGCAGAAAGGTGGTTCGAATCGGCCACAATTTCAAAAACGAAAGGGGCATGCACCATCATCTTCTAGTGCACCTACATCCGATAACAGACATGAGTACAATGGCCAGAATTTTCAGAACTACAGATCTAGGCCAACACAATCTCAAGGAAGCGTGGAACAGGGAGGTAGTTGGGCTCCTGCATGTGCTAAGTGTGGTAGAACCCACCCAGGTAAATGTCGTGAAGGCCAGACAAGTTGCTTCAAGTGTAGTCAAGAGGGTCACTTCATTAGAGAGTGCCCTAAGAAAAGGCAAGGTAGTTGAAATCTGAGTAATAGAGCTCCATCTTCATGGCACCAAGAGAAGCGACTTCTGTAACGGGCGAAGGGGAAAATTGCCTCTATGCAATCACTAGCTGCCAAAGGCAAGAGAACTCACTAGATGTTGTCACAGGCACGATCAAAGTCTTTACTTTTGATATTTATGCTTTGTTAGACCCAGGAGAAATTTTATCTTTTATAAATCCTTATGTTGCAAATCAGTTTGAGATTCTTCTTGAGAAACTTTGTGAACCTTTCTGTGTTTCTACCCATGTTGGAGAGTCTATTCTAGAGAAAAGAGTCTATCGTGATTGTCCTATTTCAATAAATCACAAAAACACCATGGCAGACCTAGTGGAGATAGATATAGTAGATTTTGATGTCATTCTAGGTGTGGACTGGCTCTATGCCTATTATGGATCAATAGATTGTAGAACTCGAATTATCAAGTTTCAGATTCCTAATGAGCCAGTTATAGAGTGGAGTAGTAGTTCAGCAAAGCTAATGGTCGTTTTATTTTGTACCTTAAGGAGAGAAAGTTAGTTTCAAAAGGGTGTATCTATCACTTAGTCCGAGTTAATGACTCCAGTGCTGAGGTATCTTCTATTTAGTTAGTTCCTATAGTAAAAGAGTTTCCAACTCCTGAAAGAGAAATAGAATTTGGCATACACATCATCATAGATACTTGTCCTATCTCTATTTCTCCATACAGAATGGCACCAGTAAAGTTAAAAGAGTTTAAAGAACGACTGAAAGATCTGTTAGATAAAGGTTTTATCTGACCAAGTGTCTCACCTTGGGGCGCTCTGATTTTGTTTGTAAGAAAGAAAGATGGTTCCTTTAGGAAGTGTATAGACTACCGCCATTTAAATAAGGTTATCATAAGGAATAAGTATCCTCTTCCAAGAATAGCTGATCTTTTTGATCAGCTTCAGAGTGCTTCCTAATTCTCAAAAATTAATCTCAATTCTGGCAATCATCAGCTGAAAGTTAGGGAATGTGATATTCCAAAGACAACTTTTAGAACCAAAAAGTTAAGGTTTTTTTAAAAGAACTTTCCTGTATTGCTTCTCCTTTGACGACATTGACTCAAAAAAGGTAAAATTTCTATTGTAAGAAGCTTGTGAGAACAGAATCTCAGTTGAAGGATAGACTCACTTCATCCCCTTTATTAATATAATCGAAAGGATAAGATGGTTTTGTGGTATATTTTGATACTTCACAGGTTGTTCTTGGTTGTGTTTTGATGCAACATGGGAAAGTCATTACTTATGTTTCAAAGCAATTCAAGGTGCATGAGGAAAACTATCTAACTCATGATTTGAGGTTAAGCGGAAGTGTTTTCTCTAAAGATTTAGAGGCATTACCTGTATGATGTTCATTTGCATATGTATGGTGACAATTAGAGCTTAAAGTATATGTTCACCTAAAAAGATTTATATCTTTTCCAAAGAAAGTGGCTTGAGTTACTAAAATATTACGACATGAGTTTTCTTTATAAATAGATAAATTGAACGTGGTAGCGGATGCTCTAAGTCGACTATCTATCACGATCAAAAGTACACTCCATACGTAATATAGCGTATAAGACCTTGAGATACTTTAATCGAGACACTTGAAATGCATATACACAACAAAATAGAGAAAACAAGAAATCTAATAAGAAGTAAAGAGTTTGACATAACTGAAAGTACATCAAAGTCTTGACTAGTCATCTACTAGATCAATGAGAATGGTCGGATATATCCTGTACACCACATACTAAATCAAAATTAAATTAACATGGTCTTTGGAACATGAGGACTCACCAACTCTTGATCTTCGAATCGTTAATGAGATAAACTATCCATGAACGGTAGGAGAGAAATCATCACGCCCTACATTAATGAAAAAATGTAGGAACAAGTATGTATTAGTAAATATAAGTTACTAGGTATGAGAGGAATTCAATAAAACATGAGATATGATCATAACGGGACATAATCGAAAACAAAATATGCCATTTAAGGAAGAAATCATAAAACATAGTGATCGAAATCATAAGGGGGCAAATCTAAGCATCGTAAAACCATTTATGAAGAAATCATAAAGCATGATTGTTCAATGTATCATAAAATCATAAGGAAGATTCATAAAATATTTGTAATTAACTTAGTTCATTTTGTGTGATATTATTTTTAACCAACAGTACACCATGTGAACTATAACATAAAATTCAATGTAACTCTCACATCAAGAAAGGAGACTCTAATTGACAAATTAGAACTGTGTAGCATATTACATGCTATATGTGGACCCACTAGCTAGGCCAATTAAGGAAAACCTTTGGGGGCACGTAGTTAGGAACTAGAGATTGCTATTAGAGACTACCTTATTTGAGGCTCCACCTCAAAGTTCTGTTGGTGCTAAGTTAAATGCCAATGGAATATTCATTTTCATAAAGTCATCATCATCCATGGAAATTTATAATTCAATTTCTAATCCAATCTAAAACAACATAGAGTAGCTCGATCATGAAATCTTGAATCAATTCTATGTGAGAAAACCTTTCACCAAATCATGATCCCTTAAGTATGTGAGAAAACCTTTCACAATTCATTATTTATTATCTTAAATCATCCTATATCATAAATCATTATTTTTAAAACACCACTCATTGATTTGTATCTTTTCTTCAAATTTATGCAATTTAGTCATACTATGATCAAAATAAAACAATTTATTCCTTACAAGTAGAACCTATGGCCAATTGAATGAAAACCTAACCAATTGAATTGGTATCGAATTGAAGAATCCTTAGGGACTCAATGGGTGAATGGAACTCACTAATGAACTCCCTACATACCTTGATTTCCTAAGCAATGATGAATAACATAGACTTTATCTTTAAAAACCCTAGATTTCTCTTCCTTGATCTAGATAGAAAATTTTGGAGAGGACAATGGAGAGGATTTAAGAAATTTGATTGAATGAGGGAGTTGGGGAAAGTTCAAGGGGTAAAGGGTAGTTATAGGGCTTAACTTAAGGTAAAAATGGTGTATCATGGGCATTAAGTTCATAAAAATACCTAAATAACCTTTGAAATAACTATCGGACTAATCTACGATCTGTAGGAGTTGCTACGATCCAACCTGGTCAATAGTGTAACCAAATTTAGAAACCCCAATATTTAATAATTTTCCACAAGACCATTTTACAGCCCGGCGAATATTCTGTGGTCCATAGAACTCAACATTCACTTCAAAATTTCACGAAGTTTGAACCTTTCTACGGCTCGTAAAGCGCTTCTGTAATTCTAAGGTTCTAAACCAAATCATTGAACCAATTCTAAGGGTGCCATCTACGACCCATAAACCATCGTAAAGTTTGTCCTACCAAGTAGTAGATCAAAACTTCATGAACTTAATTTTCCAAAACCCAACCCAATATCTTGTTTGACCTTCTACGGCCCATAGGGCATCCTACGGTCCATAGATGGGGCTCGTAGTTCATTGATGTCAGCCAAATTCTATATTTTTCATTCCTTTTTTACTTTCCAACTTTTGTGGTATCACACTATTAATGGATAGTATTGTTGATGTTGAGGATGGTAAGAAAGAGTTAGTTTGTAATGTTAAAAGATTGGCCAGATTGAGTGTTTGCTTGGTTGATTTTGATGAAGGCGGTGTGATTATTCAAAATAGTTTGAAATAATCTCTCATTTCATATGTGAAGGCTAAGAAAGATCTTGATCCAGTTTCGGTGAATTTGAAGAAGTCGGTTTCTAAAAAATTTCATACAAGTTTTCTCCCGAGGGACATCCTATCCTTCGATATCAAGTTCAGCTATGTATTTTGAATGTGGATGAGTTTGAGAAATCAAATTTTGACAAAAGCTCACATTCATTATATCTCATTCACTCGGAACCACTAAGATGTCCCACAATTATTTGAAGGTCTAGTGGTTGAATGGGATAAAGAGGGACATCGCGGAATTTGTAGTTACGTGTCCTAATTATCAATAAGTAAAAATATAACATCAGGAACCGGTGGTCTGGCTCAAGACATTAGAATTCCTACTTGGAAATAAGAAGATTAGAATATAAACTTTATCATAGGTTTACCTCATACTTGTGTTTAGTTTAATTTGATTTGGTTGATTGTGGATCGAATGACGAAATCGACTCACTTTCCTCCATAATGACTTTATTTTCGGTTTAAAAGTACACCAAGTTTTATTTTGAAAATGGTATCATGGATTTACCTTATTCATTATCCTTGACCATGGTACTCATATTACACCTAAGTTTTGGAAGTTTTTCCAAAGGGTCTTGGTCCTAAGTGAAGGTTCGCACGAATTTTCACAGTCAAACCATTGCAAAAGCCGAGTGTACCATTTAGACTTTACAAGATATGTTGAGAGCTTGTGATCGATTTCAAGAGTAATTCGGATGATCATTTACCTTTGATCGAGTTAGTGTATAATAACAACTGCCACTCAAATATAGAAATGACTCAAATTTACGGTAGGAGGTATAGGTATCCTATTAGTAGATTTGAAGCTAGAGAGTTTATTTTGATAGGGTCCGAGTTAATACATGAGTCTATAGAGAAAAGGTTCAAATTATTCATGAAAAGCCGAAAATTGGATCGAAGTAAAAAAAAAAACTCTTCGCCGATGTTATAAAAGAGAGCTTTAATTTAATGTTAGTAATTGAGTCTACTTAAAAATATCACCCATGAAGGGTGTGATGAGGTTCAGAAAGAAATAATAGGTTACTCCCCATTATGTGGATCCATATCAGATCTTAAGGAGTACTGGGGAAGTTTCTTATGAATTAGAGTTACCTAATGACTTAGCATTGATACATACGATATTTCACGTCTCCTTGTTAAAAAAGTGTGTTGGAGATCCGATGTCCATAATGCCATTAGAAAGTTTGGAAGTTAAGGGATGATTTTCATATGAAGAGGCTACTGTTGAGATTTTAGATCGTCAAATTCGGTAGTTTAGAAATAAAGAAGTTACTTTTGTGAAATCTCATTGTATGAATCAACAAGTTGAAGGTGATACTTGAGAAGTTGAAGTCTATATGATGTCCATGTATATCCTCATCTCTTTGCCTCTGTTCCTATTCTAACTTGAGGTATTAGTGCTTCATGATAAATTCTTTTGATGCATGCTTATTATTCATTTCATGTTTCCATATGCATTCATATTCATGAAAACTTGATTTTGATGTTAGATTTAGCTTGGAGTAACTTCTCCTTGTTTATTTACATTTTGATGAGATTTGCATTCATGTTGGATTGTTAGTTTCTTTGTACTCTTTTCATGCTAGCTTGAGTTTCATTTGAGAAAGAATATTTCGAAGGGGAGATATTGTAACACCATGAAAATTGAAGGTTGAGTTGGAAAGGTCATAGGAAGGAATTCGTAGGACTTGGATTGAGTTTTGAAAAGGTCAAGTATCTGATGTTTGACCTATGATTAAACAGAACAAGTCGTAGGGTATTCTACGACTAGGGGCGGACCCACATGCACCCGGTAACCTTTTAAGAAAAGTTACTTGTATATGTATAGATAGTTGATAAAATTAATATATATTTAATTGTGCACCCTAACAAACAAAAGTTATTCTTGGTGCACTGACCGTATGCGCCAATGCGATACATGACTGCGCGAGATCGATTCCTAGCGGATGCACCATTTTTAAAACATCAAATTCATCGTGTTCTCTTAAAAAAAAACTTTTTAAAATTTCTTTTATTAAAACTCATTTTTGTCATCTCATTTGGCCGCACCCCATTCTTAACAACCCCTTTTTTTGCTATCGAGTCTCATTCCTTTCTTAATTGAATATAAAAACAAATAAAATGCCTAGCACAATTAAAAAAAATATATAGGACTAAGTTTTACTAGCACAATTCTAAATAAAATAAAATACTACTAGAAAATCTACAGTTACAAGTATTTTCATTGCATAATTGGAGTCCTGCTCCTATTATCTCTGTGTTAATTGGTAAGTTCTTCTTTATAAGAGTTTTTTTAAAAATAGTTTGCTTGACTTGTGATTTGAGATGGATAGATTTTTGACAAGAAATAATTCTTCTCAACTAAGTGCTAGTTTTAGAGAAAATTCTTCACGTTTTATAGATGAGTTTGATTTGCAGTCACTTAAATCAGATCCGGGAGAAAGAATAACCATTAATAAATATAGCCCTAGAATTCAAGATGAGTGAGAAGACACTATATTAAACAAGGGTCTTGTCACTCCTGGCCATACCCTTGAGTCACTGTTAGTAGTGTTCCCTATCTTCAAATTCTAGTGCCCCCTATCTTCAGATTATGGGTACGCCTCTGTCTACAACCCTAGGAGTGTTCCGTAGAAGTAATCCATACATAATGAGATTTTGGATTTAAAGTTGGGTTCTACAGAGGGGATCTACAGATCGAGGAAAAGACGACGACCTGTAGGAAGGTTATGTGGAAAGTTGGCTGGATTTTGGGATCCAATAGTTGGAGATGAAAAAACTCAATCTACTCTAATAACACCAACTGTGATCATCCATGGCGGTATATTTTTAACAGTTGAAGGTGTTGAGCCATCATTTCTGTCAGTACAAGTTATTATAATATTGATCTTCTCATTGCGCAAAGATCAAATTGCAAAGTGTTCCTTGTTATATTTTATATTGAATGCTTGGCTAAAATTTAATATACATAAAGAAATTTTATATAGATGTATTGATCATATATTATTATAAGTGAGAAGCTTCAACATTCAAAGTTGAATTATTATTTTGCCCTAAGACTAAATAAAAATATTATAAAACATATAACTAATAAAATATTAAAAGTTACTTATCACTTTTATTGATACAAATCAATCTTACTATTTCATATCTCACATTTACTATTTTTTACCTTGAGCTTTCAAAAGTTATGTGAACTTTTCATGTTCCTTGTCAAATAGAATTTGAGTAATATGTAGTGCATGCACAGTGATTTTCTACAACTCAAGTCACATTAATGTTTTATATTTAAGTTTTATATAATATATAGCTTAGGAGCTATATGCCATAAGAGTTTGAATACATAAATATATATTTTTGATTGGTAACTACTTTATTAATCTAATGCTCATTTTAGTTCTCAAAAATATTTGTTTGATATATGAAGATTTTCTTGAGTTTGCTAAGTAATTCTTATTTATTTCTCTACATTTCAGATTTTCTTTGACAAATGTGCACTCTTCACTTCTCATCATCAGATACATAATAGATATGCTATTTACAAATATCTTTTTTATCAACTATTGTTTCACAACATAAAATATAGTTTGTAGGAAACATGATATAGAAATAACTTTTTTGAGATTTAAGAAATTGTCGGTATAATTTTAAGGATATTTAGATCTTAATATTTTTAAAATTTTTTACATTTTTAACTTTTAAATCAAAGTCCCTTATTCATTACTAAGGATCGGTTCTTGTTAAGTTTTGTAATCCAATTATACTTAAACAATAGTACGCTTGTGTCAAATTTTCATATGAAAGAAAATGTTCTTGAATAGGGAGACCGGTTCTTATTATATTTCATTGTACGATTATATTTTAACCATACAAATAATATTTTTATGTTAAAGAAATGTCACGACCCAAAAATCATCGTGATTGGCATCCACCTTTACAAGCCGGTGGGAGAACCACTACTACTATTCAACTAAAGAAATTATTCTAAACTAAGAAATTTAAGTTACGAAAGAAAGTTAAATGACTAAAAATGACGTTCCATTACTAAACAAAAGATCTGACACCTAAAATTTTACAGAAGTTAAACCCAAAATCTGAAAGTCAATGTACCAATACTATTCAATGATACCCAAGTCTAAACAAGAGAATGTTATTGTACTATTCAACTAACTAAACAAATGGTCTAAGTCCAAAAATGGTGGACGTAGACGAAATTGAACTCCATCGAAGTCCGGAAGATGCGTCTCACCCTTGAAGTCGATGTCATAATCTCTAGTCTTCTAATTGAGGTTTGTCAATAGCCGCTTGAAGATTTCCCGTACTCAACAAAAATAAGAGAAAGTGCAGAAACAGTACACAACCACCGTGTACTGGTAGGATTACGTGACTATGTCACTAGTGCAATATAAACAAGTCAAACAAACATTATAATCACAGGCGTATATATCAACATATAAAACATTATCAACATGAAAATTCAACAATACATTTCACATGCTTAACAAATAGTTGGTCCTCTTAGCTTTAGAAACCTGGCAATCCAACCCAAAATATGCCAAAACATGGAAATCTGATCCAATATTGTGCCGGAACGCGGCAACCCAATCAAAAGTTATGTCAAAATGTGGCAACTGATCTCCATTAGCTTTCCAGAACGTGGCAATCTGATCCTCATTCCCACACCTCAATCACAATCATAAATACATCATCAAGGTCATACATTTACATCATGATTTCATGACTACATCATTCATCTATCTTATTTACAACAAGTGTGATCAATATTGCACCATTCATATACATATAAGTATCAAAATGAAGCAAGAACATACATACATCACACAATCATGAAATCACATTCATCACCTACCTCGAATCCAAGCTAGAATCCCCTGAGGCACTTGAATATTCCCTTTCTGGATTCTTTCTACTTGTTCTAGGTCTACAACAATTAATAATACCCGAGAATCAAAAGAAAATCACTAATTATCAGGACTAGTAACAATTCAATGAACCCTAGATCAAACCCATGATCCTAACTAGTCAATTTAGGGTTAAATTACACCATAAATCTATCAGAAACCCTTGCCCATCAATATTTACCCATTCTATTACATTCTATGAATCAAAAAGTGAATTGGGGGAGTAAAAAGCTCACCTTTAGCCTCAAGAATGGTGGAAAATGAGTTGGAATAGACCATGGGTCATTCTTTGGCTCTAAAAGTCGAAAAGTGTCAAATAAGGTTGTTTAGGAGTTTAATTAATGACTTAATTCGCGTCCCTCCCACTGCAGCGACACCTATCCAGCTGCACCATTATAAATCAGCTGCAGTGTCACCCTTTGGACCAATGATCCCTCATTGTAACTAATTTTTCTAAGTCCCATCTCGTTTGCTACAACGGCGCCGATCATGTTGTATTGGTATTGCTACAACGTCACAATTCCAGCTAGAGTGACACAAATTGGGACTGAACCTTTTTAGGAGAATTTCAATCCCCCCTTTTTTATAACACAATCTTAATCCACTACGCTAAAAATGTCATTAAGTCTAAGACCGATTCTCGGGGAACTACTTATTAAAATTCAATTTCGTTAAGTCGTACAGATTCCTTAATGAGTTATATTCTAATCATGTCAATGAATTCATATTTACTACACCTGATTGATACTAGATTTCCTTAAACCTTGATGGCTATGATTCCCTCTAGAATTGGTCAAAATTGGGAAAACCCTAATAAGAAAAGTTTTTCTAGCCCAAGTTGTCCCCATTATCATTTCTATAATGATGGAACCTCGTAATTACAATAGGTATCAATTTATCCATAACTCATTCCCGAGTGATAAAACTTAGGAAAATTAGGCTAAGGAAAACCTTTTCCCACCAAAAAATGATTAGTCAATCCAAAACCTTTTCCTAAAAGGAAAACCTATTTATGGTAAGAAATTTAGGGAAAATAAAACCTAACAAATCTCCCCCTTGGCCTGAATTTCTGACAAAATAAATTTGTCCACCTTCTTGACTTAATCTTCAACAACTTTCTTCTCCTCTCCATAATCTCCTTTGCATAATATATGTCTCAACACAGAGAGCCTCTCTAAAATAATTTCTCCAACAAAATCTTCATTACTGTTAAAAAGGTTGCGGCTAGAACTACACTCGTCAAGATGAACACCTCCTTCTAACCTGGTTCAATCATCGATCATCGAACCACTAAACCTGACTCTATCATTGAATATGGCTCTAATACCACTTGTTAGGACCGAAATTAGCAGGTGTAAATGCGGAAGCTAGCAAAGCAAACCTAGAAAGACCACGACTAAGAAGACAACGAGAAATATACCAAAAGACACAAAGATTTAACATGGGTCGGTCAATCGACCTACATCCACAAAGGAGTTGACCAATCCACTATAAATATGAGAGTACAAAATACAGAGAGAAACAACCTCAACCAATTCACTCGGAATACATGGGAGGTTCACACAAGTGATAACGTATCAAGCTTGTGACCCACAAATTCTCTCCCTAACCAAAACTCTCAAAGTCATTAAGACTACATTGTGAATGCTAATTAAGTTAGAAGGAACATGCCTCTATTTATAGAGTCCTTAACCTTTTCCTACCATAAAAGGATTAGTCAATCCAAAACCTTTTCCTAAAAGGATAAACTATTTATGGTAAGAAATTTAGGGCAAATAAAACCTAACAGAAAGAACTAATTAGTACCTGAACTAGTGAACAATCGTGGATACTTATCTCCCATGTCCTTCTGTGTCTCCCAAGTATCTTCCTCGACTAGAAGATACTTCAATTGAACCTTCACAAAATTACTTTTTTTGGTCCTCAATTTACAAACATCACAATCAAGAATAACAATAAGTTGCTCCTATTATTGAAGGTTTTTATCTAGCATGATTGAATCTCGCTTAATTATATAGGCACCGTTACTGTGATACCTCTTCAAAATGGACACATGAAATATAGGATGTACACCGAACAAATTAGGGGGTAGCGTCAATTTATACATTACCCGGTCCTACGTATTTAAGAACCTCAAAGATACCAATATATTGCGGACTGAACTTACCCTTCTTAACGAATCTCATCACCCCTTTCTTGGGTGATACCTTAAGAACATTTTTCGCCCGTCTGAAACTCCATGTCCCTTCCTTATGAATATCATACTTCTATCATCTACTTTGAATAGCTAAAATTTAGCTTGAATGCTCCTCACCTTATCTTGATCATCTTTCACTAAGTCGGCCCCCAAAGTTTTCACAGCTCCGACCTCAAACCAACCAATGGGTGAACTACATTCCCTCCCATATAATGCCTTAAATGGTGTCATATCAATGCTTGAGTGAGAACTATTATTTTAACAGAACTCAAATAATGGTAAGAACTTATCCCAATCCCTTCAAAGTCAATCACAGAAGCTCTCAACATATCGTCCAATACTTGAATAGTGATTTTCGATTGTCCATCCATCTGGGGATGAAATTGCGTGCCCAATTGATTATGCAACTTCCTCCAACACTTGGAAGTGAAAAATGTATCACGATCTAAGAATATATAAAGGGGTATTCCATGCAACGTCACTATCTCTTTCACATATATTTTAGCTAGTTGTTCTACATTGTAATCTACCCATACAAGAATAAAATGGGCCGAGTTATTCAATGTATAAACCACAACCCAAAAAGTATCGAACTTTCCCAAGGTCTTGGGGAGACTAACCACAAAATCCATGGTTATTATTTTCCACTTCCACTCTGGAATTGGCTTTCTTTGAAGTAAACTAGTTACCGTTGATGCTCATACTTCACTTTTGACAATTCTACAACTTCGTCACGAATTTCGTGATGCCTTACCTCATGCACGGCCACCAATAAACTAGCTTTAGGTTTCTATACATTTTTGTCACACCTGGATGAATGGAATATTGTGAACCATGCGACTCTGCCAACAATTTCTGAATGAAGTCGTCAACTCTAGGAACACACATTCTACCTTTGTGGTTGAGTACACCATTTGCATTAAGAGTGGTCTCTCGAGACTTACCCATTGCAATCTTCGTTCTAAGCCCGTCTAAATTTCCATTGTTAGGCCTTTATCTCCTCCATGAACATGGACTTAGCTATCATTCTAGATAACACCTCACCTCTTTCGGAGATGCCCAACTACATAAAAACTTAGATTCTAAGGCTTGGATTTCCTTGGTCAAAGGTTTCTTGGCTATACCCAAGTAAGCTAAACTACGCATACTTAACGTTTTTCTACTCAAAGCATCTGCCACTATATTAGCCTTACCCGGATGGTAGTGAATGGTCACATTGTAATCCTTGAGTAACTCCATCCATCTCCGCTGTCTCAAATTCATATCCTTTTGATTGAATACATGTTGCAAACTACGATGATCAGTAAATACCTCACATTTAACACCATAAAGATAATATCTCCAGATAATTAAGAGAAAACACCATCATCGCTAACTCCAAATGGTGAGTGGGATAATTTGTCTAATGAAAGTTCAATTGATGCGAGGTATAAGCTATGATATTTTTGTTTTGCATTAACAAAACACCCAAACTACAATGTGAAGCATCATAAAAAACAATGAAATCCTTACCCTCAACCGACAATTCTAGGACGGGTGCGGTGGTCAAAAGATTATTTACCGTTTGAAATCTCTCCTCACATTTCTCAGTCCATTCAAATGGTACCTCCTTTTTGCTCAGACTAATCAGTGAGTAGAAAGTGAAGAAAAATTGTTAACAAAACTACGATAATAACTAGCGAGTCCCAAGAAACTCCTAATTTCCATCATTGAACCCAGTCGTACCCAATTCTAACCTCTTCAATCTTTTGGGGATCTAACATTACCCCCTTCTTTTAACAATACATGCCCCAAAAACTAAACCAATTTCAACCAAAATTCCAACTTGGAATTTTTTACACATAACTTTTGCTTCCCCAAAATACCCAAAACAGTATAAAGATGGTTGGCATGCTCTTCTTCACTTCTCGAATAAACCAAAATATCATCAATAAAGACTATCACAAAGGGATCAAGAAATGACCCAAATACCCCATTTATCAAACTCATAAAGTTTGCAGGCACATTAGCCAACTCAAACAACATCACTAAAAATTCATAGTGCCCATAACGACTCCTAAACACCGTCTTTGGTGTATCTTCCGACCTAATTATTAATTGAATCATACCCAGATCTTAAATCAATCTTGGATAAGATCGTTACACCTTGAAATTGATCAAAGAAATCATTTATTCTAGGTGAGGGGTACCTATTTCGAATAGTGACTATGCTCAATTGCCGGTAATCTATACACATCCTCATACTGTCGTCTTTCTTCTTAACAAATAAAACCAGAGCAGCCCATGGTAAAGAACTAGGAAGAATAAAAGTCTTATCAAGGAGCTCTTAGATTTGATCTTTAATCTCTCTCAATTCTTCTGGAGCCATGCGATACAGTGGAATAAAAATGGGACGAGTAGAAGGCTCTAAGTCAATACAAAAATCTATGTCTCTATCCGGAGGAATGCCAGGCAAGTCATTGGGAAATACTTCACTAAACTGAGACACAAAAGGAATAGACCCAATTGATGAAGCCTCAATCTCAACATCCCTAACATGACCCAAATAAGCTAAACAACCCAACTCTACTATTTTACTAGCCCGGATGCAGGAGTCGAAGTCAATCATATCCAAAATCACCAAATAAACCCAAGTCTAAAATTCCATATACAAAATAGGACAAGCACGATAGACATATATGACTACACTTGACTCCCAACAAGGGTAGATACACGAATAGGGGCATCAAGTACATCACCCGACATCTCAAATTCAAAGGCAAATATAACAGACACATAAGAATAAGTGGAACTCAGATTAAATAATAAATCATCCAACCGTTCACAGACAACAATAGTACATGTGATCACCGCATCAGACGGCTTTGCCTCATTTGCCCATAAAAGCATAACATTGAGCTTTATCATTAGCACGAGCTACCTCCATGCCTGGTTTGCATTACATCTACCTCTGTAACGCATTCCTATACCTCTACAACCTCGTTGGTTACCTCCTCGCCCACCTTGTCGACGTCCCCTAACATTATTACCATTTCTCATGGGTACCATTGCTCGAAAAGGTTGTTGTTCAGACTGAAACACAAGCGGGTGTGGACAATTTGTCCTCATGTGTTCAAGTTCCCCATAATTATAACAAGTGAAATCGCCAGATGGTTTGTTGCTGTCACATGCACAATACTCTAAGTATCCTAAAAATTATTAGATGGACTCTCTGAATAGTTACCTGTAGAGGCGAGCATAGCGGACTAAATTGGCTTGGCCGCGAGCGTTGGTCGATCGAATCCTCTAGCATAGGAGCCTTGAAAATTACAGGAATTCTTGGACCTCTTAGTTAATGTCTTGGCTTGACCATCTTGTCTCACCCCTCCACTTTCGTATAATCTGTTACCTCATTAAGACCCTTCTTTCCAGAAGTCATGTGGACGTACAATAATCGCAACTCATAATTCAAACCTTTAATAAATAGTTGGATCCTCACCTTTTCAATACTGACCAACTGAATAACATATCTGGATAAATCATGAAACTTGACCTTATAAGTTTCCACAAACATACCACCTTGTTCTAATTCCATAAACTCATACTTCTTTCAATCTTTCAAGGTCCTAGGTACATACTTCTCTAGAAATAAAGCACGGAATTGGGTCCAAGTAAGTGGAGGCACCGTAGAAGATTTGCATTCCATGTAATCTCTCCACCATTGCTTGGCCTCAATTTTTAAGTTGAAAGAACACGAAATAAAACTCATGTTGGTGAACAATACCCAATTTATGCAGCCTCAAATAACAATCCAAGATGAACTCATAAGCATATTCAGTCTCAGAACCAAGAAATATCGTAGGCTTAAGATTCAGAAACATGGTCAACATATCATGCTCATTACGAGACATCACAGAACCCAACAAAGGACGAAAGAAGGCATAGTTTACTCCCACTTACACGTCTTTGGCGCAATCCTAGTTGCCGGAGGTTAGTAAGGGCTTGAGTGGGTGGAAGCATTCCCAGACAAACTAACTCTTTCAAGAATGACATGATTTGTTGAGCTAACACCGGATCGATGGGAGGGATTCCTGTAGTTTCAGCCTGCAATCCTTCCTCTTGTTCAATTTCCTCAACATCCTTAATCTCAACTTCCTCTTATATATCTTAATTATGTGCCAGAGGAATCTCATTCACCAGAGCATGTTCAATCAGTACCTCATTCACAACATGTGCAACTCTCCCACGATCTCTACCCCTAGCTCTTCATCTACCTCATCCTTGACTGCGACCTGTAACTGTGGGTTCCTCATTTAGAGTATTGACGAGAGTTACAGGCCTAACATCGTTATATCTAGTATGAATCATCTATGGATGAAAGAGTGAAAGAAACTAGATATCACTTTGAGTCGACATATACTAATTGGAATCAATTCATAGCACGAAGGATACAAGAGAAAGGATTGGAGATTTTCTAAAGTTCTATAGCCTCTCAAATGAAAGTAAATGCATCCCTGTACCGTTCTGCGAGACTCTATCAGACTTGTTTCAGTACATTGAGATCAATGAACCTAGGTTCTAATACCAACTTTTCATGACCCAAAAACCATTGTGATTGGCATCCACCCATACAAGCCGGTGGGAGAACCATAACTATTATCTAACTAAATAAATTACTCTAAACTAAGACATTTAAGTTACGGATGAAACTTAATTAAAATGATGTTCCACTTCTAAACAAAAGATCTATAACTAAAGTTTTTTAGAAGTTTAACCTAAGATCTGAAATTCAATGTACCAAAACTATTAAATGATTCCCAAGTCTAAACAAGAGAATGTTATAGTACTATTCAACCAACTAAACAAATGGTCTAAGTCCAGAAATGGTGGACATAGACGAAAGAGAACTCCATGGAAACCCGAAAGATGCGGCTCACCCTTAAAGTTGATGCGATTATCTCTAGCATCCAAAGTGAGGTGTGTCAATAGTCACTTGATGATGCCCTCTACTCAACAAAAATAAGAGCAAGTGCAGAATCTGTACACAACCACCGTGTACTGGTAGGATCACGCGACTATCCTACTAGCGCAATATAAACAAGTTAAACAAATCTCACAATCACGGGAATACATATCAACATATACAACATTATCGACATGAAAATTTGGCAACACATTTCACATGCTTAACATATCATTGGTCTTCTCACAGAGCCCAACGCAAATAGTTAGCTTGCCAAAACATGGAAATCCCATCCCTAAGCATGCCGGAATGTTGCATTTCAATCCAATATTGTGTCGAAATGTGACAACCCAATCCAAATTTAGGTATGAACGTGGCAACAGATCTTTGTTAGCTTGCCAGAACATTGCAATGCGATCCCCATTAACACACCACAATCACAATCACAAGTATATCATCAAGGTCATACATTTGCATCTTATTTCATAGATGCATCATTCATCTCTCAGTTACAACAAGTGTGATCAATATTGCAACATTCATATACATACAAGTATCACAATGAAGAAAGAACATGCATACATCATACAATCATGAAATTACAACCATCACCTAGCTCGAATCCAAGCTTGAATCTCCTAATGCACTTGAATCTTCCCTTTTCGGATTCTTTTCGCTTGTTGTAGGTATAAGACAATTACCCAAAAATCAATAGAAAATCACTAATTACCTGGATTACTCACAATTATATGAACCCTAGACTAAACTCATGATCGCAACTAGTCAATTTATGTTAAATTACACCATAGAATCTATCAAGTCAATATTAATCCTTTCTATGACGTTCTACGGATTGAAAAATGAATTCGGGGAGTGAAAGGCTTATATTTAGCCTCAAAATGGTGTAAAACAAGTTAGAATAACCCAGGGGCCGTTCTTTATCCCTAAAAGTCGAAAAGTCCCGAATAAGGTCGTTTAGGGGTTTAATTAACGACATAATTTGTGTTTCTCCCGCTGCAGCGGCACCCATCCCGTTTCAACAGCGTCGCTAAAATGGCATAAATCTCACTATAGCTGCACCCTTTGGGCTAGTGATCCTCGTTGGAAATAATTTTACTAACTCCCGTCTCATTTGCTACGGTGCACCCATCCCGTTATGGCGGCGTCGCTGTAACAACACAATCCCAATATAGCGGATCAAATTGGGACAGAACCTTTTTAGGGAAATTTTGATCCCTCCCCCCTTTTTTACAACACAGTCTTAACCCATTTGCGCTAAAAATGTCATTGACGCTAAGATCAATTTTTGGGGATCAACTGATCAAAATTCAATTTCATAAAGTCATATGGATTTCTCAAAGAGTTATCTAAACGACCATGTAACCAGATTCATATTTACTCTAACGTATTGCTACCAGATTTCCCTAAACCTTGATGACTTCTATTTTCTCCAAATTTGGACAACGTTGGGGATATCCTAATACTACGAAAAGGTTTTTCCAAACCTAATTTTTCCCCTGTTGACATTTCTAAAATGACGAAACTCGATCTTTACAAGAAATCCTAATCTTGAATCAAAGAAAGGATACATGTATGTGCAATGATAATTAGTATATATATATATATATATTGTGTGTGTGTGTGCGCGCGTGCGTGCATGTGTGTGTGTGTGTGTGTGTGTGTATTGATTCAAACTTTTTATGTCATTAATAATTAATTATCTTCATCATAATATAATTATTGCTTTTTTACTAGGTATATACTATAAAATTTAAAATGATATTCTAGCCATATTAAAGAAGACATGTGTTGATCAACTTTTTGTTCAACATTTACAACATACTACTTTTATTCGACAACAACTTCTTGTTATGCATACGACTATAAGAGGAGGAATCTCCAATTTCTGAAAGTTATGAATAAGTTTTTATATGTGAAGTATTTGAAAACATAACCAACCTTGCTTATGTTCACATTTAAACTATTAGGTGTTCCCATCAGAAAATGGGAAAAGTGAATTAATATTATAAATTTCAACAATTTCTATTTTATAATTCAATTTTTAAATTATAAAGTTTAATGATAGTAATAATAATAATAATAATAATAATAATAATAATAATATGGGACAAACATGTAAAGCACGTTCCTAAAGACTAGTTTTATAAATAGTGCATACACTGTGAGAGCGCGTTGTGATATATCGTGGTTTCACGGTATTATTAATACTTTTTCCTTAAGTTTAGTGTGTCCAAAAGACTTTTTGTGCTAATTTTTATATAAGTATCTTTTTATTTTGCAGGAAATATGTCCAAAGCTGAATGCGGAGATTTTGAGCGAAAAATGCAGAAGAGACCACCTAAGGAGCTTATGACGGTCCGTCGTGCTTATGACGGTCCGTAGGTGGCAGCGTAGTGCAGCTGCTGAAGGAAGATGGGGAAGTCTGACCAAGTGTGGGGTTACGCATCTTGTGATGGTCCGTCGTGTCTGTGACGGTCCGTCCTACAGGTTCGTCATGAAGTTCAGAGAAGTAATCCAGTACCCAAATTCCAAGAGTTTAAGTGTTTTGGAACGAAGATGCTCGATTGACCGTTGTGCCTATGAAGGTCTGTCATACTTGCCGTCGAGGGGAATGAAGAGAGAAGCAGAAGAAATTGCATAAGTATGGGACGACGGAGTCCATGACGGTCCGTCGTGAGGTCCGTCGACCCTGCCGCTTTTTGGCAGATTTCCAGCAAATAGAGTCCTTGTTTAATTAGGTTTTTATTTTTTTATAAATAGTTCAAAAAACCTCGTTTTTGAGGTTAGACTCTGTTAGGTTAGACTCCATATTATTAGTGTTAGATTATTGATTACTTTGAGATTATTGCAAGTGACTTTTGGTGATTAATCAAGCAAACTTTCGGATTTTACTCTTTCTCATTGAAGTAAGTACATGAATTCTTATTTAATATATTTGAATATTGTGATTATGACTATCACCAACTAAACTCCATAACTAGGGTTGTGGGAACCATAGGCAAATAATGATATAAAACCTAACTAAAATAAAAATTCTAGAATGATGTCTTGCATGTATTAATAATTCTTTCACTTAGAAGTCTTTTTAAGGGATGGCCAATGTTAGAACTCGCCTTAATGCTACTTGCCGGACCAAGGAGGTAGATAATAGGAAAAGAATTATTAACATAGATTTAGTGTATACTATCTAATAGGCTAGTATTGATTGGTATGAGGTAATAACTTAGTCAAATATCGAATACGATGCTTAAAATGAGGTCAAGATAAGGGTTAGGATAGCAACACACGTAGCCGGACCAAGGTGTGGAGTGAGATTTTCTAGATGACGTACCAAGGATTTAGAAATACATAACTTATCACTTTGCATGCAAGATACTAGGAAAGAATTGTTATAGTTAGAATTATCAAGTTATGAACCTGTGGGGAACACGTATACCCTAGTTACTTTGATTAATTGATTAAAATCCAACATTCAAAGCTGTTAAGTGTCTCTTTTAATTTCGTTAGTTATTTTCACTCATTTAGAACTAGAAACCCCCGTTTTATTGTTTTTACTTTCCAAGGAAGTCATTGACCAAACAATAGTAATAATAGGTTGAAGTTAAGTCTAGACTATTTTCCTCGTGGGAAAGATCCCAACCTCACTAGTTGGGTTATTTACTTGACACGACCGTTTTACTTCTTATTTGAGAAGTAAGTTTGAGCGTATCAAATTTTGGCGCCGTTGCCGGGGATTATAGCTTTTAGATTAACTTGAACTTATTACTATAGTTTAGTTGATATTTTCTTGATTTTACTTTGTTTTATTGTTTTTGATTTTTTTAGAACTATCCTCCTTGTATGCCAAATACACGGAGAGAAAGAGAACCCTTGTTTCCCTACGATCACGAGTTAGAGCGTACACTGCGCAATATGAATCGAAACTTGGGAATAAATGATGATGATCCGAACCATAACATCTCAGCTCCGGTTGATGTTCATGGTCAGATGTTACCCGATGCTACGGGTGAACACAAACAGAGGGGACAAAAGCCCATTCCACGACCCCAAGCATACTACAGAGGCTATGATAACATAACAGACTCGGATGGGCCACTGGTTTTGCCTCCTCTACCCACAGGCCACACTTTTTTGGTAACTAGTAGCCTGATGCAAATGCTCACTGCCAGAAATTTGTTTTCAGGGCTACCTTCTGAGGATCCACATTCCCATATAACTAAGGTAAGGGCAGTGTGTAAAAGCTGTGTAGGGAGGCCTGATTTGGATTTATATGTAATAGGTCTCAGAGTGTTTCCTCTCTCACTGACGGGAGAGGCTGCTATGTTGTTCACTGAGCTCCCATACAACTCAATCTTCACTTGGAACCAACTAAGGGATGTCTTCTTAGCACGCTACTATCCGGTCTCCAAGAAACTAAACCATAAAGACAGTGAACTTTGTGGCACTACCAGGAGAGTCAGTTAGTAGTTCTTGGAATAGATTCACCTCATTCTTGAGAAGTGTTCCAAATCACCGTTATGATGAGTCACTGAAGGAATACTTCTATCGGGGACAGGATGATAACAATAAAGCGGTGTTGGACACTATAGCAGGTGGATCTTATGGGGAGTGTCCTTATGCTGAGATTGCTGAAAAATTAGAGAAGAACTCCCGGAATAACAAAGCTTGGAGTACTAGGAAGTCTGATACAGGGAGAAATAGCTTCGCAGTGCAGTCCACTCACAACCCAGCCACAGATGAGATTCATGAAGAAATGGCTCAGATGAGAACTGAGCTTGGGTTGGTACTAAAACATGTCACAGGGGGTGCAGAAAAGATAAATGCAGTCAACTACTTGGCTAAACCACCACCTCTTAATGATGACTGCTATTATGCGGAGGACACTTATGCAGTAAATGAGCAGACGGGGGGTTTCCGACCAAGCGCCCAAGTCTCAAATCAGGATAACTGGCGCCAAGGTCAAGGAAACAAAGGTCGGAACTATGGTAACTACAACCATGAGGGTCATTATGTCCGATATGGAAACTAGAACCGCAACAACAACTTTAACAGGGGTAACTATGCTAATAGAAACGACAGGAATGGGCCCTATGTCCCTCCTAAAAATCGGGAAGTTACTCCCAGGGATGGTGGAGATAGTATGGCACGAGTTGAGGATATGTTGCACAAAATGATGAGGAGGTTCGATGCTAGTGATGAACACATTAAAGAGTTGAGGTGTGATTTAGCTAGTATTGGGCAAAAAATTGATACACATGCAA
Source organism: Solanum chilense (assembly GCA_032847665.1). Classification (NCBI taxonomy): domain Eukaryota; kingdom Viridiplantae; phylum Streptophyta; class Magnoliopsida; order Solanales; family Solanaceae; genus Solanum; species Solanum chilense. The sequence goes on from CM064974.1 coordinate 49,396,985, forward strand.
TTTCGATTAAACAGATCGAATTGCAAATGGACCAATTATCTGCGACAGTGAACACACGTCAACCGGGCACTCTTCCTAGCAACACTGTACAAAATCCAAAGAATGATGCGCACTGTATGGCAATCACTACTCGGGGTGGTAAACAAACCATTAACCCACCTATGCCATCTACTGAGGAAAATGTGAGAAAGGATAATGATAGTGTGGTAAAGGGTAGTGGTGAAGCAGAGGAAAGTAATGGAAAAGATGCACAAGTACCTATTAACGTAATTCCCATGCCTAGGCCACCACCACCCTTCCCTCAGATATTAGTGAAAAAGATCGAAGATGGTAAATATCGGCGTTTCATAACAATGTTGAAGCAGCTTTCTATCAATGTCCCTTTGGTAGAAGCTCTAGAACAAATGCCCGGTTATGCCAAATTTATGAAAGATATGGTCACTAAGAAAAGATCGGTCACTTTCTAGGATGATGATAGACTACAGCATTGTAGTGCTATTGCTACAAGTTCCCTCGTACAAAAGAAAGAAGATCCTGGTGCGTTCACTATTCCTTGTACAGTTGGGTCATTATATTTTGCGAAAGCATTATGTGATTTGGGGGAAAGCATAAATCTCATGCCCCTCTCGATTTACAAGAAGTTGGGTTTGGGGGATTCAAAACCCACTGTGATGCGGCTACTGATGGCTGATCGGACAATAAAACGGCCTATAGGGATACTTCATGATGTGCTAGTAAAAGTGGAGTCATTCATCTTTCCCGCTAATTTTATTATTCTTGATTGTGAGGTCGATTTTGAAGTGCCTATTATCCTTGGGAGGTCATTCCTTGCTACAGGTAGAGCCTTAGTTGATATGGAGAAGGTACAGATGACATTTCGGTTGAATAATGAAGAAGTGACCTTCAACATTTGTAGGACCATGAGGCAGAGTGGTGAGATCCAATCGGTATCTGCCATATCCCACAAAGAAAAGATGAAGAAGGAGAATGAACAAAAAATTGCAAAACAAGAGTTTATGGTTGGGGATTTGGTGCTTGTAGACAGTTCTGGGTCGCCTTGTGTTTCGGGCAAGCTCAAGTCCAAATGGACTGGCCCTTACTTGATTACCCAAGTATTCCCTCATGGAGAAGTTGAGTTAAAAGCCAAGGAGGGAGTGCGGTTTAAGAGGAATAGAGATAGAATAAAACTCTATTTTGGGCATAAAGCATCGGGGAATAAAGTGATAGAGGCATACCATCTTGGTGAAGTCTGAGTAATCAAGGGTCCCCAGACGTGCCGCGACATTAAATCAGGCGCTTGTTGGGAGGCAGCCCAATACTTATAGTCTTTTTAGTAATGGTATCATTTTTCTACTAATGGGTTTTTAAATTTGCAGGCACATCACCAGGAAATTCTGCAGAAAATTACTCTGCAGCAGTCACTGACGGATACATCGACGGACCGTTGCGCCTGTGACGGACCGTCGTATGCCTCCGTCGTACCAGGTACGTCTTTCTGTTTTTTTCAAACTAGGGCACACACGACGGAACCAACGACGGGTCGTCACAACTGCGACGGACCGTCGTCGGGGAACCGTCGCGTGATTAATGAGTCGTACCCGACCCGACCCGACTGGAGTTTTTTTTTTCAAAATTAGACTGTTTAAACTCCCCAACCCCTCATTTCACCCCCATTCCTTCATTATTCCTCCCACTACTCTCTCCTTTTCAACTTCCACAATCTATTCCTCTATCAACCACCGATCATTGCCCCCCACAATTCCCAAAAGCCCTGAAAGTGTTAATCTACTAGTCGGAGTTGATGCTGTGGGTGTCTGCTTGGCCACCGAGTACTTTTCCATTTTTTTTATCCAATTCTAAGGTATGTGTCTCTAATTTCTACTCATTTATCTTGAATTTTTGTTTATTAGTTAGTATTAGCTTAGTTCTTCGCCATATGTTGTTTCTTTTATACGATTCTGTCTAACCTAGGTTAAAAATGTTTGAAATTGCCATGTTTACAACCCTAGACATAGGTGATTTTGCATTGATAGTTTCCTAAGTAGTTGGGTTAGACAAATGTAGGTCCAAAACACTACAAGTTTGATGTGGGTTCAGCGGGGATGCATGGGGTACCCCTTGTTCTGTCACTGATACACAGAATGAGACCCCGACGACGGACCGTCGTACCCACGACGGACCATCGTAGGGTCCGTTCCAAAAGCCCTAGCACCCTGTCCCAACGGACACATGTGACGGACCATTGTCTTCACGACGGTCCGTCCTTCACAACCGTTCTGGTTGTCCGACATCCTGTTTCTAAGGGTCTCTCATTTTTTTTAAGTGTCCCCCAACGGAAACATGTGACGGACCGTCGTCTTCACGACGGTCCATCCTGCACAACCGTTCTGGTTGTCAGAGACCCTGTTTCTAAGGGTCTCTCACTTTTTCTAAGTGTCCTTCAACGGACACATGTGACGGACCGTCATACCCACGACGGTCCATCCTGCATGACCGTCATGACGGTCAGAGACCCCTCTCCTAAGTGTCTCCATATTTTTTCCAAGTGTCCTACGACGGACCGCCGTACCTGTGACGGTCCGTCCTCCACATACCTTCATACTAGTCAGAGACTCTCCTTCAGGGTTCTCCATATATACATAGTCTAAGTAATACACGAAGGACCCCATGACGGTCCGTCAAAGCCACGACGAACCGTCACCAAGCCCGTCGTGTGTCACTGTTACCATAGAACTGACATACTATTTTAATTTTTTTTGTACTTCTTACTTGTCTTGTTTGCCACTTCTCATACTAATATTGATCCTTTACAGGTACTATCTACTATGGCACCCAAGCAAGACCGAATCTACGCATGCGGACGATCGAAGTTTGTCGCCCTATCTTCCCGCATGGTCATTGGCTCGGATGATGAGCGTGACCCCGAGTATGTGCCCCCAGGCACTTTTACCCCTTCCCGTGTTGCACATGCTCCCAGAGCCACACCCAAAAAGGTGGCTTCCGGCGTAGTCACTGCCTCCCAGTCTGATGAGGAGCACAAACTGACCGGCACACCCTCTGGGTCAGCAACAAATGAAGAAGGAGCGTCAAGCTCCTTAGGAGTATCGTGGTTCGAGGAAGCCTCCGGCTATGCTGAGGTTCCCGCACCCACCACCGCTGCAGCGTCGGCCTCGTCTGATAAGGCTGACAGTTCGGATTCCACATCAGGTTCACCAGCTCCGGCCCCCACCCCAGCCACTGACCAGCTCAACTGGTGGTGTGTCGACAGGCAATTTCAAGTCTACTTTGACGCAAGGTTCCTGACTGATAAAGGAGTAATGACTCAAACACTCACCTTGGAGCAGCCGGTCCTTACAGGGAGTCTCCCAACGATGCCTGAGATCCACAATCTCTTCACCAGGCATCGCTTGGGGTGGATAGCACGTCCATTGGGATGTTACAGCGAAGAAATGGTCCGAGAGTTCTACACATCCTACGTAGTGACTTTACGATCAAAGATAGATAGGCGGGCTGCCCCCGCTAAATAGGCGCCCCTGGAGCAGGTCCGAGTACGGGGCGTACAGGTTGACATCTCCCTGCCGGCCATCCGCCGGTTTCTATACGGCGAGGGTGTTTATGAGACTCGGACCCCTCTCACTATCGAGTTTGACTACCGCTGGCAGATAGTTAAATATGGACAGTTCCTGCGCGAGCCATCACTGAGAGAGACCACCAAGAGGTGGATGGCCCTGCACCTGTCAGTTGATGGATAGGGTGCCGACTGGGTGAATGAGCCAAAAGGGGCCATCAAGAAGGCCAACCTCACGTTCACGGCGAAGTTGTTGTGGCTGCTTGTCCGTCACTGCCTTTCCCCCACAGCTGCTGATAATATCGTTACCTGGGATCGAGCAGTGTTGATGGCGGCGATGATAGCCGGGTTCGAGGTGGACTTCGCGTGGCTTGTACAGGCAGTCATGCACGAGAAGGCATTCAAGGTCACTACTACTTACCCTTTCCCGTGGATGATCTTTGCTCTCTGCAGGTCCGCAGGTGTGCGTATATGGCACGTAGATCAGCTTAAGACCCCGCAGGGCACTGTTGACGTCGGCCTCATCAGAGATGAGGCCAATGAGTTGGCTCCACGCAGAGGGCCCCGTCCAGAGCTGCCACCACTTGCTGATGATCTTGCTGATATGGTAGCCCAGGACCGCACGGCTACACAGGCGGCGTCCATTGACACTACCCCGGTCGAGTCTATCCCGGGTAGTAGCACTGTCCCGAGCTCCTCTCGCACAGCCCCTCTACCGGCACTGGTCCTGCTTGCTAGGGTCCAAAAACTAGAAGCACAAATGGCTACACTTCTGCATCATATCCAGCCATGGATGCAGAAGTCGATTACTGAGTCAGAAGAGCACCTAGAGCGGAAAATGGTCCAGTATACAGAGCGGAAGATCGCTGAGGTTCACCAGCGCTTGGACGCCTTTGAGTTGAGGGTGTTAGCCCGACCAGCCCCTCCAATGGATGTGTCGACTCTTCAGGCTGCAGTTGACAGTCTTCGTGCAGATACCGACACGATCTTAGAGGCTAGGGTACCGGAGTCTGAGGCCCCTTTTGTCGAGTCGGCTGAAGACACAGTGTTGGCGGCCCTTTTTGCCACTTCAGAGGTTCCACCACCTCCCCCTCGAGAGAATACCAAGAGGCATAGGGGTCGAGCAGAGGATGAGGCGCGAGCACGGAAGAAGGAGCGCCGAGAGATGGAGGCTGCAAGGAGAGCCTCACTTGCTGAGGAGGAGGCGCACCAGATGAGAGCATCAGACTTAGCGGATGGGGCATCTAGCTCCCGCACTGTGGAGATAGCAGGAGGCACTACTGATGGTGCGGTTGTTGCTGAGGACACCATTGAGGGTGTCCAGATTGCAGAGGACGTGGGTTCCGGGGAACCAGACCCACCTGCTTGCTTATCGACGGCGCTTTGCGCCACAGGTTTGCTTCACCTACCACTCTAGTATTTAAATTTTTATGCATTGGGGGCAATTGCATGTTTTTTTGTTGGGGGTGGGGTAAATGGAAAGTGAGTGTTAGGGTGAAGTCTGAGTAGCCCAATTCACTATCCTCTTTTGGGGTTTTCTTGCCTGTGTTCTTTTTCCCCAAAAGACTGATTACTTTTTCTGTTGAACCGGCATGTCTATATCTTTTGTACATAGTTTAATTCTGGAGCATGATAGCTAAAATAATATCCTGATAAACTGGAAAATGATGCATGACTAGGCATAGTAACTGATAATTGTGTGGCTCTAAGCATGACATAGAGTTACACCATTGCATTACCCTAAGTCTTAAATTCGAACTAGGTGTCTGATAATCTGGTATAGTGATGAGATTTCAAGTGAGTGTGAGGAAAATTAGAAAAAGTCCACTATTGGTACTGAGCTAGAACTTGCCTGGTTAGTCCTGCTGAAAGTAAGCTGTAATAGACAATTAGGAAAGGATCATAGGCCCTTATTCAATAAAGCCCATTTCTAGCCTAAATAAAAGAAACCAAATGAAATTTATCCTTTTTTGATCCAAATAATCTGAGCTTAAATTAGACCTTTCTTTTTCACCCCAACTGATCTTTTCTGGGAACAATGTGTTGGCCCTGGTCCCTCCTTGGACATGTGCACCTCAACTTATGCCAAAAGCATAAGTTGAGGGTGGCTAATGCAGTAAACAACCTTCGTGTTTGCCCTGACCCAACTTTGGGTATTGTGTACCTTGACTCGTGGCAAAGCCATGAGTTGAGGGTGGCTATTATGAGGAATGCTCTGGAAAGTGGGGTTGAAAGAACAAAGAGAAAGAAAGAACAAAAGTAAAGTGACTCAAGAATTAGTTGAAAGAAAAGTAAAGAAAAAGAAAAAAATATACAAGAAATACAAACAAGAAAAGAAGAGAGTCACTTACACAAAGGAATAAAGAAGAGAAAATAGCAAGGTGAAAGAATATGAGAAATTGGGCGAGGTAAAATGATAGAAAGTGGAAGGTTTAGCCGAGATGTCAAGGAGGGCAAAAAGTCACTAAAGTATACCTAAATATACCCTACCTGGCCCTGAGCCTATGTTACTAGCTAAGAAAGTCCTATCGTGATCCTAAGGGTTGTATAGCGAACTTAAGGCAGTGAAAATAAGGGCAAGCTTATGGTAATAGGTATGAATGAGTGTGACTTTGTTCTGAGAGCGAGTGTTGAAAAGTAATCCTTATACTCAAACAGAAATCATTATGTGAAAAATGAGGATTTTGTTCTAAAGTGAGGACACTAGTTGCAATATCAGAATTGTTAGCACCTCGGTGAGAAATTGAAAAGGATAGGTGTGAGTGCATGGTGAGTCTGTGTCATGTTCTGATCCCACATAATTCAAGCCTAGTAGTAATAGCATGCATAGATTTGATGAGATTAATCGGGACTGAAAGCCAAATGATTGCAAAGGATAAAACATGGATACTATTGTACAAAGATTTCGTATTGAGTCATAGTGCGTCGCTTGAGGACAAACAACGAATTTAAGTTGAGGGTGTTGATATACCGTGGTTTCACGGTATTATTAATACTTTTTCCTTAAGTTTAGTGTGTCCAAAAGCCTTTTTGTGCTAATTTTTATATAAGTTTCTTTTTATTTTGCAGGAAATCTGTCCAAAGCTGAATGCGGAGATTTTGAGCGAAGAAATGCAGAAGAGACCACATACGAAGCTTATGACGGTCCGTCGTGCTTGTGACGGTCCGTAGGTGGCAGCGTAGTGCAGCTGCTCAAGGAAGATGGGGTAGTCTGACCAAGTGTGGGGTTACGTAGCTTGTGATTGTCCGTCGTGTCTGTGACGGTCCGTCCTGCAGGTTCGTCATGAAGTTTAGAGAAGTAATCCCAGTACCCAGATTCCAACAGTTGAAGTGTTTTGGAACGAAGACCCTCGACGGACCGTTGTGCCTATGAAGGTCCGTCATACTTGCCGTCGAGGGGAATGAAGAGAGCAGCAGAAGAAATCGCACAAGTATGGGACGCGGAGTCCATGACGGTCCATCGTGACCACGACGATCCGTCGTGAGGTCCGTCGACCCAGCCGCGTTTTGGCAGATTTCCAGCAAATAGAGTCCTTGTTAAATTAGGTTTTTATTTTTTTATAAATAGTTCGAAAAAACTAGTTTTTGAGGTTGGACTCTGTTAGGTTAGACTCCGTATTATTAGTGTTAGATTATTGATTACTTTGAGATTCTTTCAAGTGACTTTTGGTGATTAATCAAGCAAACATTCGGATTTTACTCTTTCTCATTGAAGTAAGTACATGAATTCTTATTTAATATATTTGAATATTGTGATTATGACTATCACCAGCTAAACTCCATAACTAGGGTTGTGGGAACCATAGGCAAATAATGAGATAAAACCTAACTAAAATAACAATTCTAGAATGGTCTCTTGCATGTATTAATAATTCTTTCGCTTAGAAGTCTTTTTAACGGATGGCCAACGTTAGAGCTCGCCTTAATGCTACTTGCCGGACCAAGGAGGTAGATAATAAGAACAGAATTATTAACATAGATTTAGTGTATACTATCTAATAGACTAATATTGATTGGTACGAGGTAATAACTTAGTCAAATATCGAATATGATGTTTAATATGAGGTCAAGATAAGGGTTAGGGTAGCAACACACGTAGCCGGACCAAGGTGCCGAGTGAGATTTTCTAGATGCCGAACCAAGGATTTAGAAATACATAACTTATCACTTTGCATGCAAGATACTAGGAAAGAATTGTTATAGTTAGAATTAGCAAGTTATGAACCTGTGGGGAACACGTAAACCTTAGTTACTTTGATTAATTGATTAAAATCCAACATTCAAAGCTGTTAAGTGTCTCTTTTAATTTCGTTAGTTATTTTCACTTATTTAGAACTAAAAACCCCCCTTTTATTGTTTTTACTTTCCAAGGAAGTCATTGACCAAACAATAGTAATAACAGGTTGAAGTTAAGTCTAGACTATTTTCCTCGTGGGAACGATCCCAACCTCACTAGTTGGGTTATTTACTTGACACGACAGCTTTACTTCTTATTTGAGAAGTTTCACGTTGACACTGGTATTTCAAACTTTAAGTTGAAGATGAGGATTATGGATCTTCCATGGGTGATTATGATCGATATTATTTCAAGATTTTCAATCAAGTCCATTTTTTGATGTAAATGCGTTTGTGAGAGATTCTTCACCTTTTATAAAATGAGCTTTTTGACGTCCATGGTTGTCGCGTCCTTTGAACAAGATTTCCCCAATTATATTTCAAGTCAAAAAGACTATAGATGTTGAGTAAATAAAGTTGATTGACTTCTAGAAAAATATTTAAGGACAAAAATTAAATGTTATTTTATATTATTATTCTTTGGGATGACTTCTACAAGTCCAAGCAAAAATATTTGACTTCTATAATCATTTACCTTATTTAGCATTTGAATAAGATGTTATCAATGTTTTATCTTTGTAGGTAAAGTTCATTTAAAAAATGTATCTGCACCATAGAAAGATTTGGGCATAATACATAATATGACCCTTTTTACCTGATAAAATGCGTGAAATTCATCCGCGTGAAAGGTAAAATAGAGTGTTTATCTATTCAAGTTTTGAATTGTTAAAATGTCTACTTGTGCACTGACAAAGTTAAAGACCATAAGATCAGATGAAGTCAAGTTAAGGGGCATGATTATGTATTATGTCTATATTCAAAATATGCACATAAAAACCATATACATGCATATTATGGACATCAACTGACAATTATGACTTTATCTTTGAGTGTTCACAAGTAGACACTTAAACTTGTATAAAATTTAACGAATAGATACATTCGTCCTATATGACATCCTGCATGACAATTTTATGTCCTATGTGTATTATGTCATGTAGGACACATGTGTCAACTTGTTCAATTTTTGTCAAATACATAAACATATCCCTAAACTTGTTGGGGGTTTTCCCCCTCATGTACCTCAATTATACTATTTTCCTATTGAATTATTGAACCACACATAATTTATTCCTTTTGAACACCGTTAACTGATATGGAACAAGGCTTTGTGAGGGGTATTAATACAGTATACATATGTTGTTTAAGAACTCATTAGTTCAATCGATAGTGAAAATATTCGAGGATAATTATGTTTTACTTCAAGTCATTCGAACACATTAGAAAATAAATGAGACTAACACACAATTTTTCTTTATTTCTTCAATCAAAAAGTTAAAATATGAACACAATTGAAGGCATTTACAATAGAAAGCCGATCAAAATCAGCCAACAATGTTCAAAAGAAACAAATTATGGGTGGTTCAATGATTCAATAGGAAAATCGCATAGTTGAGACACAAGAAGGGAAAGACCCAACAAGTCTAGGGATTTGTTTGAGTTCGACTTTAAATTTTATACAAGTTTGAGTGTCTACTTGTGCACACTCAAAGTTGAAGGGAATAATTGTCCGTTGAAGCCAAGTTAAGAGCCATGTTTATGTATTGTGCCTATATATATATATATATATATATATATATATATATATATATTTCAAATCAAATTCTCACTTTATTTTGACTGCTATAGATCCTAAACTAATCCCTTTGTTGTTGGTTTTTGGATAGTTATTTGATTAGTGTAGTTATTTTGAGGTAATTTTGCTCATTCTCTTAATTATACAATGGGATTTTTAGAAATATCAAAATTTTATCATAATAATCTTGTTTTTTGGGGGGGGGGGAGGTATTAGTCCACACAAAATGAAATATTATATTTTTTTGTATTTGAGAGGTTATGAACCCCCACAAATTAGAATTAATTATGGGGATAAGGCACAAGTAACCCCTAGACTATGGTTTAATTAATTATGGGGATAAGGCAAAAGTAACCCCTAGACTATGGTTGAAATTTATACATGCATCTTAACTAAACTAAGGTCCAACTTCCCACCCACCCCCCCTCCGAACTCTTTTTTTTTAATTATAATTTTGTGCACTTTTTTGGCTTACGTGACATCTATTTTCTCCGTCATACCTCAATTACGTGAAATCACAAAGTGTTACACATAAGCCAAAAGGTGTGTAGAATTACAAAAAATGAGTTCGGAAAGGTAGTACAACCTTAGTTTAGTTAAGGTGTCTCTGAAATTTGTTCATAGTCTAGGGGTACTTGTTCCTTATTCCTTCTATTATTTATCACAAAAATAAATATAATGCAGGTGATAAATCCATACTAAATGAAATTTATTACTTTATCAAATATTATCAGGAAAATGAAAAATTTGTGAAAGATGATAATCATAAAAATAGTAAAGTTAGAGTAATATGACTAATTACGATAACAATAGTGATAAATGGAAAATAGTAATGAATTATAAAGTATTTGACTTATAATTAATTTTGAATCTCAAAAAATAAAATAGAAGAAATTAGGGACAAAATTGGGTATCAACAGTAACAAATATTTTAAGTAGATTTGTCAAAAAGGATCGGTCCAGCCCTACCCAACCCAAGACTTTAAGGGACAAGGAATTTGACCTGAAGTGGGGTATTATATGGTGTGGAGTTGATTAAGCTCGCCCCAAGTGGGGGATAATGTGCCTAGATGGTAAGATTTTGAGTGCCCTTAGTATTCCTACATTCATCTTCCTTGAATTTCTCCATGTTGAGAACCACTTTAGGTGATGGATGTGAAAAGTAGAGTAACTTAGATACTCGTTTTTGGATTACTTGAAATCCTCACATAATGGAGAAGAGTGAAGATTAAGGGAGGAAGTTTTCCTACCTTAGAATGGAATGAGGTGATGTTTAAAAGAGTTTTCAGAAGCTTGGTCCCAAGAGGGGGATGTTGTGCTTGATAGTAAAGTTGGTAACTTAAAATTCTCTTGGTTGTTATAAGTTTCTCTTAGATGGGTTTACCCCAAGTGGGGGATAATGAATTGAGTAGTAAGGTTGTTGAACACCCGATCCTTTCCTTCTATTATTAATCAAGCTTGAGACCAAAAGTTCGTAGTAGCTTGTTCATGTTTTGTAGTCTTGCATATGAGTATAATTTGCATGTTCTCCATATGTTATGCATGTCCTTGAAGACATTATGTTATGCATGATTTGAAATATTCTTATTTCATGCAAATGGATTTTTGGTAAACTACATGTTTATCATGTTGTTGTGCATCTTAATATGGTGAATGCACATTTGACCTCATGAGGTGGTTTAATGTACATGCTTGGTTATGCTTTTATGTAAGGGTATTTTGACCCCATATTGAGGTATTTTGTTTTTTTTAAATGAGAAAAGATAATTTCCCTTTAATGATATGTGATTTGTGTTTTGTTGGAAGTGTTGATATAGGCTCACACTTAAGAAGTGATGGTGTCACTAGCCAATATAATTGATGTGTGCCTTTGAATTGTAATAACTATCCTAAATGATGCATGTTCATGAAAAACTAGTATGATGCAATAAATTAAAGTTTTGTGAAATAACTTCCTAACATGTGATGTGTGTGGTATGATCTGCCATTTTGGCTTCTTTAGAAAGTAAGTATGAGCATGCTTTGGATAGAAGTTGAGAATTTCTCCTTAAGGAATTGACCTTTATAAAATGCTTGCATATGAGCTTTATGATCGTATATGAGTATGTTATCACAAGGGAAAGGAAGTTCCTCCTTGAACATAACTAAACGCGGTGATGTCATGCGTCTCCTTGATGGTATGATGTCTAAATGATGAGATTTGTAGTTTAATCTACATTGCTCATGACTTATATGCATTTAGTAGGAGTTACTTATTTGCCTTATGATTTATATTGTTGATCATGCCTATGTGTAATTTGAAAGTTATTGCATATTGGACCTTTTTGATAAGATGAAGGGTAAAGATCATGTCATGATTAGAAGAAGGTAGTTCCTCCTATGAACATGAGAAATGTTTATGCGTATGATGCATCATGAATTGGTGGATGAAGTTTCTACTTGCTTGTGTTGCATTGAGTGCATAGTTATCTGAAGTTGGTGTTATTTATAAGTTTGGTACATTGACTATTATGTTGTATTAATGTTGTGTGTTGCGAGCTACTAGTTGGGTCATTGATTCCTTAAAAGTGTTTGATGTGTCATTCGAGGATGAATGTTCCCAAGTGGGGGATATTGTAAAGACCCTCAAAATGAAATAGGATGGACTAGAGCCTCACATGATTTTTAACATTTAATAACTTTTTAATAAGGTGAAAATAGCTTTTAATGGCTGGTTTAAAAAGTTTTGAGGTCAAACGTCAATGGACGACCAAGACGTCCGGAAACTAGTCTATTGTGTGCTAGTGTGTTCTAGAGTGTTGTTCATGCTTTGAAGTGTCGTTTTGAGTTTAAAGTGATTGTAGGTGAATCCAGTATCTAGATGGTTGTTTTTAGGATTGAAACGCTGGGTACTACATTTCAAGTACCACCCTAGGGGTCCTTGGAGAGGACACAAACATTTGCCAAAAAGCTGTCAAGACAGCCTTTACCTACGCCCCTAATTGACGCCCCGTAGGAAGGGGGTTGGCTCTACACTTAGTCGTGGGAGATTATCCCCAAACTTGAGGAGCCTTAGTCACCATTTACGGATGACCAGGACGACCCGTGGATGGTGGCCATCAATAGTCACCTGCAACATTGTCAAGTCTTGTCCAAGTAAGGGGTTAATTGGTAAATCCACCCAACGTTCTAATTAAATGGTGGACGGTTATTTTACATATTTTAGGGTATTTTAAGTTAGTTAAAACACTTAAACCTAGAATTAGACCTCATTCTTCAAATTAAACCCTTCCATCCCAATATAGATTATCTACAAACTCCATTGGAGGCCAAGGTCAAGCTCAAGCTAGGAGATGGGTTTTAAACTAATTTATTCTTTGATTCTCATTGGTCTTGAATCTATAAGGTATGGTAACTCTTGATTTTAAAATAACCTTTCATTCAAGGAGTTCTATCAAAGGTTTTCCAAAGAGCTTCAATAGTCAAATTTCACAATCTCCAATCTAAACAAGGGTTCATCGACAAAGTGTTTTCAAAGTCATTGTAATGATGAAATAATGTTTTATCAAGTTTTTAAGATGATTTCCGATGAAATTCCTTAAAGAATTGATGATCTTCCTAAACTCTCCATTTAGCCTACAAAGTGGGTTTTATGATGTTACCTGAATTAAGCTTAGATTTTGATTTATTATTGAATGTTATATCTATCTTTATCTATTGATTATGAATTGTTGAGAATTGATATATGTTGATCATGGCTTGGAGAATTGGTAAGTTTACCTAACTTCTAGTCTATAGTAAGGAATTGTTGTTGTGTGGTTTGGTTCACTTATGGTGGCGTATTTACTGCTTGTCTATCTATGCATGTTGGTGAATTGTTGATTATGATGCATATGTTTATGAAGTTGTGCCACGAAAGTTATGTATGAAATCCTCAATGCTAGCATGATGTCTAAAGTGTGTTGATGAGGAGGAGTATAATGTGTATGATAATGTTATGGATAAGGTGTGGTCTACATGATTGATTATATTAAGTACTATTGTGGAACGACTCCTACCTATATGACCCCTATATGAATGTATGATCTTATATATGTTAGGAGTTGTTTATTCAAATGTTGAATGTGCTCTTGTCTCCTATGATGAAGTGTAGGTGTGTGTTCTAGAATCCCTAAAGGCTTTATATGTGAAAAGTTCATGATTTGGGGATATTGTAAACGTGTTGTGATCCCTTGAAGGGAAGTGCACTCAATGTCGATGTTGTCACTATTATGTCACTCTTATGACAAATAGTACACAAACATTCTCCATGCAAGGCTATGAATATGGTGTTCTTATGGTGTCAATTGAAAGGTTAATTCTCATATGCACCATTACATCTTCTTATGAATGAGAAGTATATGATTTGCAAGATATGAACATGTGTGGCATAAAGGTGTTTCTGTGAAAGGCTTTCTCACATATGCATACACACATGCATGAATGAATAAGGTTTATGATAATCTAGTGAAATTGAGTCTCTTGAAAGGTTTCCTCAATTGTACTCTAAACTATACTATTGTATGAATGTATGATTATGTGAAAGGACATTCTCATATAATGTTGGCTTTATAATGAAAGGTCATTCTCATATAGTGTAGGATTTATAATGAAAGGCCATTCTCATCTTCGAAACCTTTGAGCTATATGATATATAAGGGAATAAGTCCCTAAATCCTAATTTATGATCTAATTTTAAATAAAGGCTTAAAGATGTTATAAAAGGGAGTTTGAGCTTAGCACCGGGTGAACATGAAAATGAGATGGAGGCTTTTACGTCTAGCAAGTATGGCTTCCCACATGGGTTCCTTTCACGTTTAGAAAGTTCTGCTTCCCATGGGTACGTGCTGTCTCATGAGGTGTAACATTCCATCTCATTTTCATAGTTATGAAACAAGGAGATTGCTACTAGAAACTCAAACTTGCTACCTTGGCAAGTAGTACCCCCTACTTTTGCTGTAAGGGTAGAACACCAGATTCCATGTAGCTCACATGGTCTATGTCAGTTATGGCAATGTCTCCCGAAAGTTAAGAAATGAACAAAGATAAGAAACTCTAGCCTTGACTTTTTAAGAGTTACTTAGTGTAGGTAGCACTATGGACCCTAGTTATGCATTGCACAAGTGGACCTTAATAGAGGTTAGGATTAGGTGATGGTTCTTATGTGAAGGTTAAGTTTTATGAGATGTTTATGTCCTTATGAATGCATGTGGTTTGATCTGATGAACGTTGTATGAAGTTTTTCCTTTTTTGAACTTAAGGTGATACTTTGGTATGAATGGTAGAATGGGACACTATTCATACATTGCACTAATTATTACTTAAGTGTTGCATTAGGTAATGAGTTAAGGTAAAAGGGGAAGTTGATGTATTGGAGGTAGTGAATGTGCCTCAAATGTGATAAATTGCTTTATGTGTTGTTGTGAATGGTATCCATGTCTATTATGATGTATGTGAATTATATTGTGCTTATTGTATCAAATGTTCATGAAGTTTCTCTAAAATGACATGATACATGGTTTCCAACAAAATGTTATCTTTCTTAGAATGAATAGTTTGGATTAGTATTCCCAAGCTTGGGTTTGTCCTTAATGATTCAAGGACCTTTGTATAAAAATTTCCTTTAAGTTCATGTAACAGAATAGTAATGTTTCTTTTGTATTGTAAGGGTCGTGTCCCTATTATATTGAAGTCGTGTCTGAGATTGCAAAATAGGACTTAGTATACCAACTTTGTATTAATCGTTTTAAATGAGATGATTTTTAGTCTTATGCTTTCAAATGAAAAAGTTTTAAGTTTAGCACTATTTTATGATAATGCGGTGAATGAATGCTAGGGGCTCGTATAAGACCTCTGAGAGGTCGAATACATTGTGTTACGACTAAGGGGTGCTCTTGGGTCGTGACAGAAACTTCTAAAGATATATGGTACTTTATGAAAAAAATATCAAGGTACTACAAGAGTGAAATGTGCACAACTTCAAGCCTTGAGGAGGGACTTCAAAACTTTGCAGATGAAGAAGGGTGAAATTTTCACCAGCTATTGCACAAGAACCATGGTGATAAGCAACAAGATGGGATTTCATGGTGAGAAAATAAACGATGTCACAATCATTAAAAAGATATTGCATGCCTTGTCACCAAAATATGATTAAGTTGTATGAACTATTGAGGAGTCAAAAGACATAGATGCTTTGTCACTTAACCAAATGCAAAGCTCCTTGTTGGTGCATGAGCAAAAGATCAATCGAAGTTCAATTTTTGAGGAGCAGATCTTGAAGGCTTATACTTTTATTTCTCCCATTATTGAGGAAGGGGTAGAGGTAGAGGAAAAGGGAGAGGAGATCAGGGAATAGGGATGGTGGCACAAAGACCACAACATGAATTTTAGAGTCAATAATGATGACTAAGGCAAAGGCATAGGAAAAGATTTTGTCAAATCTAAGGTAGAATGCTATTGCTGCCATAAATTTGGCCATTATCATTACGGATGTAATACTAGGTTACCTATTTGAGAAATAAGAAAAGTCAAATTTTGTTGAAAATGATGAAGGACAAAACTTATTAATGGATGTCCACAACGAAAATGGGCATGAGGAGCAAGTTTTTTGGTATGTGTATACAGGCTGCAACAACCACATGACTGGAAGTAAGTCTTCTTTATCTAATTTAAATGAAAGCTTCCATTCAACAGTTGGTTTTGGTGATCTCTCCACTATGAATGTAATGGGGAAGGGTAATATCAATTTTAGAACCAAGAATGGGTAGGTGAAAACCATATCTAATGTGTAGACAACACAAGTCTCAATTTCCAAAAGGCAAGTCATGGCGAGCAAAAGAGATGTTGGAGTTGGTTCACTCAAACATTTGTTGGCCAATAACACCAATATATAATGGAGGCAAAAGGTATTTTATCACCTTTGTTGATGATTATTCCCAAAAGACTTGGGTATATTTTTTTCAGGAAAAATCAGAGGCTTTTAATGTATTTAAAATTTTCAAAGCTCATATGGAGAATGAGACAGGGAAGACCGTTAAAAGCCTCCGAACAGACGTGAAGGCGAATATTGCTCTAAAGCATTTGAAGAATTTTGTGAGACTTGTGGCATTTGAAAAGAGCTCATAACACCATATACACCTCAACAAAATGGTGTATCCGAGAGAAAGAACATAATCATTTTTGAGATGGTTCAAAGCTTGTTGGCTCGAGGAAGAGTTACGAAGCTTGTTGGCTCGAGGAAGAGTTACGAAGTTATTTTGGTCAGCAGCAGTATATTGGAGCATCCACATCTTGAATAGAAGTCCTACTTTTTCTCTTCGAGATGTTACACCAGAGCAGGCTTGGAGTGGAAAAAGACCAGGTATAGATCACTTCAGAATTTTTGAATGCATTTCCATATACATGTCCAAGATATAAATAGAAAGAAGCTTGATGGTAAATGTGTTTAGTGTGATTTTATTGGTGTAAGCAAGGCGTTGAAAGAATGCAAGATGTTCAATCCTTTGAGAAAAAGGATTGTGACTAGTACAGATGTTGTTTTCGATGAAGACAATACTTTAAACTGGGATGAAAAGTTATCTAATCAAGTTCTGTGCGATGATGAATTTGAAGAAATAGCTCCAAGGTCTGAAATTCTAGAAAATGTTGCTTCAACAACTGAAGATTGCCAACAGCAAAAGAACCTATTGAAATAGAGAAAGTTGTCCCTCGAGTTCGAAAAAGAACTGCATGATGCAAGATTATCATATAATTGGTATTATTATCAATGATGTGGCAATTTTTCATCTTGCACTGTATGCATATTGTGACCCAATAAGTTTTGAAAGTGCTGCCGAAGAAAAAAAAATGGAATGAGGCAATGGATGCTGAAATTTCAACAATTGAAAAAAATAACACTTCGCAGTTTACTGATTTACCAAAAGGGCAAAGGATCATTGGAGATAAATGAATTTATAAAACTAAACTCAATGAGAATGGTGAAGTTGATAAGTACAAGGCACACTTAGTGGCCAAGGGATATAAGCAAGAGTATGGTGTGGATTACAAAGAAGTCTTTTCTCCAGTAGTCATACTCGATACCATCAGGTCGGTGGTGCAATTGGCAGCACGAAACAAGTGGAATATTTATCAATTAGACGTGATATCAGATTTCTTACATGGAGAATAACACGAAGAGGTATATGTTGATCAATTCCCTGGTTACATTAAGTATGGTAGCGAAAAATAAAATTTGCAAATTGAAAAAAGCATTATACGATCAAAAATGACCTTATGAGCATACACTTCATACTAAAGTTGAAGAGGGTAACCTTGTCACTCTATGCTTATATGTAGATGATTTAATTTATACTTGGAATGATCATGTATTGCTGCAAAATTTTAAGCAATTGATGATGATTGAGTTTGAGATGTTGGATCTTGGCATGATGTATTATTTTCTAGGAATTGAAGTGAAGCAGTATTTTGGTGGAATTTTTATTTCAGAAAAGAAATATGTCCAGGAAATTTTAATGAGATTTGGTATGACAAACTGCAAGTCTGTCACCATACAAGCAGAGACAGGGCTGAAGTTTGAAAAGGATTCTACAGGAAAGAGGATTGACAACACTTTCTACAAAAAGATCATGTGAAGTTTGATGTATTTAACAGCCACTAGAACTGATATAATATAGTATGTAAGTCTCATAAGAAGGTACATGGAAAGTTCAAGAGAAGCTTACTTTCTAGGTTCTAAAATAACTCTCATGTATCTGCAAGGTACTCTTGATTATGGCATTTTTTACAAGAAAGGAGTAGAATCAGATTTAATCGGCCTCACAGATAGTGATTATGATGGATATAAAGATGATATGAAGAGAAAATATTGTATGTTTTCATGTTTGACTCATGTGTCATTTCATGGTGTTCCAAGAAGCATCCAATTGTTAGATTATCAACTACAAAAGCGGAATTTGTGGCAGCAACTGTGTAAGCTACTCCAGTTATTTTGTTGAAGAACATTTTTTCTGAACTATGTAATCTTCTGGAAAAGTCAACTCTAATTTACTGTGACAATGATTCAATGATTAAGATTTCTAAAAATCCAGTGTTACACAGGAGGAGCAAACACATTGATGTGAAATTTCATTTCCTAAGAAATCTCACAAAGGATAAGATCATTAATGTTGTCTACTGCAAAAGTGATTAACCAAGCCCCTTAGTTATGCAGCAGATGTGAAGATGATAAAGTAATGGGAGTTTGTTCATTGAGGGAGGTTGTCGCTTGTGAAGACAATTAAACTGATGTATGTGACTTATCAATTTAAGGGAGGAATTGTCGGAAGTGTTATTTCATTTAGAAACTGTTTATTTCATGTTTGTTGGTCTTTTATTTAGTTGAATTGTATAACTCCTAGTTATTAGAAAGTGTACGTGTTTTCGGTTTAGAAAGCTAAGTTTGTTAGGAGTCCAAATAGTAGTGGTTTTGCGGGTTTAGTTCTTAGCAATAATATCTCTGTAAAAGTCTATATAATAGACTTATCATGTTGCTATTGAAATAAGAGAGTTATGTAGTTTCTTATTTTTCTTCTGTTGAGTTTTTCTGCCTGTTTTGCTTTTCATATTTTATCACATTGATAGAAACTTAGGGTTGTGTTAGATCATGTCATCTCAAGATTGAATCTTTAATTCAGGAGTTAGGAAATCGGATCGCAGGTCGAGATCAGAAATCAAGAGTTTGGAGTCAAAAGTTCCATCTCGAGCTTGGAGATAGGATGAGGAAGTTAGGACTAGGAGTTGGGTCCCTATTTGGGATCATGATCAAGAGTCGAGTGTCAAGTTGGGGAAGGTTGCAATATAATAGCATTTCAACAGTTGATTAAAAACGAGGGTGAATCAATTAAAAGAAAATTTCACCAAATTTCTTAAACTAGATGGATTCTATGTCATATATTAAGGAAAAAATAAATCAAGAAAATAAAAAAGAAAAATTAAATTAGTGTTACGATTGTTTTTTTTTTTTTGGAGGTTCGGTGGACGGGCGGGCGATGGGAAACAAATATTAAAAGAATTTTTTAGTTAAGATTTTAAATTTTGAGATTAGCATAACACCTGTTAAAAATAAACAAAGAAAGTAAAGATACATAATATAGAAAGAAAATAAAATATGCGGTATTAATAAACATTTTAGTAGCTCATGGGTTGACTAACTAATTAAATTTTTGTGTTGTTGATAAGAGCTATTTTGTAATCCCCTCCCTTGTTTCTTTTTCAACAATAAAAAAGTTATATTAAAATAAATCATATAAAGATGAAACAAACTAATCAACATTCAAAGAGGAAATAGAAATTACTATCTCATTTTACTAATATTTAAATAGTGTCACTCATGTTTCGTGATATCTTCGTCTTCTTTCCTTTTTAGATCAATGTTTGACAAAAACTCCTCTTGAATATTCGTGTTTAAAATACAAATTTTATTTTTAAAATGGATAAGGGAGAAAAGAGAAAGTGAAAAAGAATTCGGAAGTAAGAATATATGGATTCAGGCAAATAAATCAGGGCTTAGAATATATGGATTCAGGCAAATAAATCAGGGCTTGAAGAAGGTTGATAAGATTTGTAGAATGAAAGGGAGTAAAAGAGGAGAGTTGGGGACGGCCAGAGAAAATGTAAATGAATTAGGATTTTGAAATAATTGTAGGGTTAAATAATTAAGAGTATGAGTCATCTAGTTAAATAGAATGAATGTCGGATATAGTATCAAAAGTCAACTATCTAGTGTCTCTTTGCTTCAAACTACTGTGGTGGGTGATTGTTTTTGTACAGCAAATTTCAAACTTTATCATTACTCACATGGGTATTTTAATTTTGATACACACTATTTTTATGAGTGTCTACTATACAGCTCATACCTCACGAGTAACACACAGAAAAAGAGTAATAATAAATACAACACGCATTCAACACGATAAATCAGACTTGTTGTGTCAAATAGTGTGACTTGATTTTGGGGGTGTTGAATGAGATGACTTGAATTGAATTTGGACGATTAAAATTAGGAAAAAATCTATATAGTGGGTTTGGGGGTGTCAAATGGCATGATTTGAATTACTATATTTTAATGAATCTATATAATCTTTGGGGTAGCACCATATCTGTATGTTTGGCTAAAAATGAATATACATACTCGTATTTTAAATTGAAATATTAATATAATAAAAAGTGGAACTCGAAGTCACAAAATTACTATGATAGCGGAGGTGTCAAGTTTACTTACAAGAGAACTTTGTACATGTGAAATAAATTTACATATGAATTAGGAATTAGGATCACTACAAACATTCCAACTAAAAACTTTGAATAAACTAAAAATCTTATTAGAAAAAACATTAGAGAGCTGCTTACTATTTTCTGGACATCAAAGACAATCTAAAATTGTATTAGTTCTATTGGCTATTTTTATATTATAATTTTTTAAAATAGAAACAATAATTCGTAACCTGATTAGCTACTCTTCAACAGTGCCCAATGTCACATGACATTACACTCATGTTGTGTAGAGCATTGATATTACTCGTCGTTTGATAGAATATATAGAAATAATGTTAAATATAGTGTATTAATAATATTTGTATTAGTAATGATTATATTAGTTATGCTTGCATTAGTTGTATATACATTATCATTGTTTGATTTAATATATTAAAAATAATATGTATTGTACAAAAATATTTATTTATAAAAATATCCTTTACAATTATGGTGAAAAAGATGTAAAAGTGCTTCTGAGGAATATTTGTGCCTTTAAAGTGTTCATACATGCATTAAATCCATTTGCATTACTAATACCTAGAAATCATGGTATAAATAATGCAATCGCCTATACACAATAAAGTGTATAACTAATGCAAACATTAATTTATACATAACATGAAAAGAGGTAACAAATTAGTTACTACTAATACACATAGCTACTGCAAACATTATTTTTGTTAATACACTCTACCAAACGAACTTCAACTAACATATAATTGAATACACATAGCCAATACAAACATTATTTTTGTTAACTTTTTGTTGTTATATTTTTTTGTTGAGTTAAAGTGGATTGATCGTAATGACAACCTTAAAGGCTTATCGATTGATTATAGCTCGTTCTTGTAGTCTTGTGACAATCATTTGGTTGAACTTCATAGAGACACCTTCAACATTTTGTTTGAAGGTATGGTAAATGATTTAATTCCCCTTTTGACATGATTCTGATAGTCTAAGCCTATAATTCATGTATATTATCCTTATTTTACTTCTTGTTATCCAATTGGATTGGCTACCACAAACAATATAGTGTCGATTTCTGATAGTATATTCAGTGGCGTAGTTAGAAATTTCATGAAGGGCGTCCAAGAATTGCATGGGATAAAAAATGATGATGGTGCACTAAAATTTTGAAATTGAACTATGTAATATTAATAATTAAATTTTTTTAGTGAAAAAATAAACTAAATTCTTTAAAATCAAACCACATAAGATTTAGCTTGAATTTTCCTGTTTATTTAATAGGAAGTGAATGAAAAAAGAAAAAAGATAAAGAGAAAATTCAGTTTATGATGAAATCACTTTTATACTTTAAGATTTCACCAACCTTTGGCGACTTAACAACAAGATATGAAAAATAAAGAGTAAAATCAAACGAGTTTTTCTAAAAAAGAAATTCTATATACAACCTTTTTCACTCTTAGTAGCGGTTTAGAAAAAAAAATAGAATTTCCTAATTAAATTTAAATTAAATAACTACTTATAAATTATATTGAAAATTTTATTTAAAAAAATGATTAAAATTTAATGTTTACTGGTTTTTTGATATATTTTAAAGTTGTATGTCTCTAATTTGAGATTATTCTAATAGATCATATGAATTTTGAATTATTGAAAAAAAAAACATATTTATTAACTAAGATAGGTCTCTAGTTAAGATTTTTAATAGATAATATTTATTTTGAATTATTAATTTGGAGCTTCTTGAAATGTCACAAAACAAACGTGACAACTAGGATTCATACCTCTGTGCGTGCGCACTTTGCAATGTGTTGGCCCAAAATACCGCTGGGCTAGGAGACTTTAGTGTGTTTAAGGGTGTTCAAAATGTGTTATTTAAGCATTTAAGGTGTAATTTTACTTATATATACGATATAAAATTCCAATGAAGGGTGTCCAAGTGTACCTGCGCCCTTGAGTATATTTCAAACTTAGAGACCCAGAGAGCATGATATACTCGGTTCATTATTTTGTAATGACCCCTAGTCTAGGAACACTACATTCATGTATGCAGGTCTTGAGCGATAATCAAACAAATATGTCGGTAGCACAAACGTCTATCCATAAAATTGGTTGACTATCATGTGTTTGAGGTTTCTGGAGATTAATCTTTATGGTTTTCTACTCTGTTTGAATTTTAAAATTCAATCGATTAACGATTAAAAGAACATAAAAACTTTATCGTTAAATCAGAATCACTCTATTTAAAGATTTCTTTCTTACTGTTAGTATTTCACATACTAAAGTTATCTGCCATTTGTGAAAAAAAATAATGACTAAATCAAGTCAAGTAAATGTTAGAACAGTGAGTGTTGCAACAGTAAGTGTTACAACATCGGTTGCACACAATCGTTCAATTGATGTCTTAGTGCCGACTGAGAAACCTGCAAAATTTTCTGGAGTCGACTTCAAAATATGGAAGCAGAAGATGTTCTTCTATCTCACTACGTTGAGTCTGTAGAGGTTCATTAATGAAAATTTTCATGTTATGTCGGATGATACTCCGCCTGAAGAGCGATTCTTGGTAACAGAAGCATGGACACACTCCAATTTTTTGTGTAAAAATTATATTTTGAATGACCTGTAAGATGATCTATACAATGTGTACAGCAATGGCAAAACCTCAAAAGAACTCTGGAATGCTTTAAAAAAGATGTACAAAACAGAGGATGCGGGAATGAAAAAGTTCATTGTGACAAAGTTTCTGGACTATAAGATGATAGACAGTAAGACCGTCATCACCCAAGTTCAAGAATTCCAAGTCATAACCCATGATCTCCTTGCTGAAGGTATAAATTTATTTAATGCTTATGTTAGAAATATTAAGTTTATTCTTAATACTCACATAATCTTTAATGTAGGATTGATTGTGAATGATGTCTTTCAAGTGGCTGCCATTATTGAGAAGTTACCTTCATTGTGGAAGGACTTCAAAAGTTACTTGAAACATAAATGCAAGGAGATGACTGTTGAAGATCTCATAGAAAGGTTGAGAATCAAAGAGGATAATAAGGCTACAGATAAGAGGTCACGTGGAAATTCAGAAATATTTGGAGTGAATATTATTACAGAAGATCCCACAAAATTAGAGAAAAAAAAGAAAGCATATGGTCCAAAAAACAATCCTCCTAAGAAGAAATTCAATGGAAGTTGCTTCAATTGTGGCAAACGTGGTCATAGGGCTACTGAATGTCGAGGTCCCAAGAAGGACAATAAGAAGAAGGATCAAGCAAACTTGGCTGAATCCAAAGAAGAAATGAACGATCTCTGTGCAATGCTTTTTTACTTTAACTTGGTCGGAAATCCAAGAGAATGGTGGATAGATTCCGGTGCCTCAAGTCATGTTTGTCCCAACAAATAATTATTTTCATCATATACTCCAGCACCTACAGATGAAAAGTTGTTTATGGCAAACTCCGTTGTTTCAAAACTGGAAGGAACTGGCAAGGTCCTATTAAAGACGACATAAGGCAAGATGGTGACTTTGAACAGGATCTCATATGCTCCGGATTGAGAAAAAATTTAGTTTCTATTCTACTTTTGAATAAGAATGGATTCAAATGTGTATTTGTTTCTGATAAAGTAGTAGTAAGTAAGAATGAAATGTATATAGGAAAAGACTATCTCAGTGATGGCCTTTCCAAACTCAATGTAATTGCAATTGATATGAATAAAGATTCTGCTTCTTCTTACTTGTTTGAGTCTAAATGTTTATTGCATGAAAGTTTGGGACAAGTTAATAACAAAACCTTGCGAAAACTGATTAACTTAAATGTTTTGCCAAAATTTGAAAACAATAAATCAAAATGTCAAATTTGTGTGGAATTTAAGTATGCTAAGCATCCTTATAACTCTGTTGAAAGGAATTTAGATCCTGTAAAATTGATTCACACTAATATTTACATAAAGTCAACATCATCACGTGGTGCGAAAAAGCACTTCATAACTTTTATTGAGGATTGCACTAGATATTGTTATGTCTATTTGCTAACTGGTAAGGATGAAGTAATAGATGCATTTAGGCAATATAAAGGCCTAAGTCATCTCCAGCTACTCGAAGTTGTCCGCATAATTCATTTAGACACCTCAACTAATTCGTGTGCCAATTGAACACTTTATTTGTTCAAAAGTCATTTCTATTTGACACAAAATGCTGACATGGCAAAAAACGTGTAATTCACTTTCCTTGAGCGCGTTAATTTATTAAAAATAATATTTTTCTTTTTTTTCTTAATTTATACCCCTAATTTAACTTTTTAAAAAAAATAACAAAAAAGAAGAAGAACAATTGTCTTCTTCTTCCCTATTCCTATCAACCCCACCCCAACCCCCGTACCCATACACCAATGGTTATCTTCTTCCCACCATTCTAATGATTTCAAAATTCTTAGTATCAGTGGTTATCTTCTTCCTCCACCATTCTAATGGTTTCAAAATTCTTAGCATTTTGTTTCATTTATAAATTTTTTGGAGAGATTCTTTTGCCCATCTTTCTCTACCTAAAAAAACAGATGAAGTAAAAAGTTATAATTAATAAAAAAACTGATGAAAAAAAAATTATCGGGTTAAAGATGGAACTGTACAGGGAGGGGAGGGGAGGGTCGCCATTAATGGAGTTAGAGGAAATGTGTGTTTTGTTCTAGTTGAAGGCAAGGAAGTGGGTGTTTAATTTTTATTTTATTTTTTTCATCAGTTTTTTTTACTTTAAAATAATTTTTTGTTTTTTTTTTACTTTATAATATAATGTTTAAATAATTTTTTGAATTAAAAAATAACACATGTCATTATTTAATTGGTCAAATTGACATGTCAGCGCGAGTGTATTTCACACATCCTCTATTTTTGTTTATTCTCGAAAAAATGTTCAAACGGTTCAAATTCAGAATGGTTGAAATGTTCAATAGGTAGTACATCTAGTTGAGGTGTCTAAATGAATAATCGTGACAAGTTTGAGTGGTCGCATATGACTTTGGCCCAATATAAAATATCAGTTGGATAGAAAGATCAAAATGATCAGAAGTTAAAGAGGCGGAGAATATGAATCTCCATTTGCATAAATATGTTTGAAAAATAGAATAATCCATCAAACTACTGCTCCTTACACTCCTCAATCTAATGGGATTGCAAAAAGGAAAAATTAAACTTTAAAAGAAATGATGAATGCATTGCTTATAAGTTCAAGTTTACCACAAAAATTGTGGGGGAAGCTATCCTTAAATCAAATCGAATACTAAATAGAGTGTCCCACTCAAAGACACATGTGATTCCATATTAGAAATGGAAAGGTAGAAAATCCAACTTGAAATACTTCAAAGTGTGGGGGGTGTCTAGACAAAGTCCAGGTGCTTATACCTAAAATGGTAAAAACAAGGCCTAAGATTATGGATTGTGTATTCATTGGATATGCCACAAACAGTAAGGCATGTTGATTTTTGGTTCATAAGTCTGAACATTCAGATAGTCATGATAATACAATAATAGAATCAGATAATGCTGAATTTTTTTAAACATATCTATCCGTATAAAACTAGACTTGAGTCATCTAGTGGGAGGTCTAAACAACCCCGAGAAGAACCACAAGAGAATGAAACCAATAAAGAGAGTCCAAGGCGCAGTAAACGTCAAAGGACAGTTACTTCATTTGGATATGTTTTGATAAAATTCCTTCTTGAAAGTGAGCCTCAAACATTCAAAGAAGCAATGTTGTCTAGCGACTCAACCTCTTTGAGGGAGGCTATCAATAGTGAAATTGAATCAATCCTATGCAATCATACTTGCGAGTTGGTTGATCTTCCTCCAGGGGACAAACCTTTGGGTTCAAAATGAATCTTTAAAGGAAGAGGAAAGATGATGGAACTATTGACAAATATAAAGCAAGATTTGTTGCCAAAGCTTTAGACAAAATGAATGTCTTGATTATTTTGACACATATTCACCAATGAATAGGATTACATCAATTCGGGTGTTAATTACCCTAGCTGCAGTATACTATCTTGAAATCCATCAAATGAATGTGAAAATCGTCTTCTTAAATGGAGAGCTGGAAGAAGAAATTTACATGGAACAACCTTGAGGGTTTTGTAGTTCCTGATAAAGAAAAGAAAGTGTGCAAACTTATTAAGTCACTTTATGGACTAAAACAAGAACCAAAACAATGGCATGCAAAATTTTATCAAACCATGTTGTCAAATGGATATAAGATCAATGAATGTGATAAATGTGTTTACATTAAAGATACTTTGAAGCAGGAAGTTATTGCATGCCTATATGTGGATGACATGTTGATAATGAGCAAGAACATTGTCAATGTAAAAGCTACTAAGCATATGCTTGCTCGTAAGTTTGATATGAAAGAACTAGGAGTTGCTGATGTGATATTGGGAATTAAAATTCTCAAAACTCCTAATGGTCTAGCATTGTCTCAAACTCATTATATTCAAAAGGTACTTGAAAAATTCAAGTATTTGAATTTCAAAAGGGCAAAAAACCCAATTGATGTGAATACACATCTTCCAAATAATAAAGGTGAAAGTCAATCTCAATTGGACTGTGCCAGAGTGTTGGGAAGTTTGATGTAGTCATGAATAGCACAAGACCAGACAGCGCTATCAACTGAGTCGATACACAAGTAGTCCCATTCAAAATCATTGGTTAGAAACAAAGATGATTTTGAGATACTTAGATGACATTCAAAACCATGCTTTGTATTACAACAAATGTCCAGCAGTTCTTGAAGGATATATGTCGCACCTCATTTTCTCGCGAAATGGATTTTGTGCACGACCTAACAACTCTTTTGGGATTTTGAGTTTGGAGTCGCCACCTAACGAATTAAGGCGCGTCAGGGCACCTATCTAACCTAACTAAGTCTAGCTAAGGTCAACGAGCCAGAGATCAAGGTAAGGGTTCAAATTACCCTGAGGAAAAGGTGTTAGGCATCCCTCGAAGTCCACAAACGTGGATTCCGGCCATATCTCATGCAATCTATGTGGGATTACAAGTAAAAATTAAGGTCACTTCATTTATTGTTATTATTTTAGTAGCATGTTTGCTAGGTGATAAGAAATTTGAACAATTAAATCTATTTTATTATTTTAGTTAATTATCTAAGCATGTAAGGCTATGTGATAATATAATATTAAACAATTAAGATAGCATCCTTATTTTAATGAATTATTTAGGCATGCGAGACTAAGTGATAAAATATTAAACAAATTGAGAAATAAATTTATTATTTTGTAATTAATTATTTAAGCATGTAAAACTAAATGATAGTAATAGATAAAACATCAAATAAAAATTTAAAGATAAGCGAGATGATAGAAAAGGGGACAAATAAATAAGCAAATACATTTATTTTTGCTTTTAACCTACCCCAAATAAACATAATTATTAAAGAAGTGAAGGGTAAAAGGGGAAAGGAGACTCAAAAGAGATTTTTTTTTGAATCAGCACTCGACTTTTGTTTTATTTTTTGATAGGCTGCCGTATAGAGACAAACAAAATCAAAGTTTGTCTTTCAAGCCTGAATCGATGTCATCATCTCCATAGGACTAACTACCCCTACCCCACCACCGCATGCATTTCGTACCTAAAAAGTGTCTAATCGTCCCAATATAATTTCCAAGAGGCATTGGACTCTTAAAGGGTGGGTTTAGACAAAATAAAATATAAGGCCCTCCTAGACACCAAGTCAAACAAACAAGACAAACAAAACGGTTATTTAGCATATAAGTCTCAATTTGGCCTCTAAATTCAAATAGACATGCTTGCAAATAACATATAATTATGAATGGTTTCATGTTAAGTGTGTGAACATACAAATAGACAAAATCAAAACAACAATTTAAATATGACGAGACAAATATGATAACATGGATGCAGCTTTTAGTATTAAACTAATTTTATGGTGAGCAATGATTAATGACATAATAGCTTTTGTTTGATTTCCAAGTATAGCAAAGGATGTGATTACGCATGCACATATATTAAAAATAGTAGTCGAATTAATTATTAAGGTAGAAAATAATATTTCATAAGAAAAAACTTAATTTGTTTAGAGTAGAAAATTATTTTAAGGACACCAATAGATTTATTAGTAACACAAAAAATATATATATTTTTTAAGTGACAAACTTATTATTAATGCAAAAAATTGTTTTTAGAATATTGATGGATTTATAGATTGGTTATTAATGAAAAAAAACATATATTTTTAGGCAGAAATTAATTACAATGAAAAAAATTAATTAATAGCAGATTTTAGATGCAAAAAAGGTTAATTATGACGCAGAAAAATATTAACTATTATTATTTATTTATTTTTTACAATTTTTATAGGCAAATTAGTATGACAATTTTTTAGGAAGAAACATAAAATAATAATGTACGCAGAAAATTGTTCTTTTACATAGAGTTGAAAATATTGACAGATTATCTAGTTTTAAAACATGCTAAAAATTATTAGAAAACTTGTCAATCAGATGATTAACATGATTTTCTAACTCCAAACGATATATATAATATTTTGTAGTCCTTAGGCATGATTTCTATGTGATAAGACATGCTGAAAAATAATTGACATACAAAGAGTTATTAACATCTAATCAATTAACCTACTAAAATTATTAGATTGAATTTTAACATGCAAAAGTTATTAGAATCTAATTATTTTAAAATTCATTATCGAACGTGAAATTGTTAAACAACATTAGGCATGTAGAAACCTTGTTAATTCATAATACCTATAAAATGATTTCTAGGTGAACATGTGGAAATTAGTAAGGTTTACATTAACAATCATGACATCGATACTTTTACAAGGTTCGTTTTCTCTTGTTAAGTTCATTAGCATGCTGAAAAAACTATTAACATTTAAAAGCTAAGATCTAGGTTACTAACTTTACTAAGGTTATCAAGATCCCATTGATTCAAGCTAATTAAATAAGGCAAACAAATAATTGATTTTAAATAGACTATTTGGGTGATTCCAATATGTTGTCTATTCAAATGACATTAGTAATAGACGGAAAATTTATATCAATCACATATTAAAAAACATAGAAGCAAAGAAAAAAATTAGCATATATATATATATATCCCCCTCCCCTTATAGCCTATCCCCCAAATCTTATATCATATATGAGAGCTTTAGAGCTATACAAATATTACCAAAAGAAGTTAAATAAATAAATAAGAAATATATTCAAATATGAATTAAACAAATGATTTCTCTTCTTCTACTTGAACTTCAAGTTTGAAACCTGTCAAATCAATCAAATAACTACACAAGTAATCAAATTTATTTTATACAAGATGAGACACATATGCAATTATTTAACAACTTATACATAACAAAAGGAATAGAACAATGAGCTTACACAAATGTACGAATACAAAAAAAATATAATGTAAATGCTAATTAAGAATACTAACCGGTTAAGCAAATTAGGAATTGTAGCAATGGAAACAAGTTGATCCAACCTTTACTCGAACAAAAGCAAAGTAGCACTTGAAAGTTACCGAAAACTTATTTCGTCAAGAGTAGCAAGAGAGCAATGAGAGAGTTAAGAAGTCTAGTTCTTGTGTTGAGAGAGAGAATGAATGAGTTTAGTGTGAGTTGGGAGAATGTGAATTCTTCTCAAGATGTGAGAGTGTGTGTTATAAAAGAATGAAAAGGGGGTCTCTTTATATAGTAGAAGAGGGGGGAACAAATAAGGAAAATAAACATTTAATAGAATCAATTATAATACTATTTTCCTTATTTCAAAGGAGAGCCAAAATCAGAAAATATTTCATCATCAAAAATAAATAAGTAAGAATATAATTAGGAAGAGCAATATTATTTTCCCTTAAATAAGAAGAGCGAAATCAGATTTTAAATTAAAAGTTTGTTATCAAATATAAACATATAAGAGTAAAATATTTTCCTTAAGTAAAGAAGAGTCAAATATAATTTTACCAAATATAGAAAAGTAAGAAATCAGTCCAACATTAAATAAAACAAAACAAGTTATTTAGTTAGTCAGTAGAGCAATCAGCCAAACCTTTAAGCAAACATAGAAAATATGCTTACCATATAACCCATGTAAAAAGTCTATCTTTTAACTAAGGTAAGAGAACAATTGAGGGTCATCAATACAACAAAATTAGCCAAAAGAATGCAATTTAATAAAAAGAGATAGTGGTACATATAAGTCAATTTATAAATATTCCTAATACAAATAATTAAATCTATTTTTCCCATAAATAAAGCAATTTAAAGGTTATCTGTCCAAGTTCAACAAGGAAAAAGATCAAATTGAATTACTAATTTTATACACATTGACAAACAAACAAATTCCTCCCATATTAAGACACAATATAGTAGCAATTAGGATTTAAAGAACGAAGAGAAATATTGATCAAATAAACAATTAATTTGGTCAATTACCGAAATCAGGAAGATTAATCAAGATGAACCAGCCAATCAAATAAGAAAATATTTAAACATTCAACATACAAAAACAAGTATCAAGGCGATTAAATATTTTTTATTATGAATAGAGTGAGTCGAAAGAAGTTGTCTGACTATACATATATGTAAACACGTAGCAGGACAAAAGTTAACTGATTAATTTTCAATAATTATACTATCTAAAAGATATATGCCAAGTTAATAGAAATAGCTAAGGACTAACATGCGACTAGCTAAGGATTATTCAGTAAAGCAACTATTAACAGTAAGCATGAGTGGAAATTAGTCATATTAGTGAGAGGAATACTTTAAATAAGTATAAAGAGTCAACAAGAATATATAATATTTGATGGTCAAGAAAACGTACCAATCCATACTAACAAGGCGAGATATTGAAGGCTTAAAATGAGAACAAAACGGACATCACCTTATCTTGGTTTTTCGTCTGTTTTGATTTCTTATTGTTGTTGTTTTCATTAGCGGCTGCTCACTAGAGTTTCTTGGGTTTGCTTCTGCCTGGCAGCTCATCGAGCGCTGCCAGCAATGGAGAAAAGAAGGCGGAGAAGAAGGGAAGAAAGAAGAGAAATAAGAGGCAAGGAGAGACAGGAAGAGAGCGCTGCCTGGCGGACTTCGCCAGAGCTGCTGCTGCTCTCGCTGGTCGCTGGCAGCTTTGCCTGGCGCTGCGAAAAGAGAGAAGAGAGGAGGAAGGAGAAGAGGTGATGGGAGAGAGGAGGCATCGCCGGTAAGAATGGGGAGAGAGAAAGGAAAGAAGGAGGTGGAGAGACGGAGAGGGGAAGAGGGGTGTCGCTGTTTGAGAGTGGCAATTATCGCCGGAGAGAATGGAGAAGATTGGGGGCTGGCGGCTGTTCTGATTTTTGAGAGGGAGAGAATGAATTAAACTTTTAGGCGTTTTTAGGAGTATTTTAGATGTAGAGATGGGGGGGTTAATTCGGACCGTTGGATCAATTAAGATGTAGGATTAAGATCTAAGATTTAATGGATCAATGGATAGATGATATTAAAAGGTGGAATCTTAAAATCAAATTGAATTGGATATGAAAATGGCTAAATTGTAATAAACATTAGTTAGAACTGAAATGGAAGAGTGACTATAATTGAAATAAAATTGAAATTTGATAGGCTAGAATTGAAAGAAATTAGAATATATACAATTTAAATGATCTTGAGGAGAATTTAGAAATTACTATTTAATAACAATACTACATATATTAAAATATTTTTCTATAATAAAAATCACTTAAATTTTAAAACATTTGAAATTCACTAATAATTTTAAAATATTTATTTACAATAATTTTATAAAGTAAACATAATAAAATATATAATTTTCAAGCAAAACTGTCTAAAATTCTGAACTTCAAATAAATTTTAAAATACGTATTTAGTATTTCTAAAATGGTTAAAAGTCGATAAAAATTGGGTGTCAACAATATAGTGATGCAAATTAGATTACTAGGTCAACTTAAACAAAATCCACTAGTTGATACGTTTTTGCTATTAGTAGAGGAGCAATATCTTGAAAATCATCCAAACAAATATGTATAGCTCGTTCTACTGCCGCGCCCCATTTTCGCAGAAAACGGGTTTTGTGCACGACCTAACAACTCTTTTGGGATTTTCGAGTTTAGAGTCGTCACCTAACGAATTAAGGCGCGTTAGGGCACCTATCTGACCTAACTAAGTCTAACTAAGGTCAACGAGCCAGAGATTAGGGTGATGGTTCAAATTACCTCGAGGGGAAGGTGTTAGGCATCCCTCGAGGTCCACAAGTGTGGGTCCCGATCGTATCTCATGCAATCTATGTGGGGGTTACAATTAGCAATCAAGATCACTTCATTTATTAATTTATTTAATCTTGCTAAGTGATAACAAATATAAAACAATTAATATTACTTTTCTTTAATGTGAGCATTCAAGGCTAGGTGATAGCAATAAATAAACATCAAGTTTTATTTTTATTTAAGCATATGAGACTATGTTATAAACAAAATTTGTAAATATTAAGCAATTAATATGTGAGAAAGTAAAGTTTTGAAAATTGAGCAAGTTTTGAATATGAAATTTTTATTTTTAAAAAAATGTTTGTTTCTTTATAGGGATGATGCCACGATATTGTTGATCGCGCTCCTCCACCATAGAAACAATTTTGATTTGAGGTCGGTCTAAAAAATAGTTTATGTTTTTGAAAATGATTTAAAAGATTTAGTTTACAAGTAGGCACATAAATACACATAATTCCTTTTGAAATTCATGGGTAGGTGGTACTTCCGGGGACGCGTTGGGTTTAAAATTGGAACTAGACCTCGTACTTCCTTTGACATTTCCACTAACGATAGGTTAGGAGATAGTGCTTCTAATTTATTTAAAAATAAACAATGTCATAATCAATCCAAAGTTTTAAAGGAAGATTGAATAATGACTTTTAAGAAAATTTTGTTGCAAAACTTTGTAAGTTAAAAAAAATAGAACATTAAGGTGGTAAATTTATTAAATGAAAAGGTTTACTATGAAATATATTTAAAAGCCAAGTAATTTGCATGAAATGATTTTAATTTAGTATCATTATTATTTTTAAAAAAAAACATATTGCATCATGAATGCGGAAATCTTCAAGAAGACAAATAGGATTACTAATTAAATAATATTAATTAATTTTAGGGGAGGGCACAAATATGCACAAACAAATTTTATTTTTTGTGGATATGTTAAAAGTTATTTACAAGCCTATAGACATGAATTTCTAGGTGTTCAAAAAGTAACACATATATGCATAATTTTGTGAATCTAAATGATATGAACAAATTAATCCTTAGGCACGGTTTCTACGTGACAAGACAATGCTAAAGTTATAACATTTTTAAAACACCTAATCAGCCTACTAAATTATTATGATTTGATTTTAACATTCAAAAATTAATGGAGTCTAATTATTATTTTTTATTTTTTTTAGACTTATTAACAAAAGCGTCAAACAAATTGAAAATTGGTTAGACTATAACACCTACAAACAATAATTCTAGCTGGTTTAAAATAAACCTATAGGCATGATTTCTAACTTTTTAAAAAAAAAATTACAATGAACAAGTAGGCATGTAAACCCTAGACGATCCCCCAAATAAATTTATATATGAGCTTTAGAGTTACAAATATTACAACATTCGAATAAATAAAATAAGAAGAGAAAAATATATAGATTCAAATAAACAAATAAATCTTTCTTCATGGTTAATCTTCAACTTGAACTTCAAGTTTGAAACCTTTCAAAGCAATCAAATAACGGTTAAGTAGATTTGGAATGGTAGCAATGCAAACAAGTTGATCCAACCTTTACTCGAACAAAGGCAAAATGGCAAAGTAGCGAAGAAGAACACTTGAATGTTTATCGGAATCTTAATGTATTGTTAGAGTAGCAAGAGAGCAATGAGAGAAGGAAGAGTGATGAGAGAACCTGTGATTGACAGTGAATGAGTGTATGAGTTGTGAGTTGATTTTCAATAATGAAGGGAGGGGGTCTTATTTATGTAGCAAAGAGGGCAAACAAATAAGGAAAAGAAATATTTAAAGGAATCAATTAAGTATATTGTTTTCCGTATTGAAAAAGAGAGCCAAAATCAGAAAATTATTACTTTTACTAAATATAAGCAAAAGAATATATTAAGAAGAGTATTATATTTTCCTTAATTAAAGAAGATCCCCAATTAGAAATTTTTTAAAATATTTCATTACACAAAAAATAAACAAGTAAAAAATAAGAAGAGTAATATTTTCCTTATTTAACTAAGAGCTAAATAAATCAAATAATTATTCAAATCAATGAGGATTTTAACCATATACAAAAAAATATGAGGGGAGATCAAGCAAATGAAAGACAATATCACTCCAAATTATGAGCTGTAATAATCCATATTTTTATTCAACTATGTAATTCCTCATATATGGAGCAGGTAAAACAATTTGACCAAGTTCAAATTAAGGACATAATCAAAAATATCAGTTCTACCACAAAAGCAAATGTATTGACAATATTACCAATCAACTAAGAAAACATGTTTAATCAATTATTTGACTAATCTATAAAAGAAAATTAATAAAGTTTAACAAGGAAATACTCACATCGGGACTACAAGAATTATGGAAATTAATTACTTATCAGTTTCTTCATAGTTGCTTATCAGTGTTAGGACCTATTCAACAAGGACGCAAGCATATTCCCACATACAATTCGAAATTGAAGTTTATGGACAGAAATCTAAACGCACATAATAAACTAAAAATGAGTCAAAAAAACAGAAAATCCCAATGAATCATGTGACACAAAC
This sequence comes from Solanum chilense, assembly GCA_032847665.1. NCBI lineage: Eukaryota > Viridiplantae > Streptophyta > Magnoliopsida > Solanales > Solanaceae > Solanum > Solanum chilense. Next base: position 49,432,633 of record CM064974.1, read on the forward strand.
ATATAGGAATCAAGTTCCTTTCATCATATATGAACTGAGCATTGAAAATTTAAATAAGAAAACTAACCAAACGGATCGTTCGGAATCCATTCTTCAGACCAACCCAAATATCGATGTCCAAACAAGCTCGTTACACTACTTGCTCATGGGGGAACTCCTGGTCGGAGATGGCTAGTGAGGGCTGCTGCTGTCTGTAGAGCATCCCACCGGCGTCTCTGTTGCTTCTCTCGCCGGCTGGCATTGCTGTTGTCGGCACTGCTGCTTGCTATTGCAGGTTTCATGGTAGCTGTTGGTGGAGAAGAGGAGAGAAGAGAGAAGAGAGGAGATACGGACGACGCTGGGGCTGCTGGCTGGCGTTGCTGGTGTTCTCGCCTGACCGGAGCTACTGGTTGTCGTCGTCTTCCTGCTGGCTTCGCCGGCTGGAGAGAAGGGCGAATAGAGAGGGAGAGAACGGGAAGAGTAACAGAGAAGAAGAGGGAGAGGGGGAAAGAGGAACGCTGCCAGCGGCTGCTGGCTTGTGGCCGGAGCTGCTGTTTCTTGCTGCTTTCTCTAGAAAAGGAGACGAGGAGAGCGAGGGGGTAGCGCTGCCTCTTGCCGTTGGCTGCTGGTGTTTCCTCCGGCTGTCTCCCTCATCGAAAAAATGGAGGAGAGGGAGAGAGAGGGGAGAAGGGAGGCGGCTGGAGAGGGGAGGGAGAGAGAGAGGAGAGGCGGCTGAAAAGAGGGGGAGAGTAGAAATTTTTAGGTTTTGATTTTTTAGTGTATTGAAATCAAGAAGAAAAGGGAATTTAATCACAACCGTTGATTTAAAAGGCTAGGATTCGATCTAGGATTTATTTGAAGATGGACGGATGAGATCAGAAGATCAAGTCTTGAAATTAGATTGGCAAAGATATAGAGTGGCTAAAATTGCAATTAAATTGGCTAGAATAAAAGTGAAAGAGGGGCTATGATTGAAATAAACTCGAATTTAAGTAGCTAGAATTGAAAGAAATTATGACAGAATAGGCTAGAATTTAAAGAAATTATGACAGAATAGGCTAGAATTTAAAATTTAAGTAAAATGTAGAAATTCCTATTTAATTAAGATACAACATATATTTAAAATATATTTTTTTTTATTGAAAATCATTTTTTAAAAAAATTAACATTTGAAATTCATTAATAATTTTAAAATATTTTAATAATATTTACGATAACTTTATAAAGTAAAAATACTAAAACATATAATTTTCAAGCAAAGTCGGCTAAAAATTCTAAAATTTAAAATACGTATTTAATCGAATAGTATTCCTAAAATGGTCAAAGGTCGGTCAAAATTGGGTGTCAACAGCTGCCCCTTGGTTGATTGAGAATGAAGAATGAATTGTCAGGCAACCAACGTTGACTTAGTAGCCGATTTTGTCTGACCGACGACAGATGTCAGTGGGGTCAATTGAAACGATATAGAGTTGAAAAAGGGTACGACCGAGACTTTGGTTTTTAATCTCCTACATATCTCTGGTTATACGAGAATCAGGTCGTGTGTAGTTCTAGATTCAAGAGCAAATGAAACTCTTAAAAGTTGAAAGAGCGCTAAGGTATTTGAAAGGCACGATATCGGCTTGAATGGTTAAGATTAGAGTAGCAAGAAAAGAGAGATAGAGTGGCTAAAAGAGCATGACAGAGAAGCGAGAAGAGTATGATAGAATAAGGTAATCAGCCTTTGAGCACGGTTCAGAGTATGAGTAGCAAAGAATTGATAGAGTCATTGTTGTGATAGAGGATAGCATGATAATTGTAATCGAGGGCGATCGATCATATCTGCAAATTCTAGATAAAATGTTAGCTTATAAATAGATAAAGTATGACCAATAATAATAAAATATGAGTTCTAAATAGACAAGAGGTGATAAAAAGCATATCTGTTTGAGACGTAGTGCAAACCTTGATAGTCTTTAACTTCTTGAAGGTTTGAAACCCATCTCTGAAGAATAACGTCAAACTCCAATAGATTTGATACTATAAAGATATAATAATATAGACGAAAATATCTAGTTGTAAGGAGAGTCTAAACGTCATTTTAAGGCGGACGAACCTAAGTGTCATTCTAAGGCGGACGGCCTAAATATCTTATATAGCGGATGAACAAATGTCCTATGAGGCGGACAAGCCTAAATGTCCCTTTAAGGTGGACGACCTAAATGTCCTATAAGATGGACGAACAAATGTCGTATGAGGCAGACAAGTCTAAATGTCCTATTGTAAGGCGGACGAGCCTAGATGTCGCATTGTAAGGCGGACGAGCCTAGATGAAGAGACAGTAAGTCACAGTGGCGAGTTGACTTCGAAGATATCTTCATGGTGGCTGAGTAGCCGAAACGATAATGCGAGTAGCCAAGAATTTATCGGAGCGTTTGTTTGTAAGCAAGTGAACAGTCGTTCAGAAGGTGGCTTTGTCTGTAATCTGCACATTTGTAACTTGTAATAAAACTTAGATAGAGTAATTAGAACATGTATATGAAAATAAGTGGTTAATGTAAACATGATGCAATTCCCATGTTGACCATGAATGTTTGCCTTAAGAACAGGAAAAAATGACGTCTTAGGCTATGATGTCTAGGGCCATGATATGCAAAGTGTATCCTCAGGTCATGAAAATGTTGTCTGCAGGCCATGAAAATGACACCTTTAGACTATGACACCTTCGGATCATGATAGACAGAAATTAAACCCTTAGACCATGATATGATGTCCGCATGCCGTGAGTATGATGCCTTTAGACTATGATACCTTAGGGACATGGTAAGCATAAAATAAGTCCTCAGGCCATGACATGAAGTCCGCAGGCCATGAAAGATGATGCCTTTGGAGGATGACGCCTTTGGAATGTAAGTAATGAGTAAAGAGAGCGTATCTATTTTTGGCATCTGTTGATACTTATGACTTGATTTGATTCGAGCACATGTAAACTTTGAGCACAATGCAATCTTAGGCTTATGCAAACTTCGGGCACAATGCGATGATGCATTCCTCCGGGCACATGGAATATCAAGCACGTCCAATGATGCATTTCTTCGAGCACATGTAATATGGAGCACATGCAATAATGCACTTCTTCGGGCACATGCAGTATCGAGCACATGCAATAACGGATTTCTTCGGGCACATGCAATATCGAGCACATGCAATGATGCATTTCTTCGGGCACATGCAATATCGAGCACATGCAATGATGCATTTCTCCGGGCACAATGCAGTGATGCATTTCTTCAGGCACAATGCAATGATGCATTTCTTCGGGCACATGCATTATCGGGCACATGCAATGATGCATATTTGCGGGCACATGAAATGTAGCATTTCTTCGGGCATAATGCAATGATGCATTTTTTTGGGCACATGCAATGATGCATTTCTCGAGCATAATACGATCTCGGGCATAATGTAGTTATGCAAACCTAGATCTCAGGCATAGTGCAACTTCATAATTGAATGAGGAGGATATGTAGTAGCTTGGACATTCGCCTTGTTGGAAGGGTCGAGTGTCATTTGTCGGGCTCAAAAGTGGTATGTTGATTGTTGAAACTGCCTTTGTATATGTACCTGTATTTTCTACATTCAAAGAAAAATAGTTAGTTTAAAGGGGAGGTTGATCTGTATCCATGATTTGGCACAGCGTGCTTCTTTGGTGTCTGATAAAATGCTCTTCGGAGTATTGTTGAAAATTTTGAGATTTTCTCAAAATTTCTACCCCAGTTGTTGAGATGATGTTTTTGATGGACTCAAAATTTCTGCCCCAGTATGGAGATGTGCAAGAAGAAATATTAATGGAATTTTTTAGATCCTCTCAAAATTCTGCCCCAGTTATCAATAGAAGGGGAAAATGAAAGTTTTTATTATGGTAAGACCGAACCCCATATGAGCGCTTACGTATCCCCTCTTAAACGGGAATCAGGTCTGACGTAGTTCCAGAAGATATGGCACAGGAGGCCTTTGGTACGGAGACGTTTGATATGGAGGGATTGGAAATGGCATGAGAGGTGCATGACGCCAAGGAACTTGGTGCAGAGGTGTTTCGTATTGAGGAGCTTGCATAGTAGGGTGATGTGGTGTGAAGTAAGGAGTTGAGGTTTAGGAGCATATGCATGATGTTGCGGAGGATTCTTTGGAGGCATTTGAATGGAGCTCGGTTGACTTTGATAGGTGGAGTAGTCTGGAGGAGGATAATTTTGGAGAGTTACTTGACTTGCGAAAGGTGACATATCCATGTTCGTCTCCAAAGTTGGATTGGCAGAGAGTAACAACTTTGCCCACTCGCGCATGTCCAACAACTCTTCTTCTGACTTCTTTATTTTCTGCTCAAGGTTTGATACCAACTTGTCACTTCTTTTTAATAGTTTTGCACATAACCTTAGCATTAGTCGCTTTCACTTTTCCTTTGCGATTCTCAGTCGGGAGAGAAGGAAATGAATTCTTTGATCGCGTGTGATAAACCATTGTCTAAAGATCAACCATTGGGAAAGGTTAAAATTAAAAAAAAATAAAGCCCAAGTTAGAACATTGCATAAATTGGGATATCAAACACGTTATTTAAGATAAACGCCCTAAATGCAAAAGAGCCTCGTTGAGCCAGAGGTAGGCCTAAGCGACACATAAGTGATGCACAATAATTAATTCAAGCCTTATTTGCCAATTGGAGTTTAGAGTTAGCCAATAAAACGACTTTCAATTATTGAAATAAATTATATTTATTACATCAATCTAGAGATAACTAAAGGGCTAGGGATAACACATGGGGTATAAAGAGAGAAAAAAAAACTTCAATTATGTTGCTCTCCAATGTTAGGCACGATCTGGTTCCTCATTTCTGGGGTAATGTCATAATCGGTGTTGAGGAGGTTGAGAGCCCATCTTCTCTCTACCTTGATTAAGTGACGATCTGACTCTACGGAGATCAAAGCAGTGAGGCCGCCTAACGGTTCATTGCTTCTAACTCTCGATTTTTTTGAATATCTTCCATCAAGTCTTCAAAATGGGATTAACTTTGACCACCATTTGTGTGTTAGGAAAATGAGGGTGAGCCATGACTCTGCAAATAAAGTAACAAATGACTTCTAAACTCCATTTTGACAAAGTTGGCTTGATTTAATTATTATGATCACGTTGACACATAAATATGCAATTTGTCTAAGGGTGCTGGGGCCCTTTAGACGAGAGGGTGGCTACTAATTACGTGGATTGACACCGAGGGTCAAACCACCTAGGGCTTATGCAGCATGTATGACTTAACCAGGACTTTTAAGAGTTGGCTTGACACGGACTTGAAAGGAATTTATGCTCGAGGCTCGTGGCTTCGCGGTAGTAAAACTATATGTTACGTCCACGCATATGCCGACTCTCTATAATGGTATTTGAATAGGATTGGAGTAGTTGTGAGAGGTGCAAAGGCACAACATCACGAGAACAAAATTTAAAAAAAAAAAAGGAAGATGATCCCAATTGGTGGAAGTATGAGCGGAATGTCAATTATCAAAGCAATAAACATTTAGCATTTAAATTGGAAAGTAGTAACATATAGACAGTTTATAAACAATAAATAGATAAATAAGCACGAATAAATAAAGGAATTTAAACATATCAAGATATTAAAATCACGCAAATAAGGAAAAAGGATACGAGATTAAACATGTAATTAAGCAAATAAGGGAAAAGGGAAGAGGTGAAACATGGTAATAAACAATTAAGGAAAAGGGAAAGGGTGAAAACATGGTAATAAACAATTAAGGAAAAGGGAAAGGGAAAGGGGTGAAACATGAAGGTAAGACAGTAAATAAGGCAACAAAATAAACCAAACATGGTAAGGACCTAACAAATAATGAAATGACCAAAATGAAGTAAACCCCACATAAATAAGCAATTAACACGTAATGGTAAGAACCTAAGGTCCCCAGCGGAGTCGCCATTCTATCGCGCCCCATTTTCGCAGAAAACGGGTTTTGTGCATGACCTAACAATACTACATATATTAAAATATTTTTATATAATAAAAAATCACTTAAATTTTAAAACATTTGAAATTCACTAATAATTTTAAAATATTTATTTACAATAATTTTATAAAGTAAACATAATAAAATATATAATTTTCAAGCAAAACTGTCTAAAATTTTGAACTTTAAATAAATTTTAAAATACGTATTTAGTATTTCTAAAATGGTTAAAAGTCGATCAAAATTTGGTGTCAACAATATAGTGATGCAAATTATATTACTAGGTCAACTTAAACAAAATCCACTAGTTTATACGTTTTTACTATTAGTAGAGGAGCAATATCTTGAAAATCATCCAAACAAACATGTATAGCTCGTTCTATTGATGCGCCCCATTTTCGCAGAAAATGGGTTTTGTGCACGACCTAACAACTCTTTTGGGATTTTCGAGTTTAGAGTCGTCACCTAACGAATTAAGGCGCGTTAGGGCACCTATCTAACCTAACTAAGTCTAACTAAGGTCAACGAGCCAGAGATTAGGGTGAGGGTTCAAATTACCTCGAGGGGAAGGTGTTAGGCATCCCTCGAGGTCCACAAGTGTGGGTCCCGACCGTATCTCATGCAATCTATGTGGGGTTACAATTAGCAATCAAGGTCACTTCATTTATTAATTTATTTAATCTTGCTAAGTGATAACAAATATAAAACAATTAATACTATTTTTCATTAATGTGAGCATTCAAGGCTAGGTGATAGCAATAAATAAACAATCAAGTTTTATTTTTATTTAAGCATATGAGACTATGTTATAAACAAAATTTGTAAATATTAAGCAATTAATATGTGAGAAAATAAAGTTTTGAAAATTGAGCAAGTTTTGAATATGAATTTTTTGTTTTAAAAAAAATGTCTGTTTCTTTATAGGGATGATGCCACGATATTGTTGATCGCGCTCCTCCACCATAGAAACAATTTTGATTTGAGGTCGGTCTAAAAATAGTTTATGTTTTTGAAAATGATTTAAAAGATTTAGTTTACATGTAGGACATAAATACACATAATTCCTTTAGAAATTCATGGGTAGGTGGTACTTCCGGGGACGCGTCGGGTTTAAAATTGGAACTAGACCTCGTAGTTCCTTTGACTTTCCCACTAACGATAGGTTAGGAGATAGTGCTTATAATTTATTTAAAAATAAACAATGTCATAATCAATTCAAAGTTTTAAAGGAAGATTGAATAATGACTTTTAAGAAAATTATGTTGCAAAACTTTGTAAGTTAAAAAAAAATAGAACATTAAGGTGGTAAATTTATTAAATGAAAAGGTTTACTATGAAATATATTTAAAAGTCAAGTAATTTGCATGAAATGATTTTAATTTAGTATCATTATTATTTTTTTAAAAAAAACATATTGCATCATGAATGCGGAAATCTTCAAGAAGACAAATAGGATTACTAATTAAATAATATTAATTAATTTTAGGGGGATGGCACAAATATGCACAAACAAATTTTATTTTTTATGGATATGTTAAAAGTTATTTACAAGTCTGTAGACATGTATTTCTAGTTGTTCAAAAAGTAACACATATATGCATAATTTTGTGAATCTAAATGATATGAACAAATTAATCCTTAGGCACGGTTTCTACGTGACAAGACAATGCTAAAAGTTATAACATTTTTAAAACACCTAATCAGCCTACTAAATTATTATGATTTGATTTTAACATTCAAAAATTAATGGAGTCTAATTATTTATTTTTTTATTTTTTTTAGACTTATTAACAAAAGTGTCAAGCAAATTGAACATTGGTTAGACTATAACACCTACAAACAATAATTCTAGGTGGTTAAAAATAAACCTATAGGCATGATTTCTAACTTTTTTAAAAAAAAAAATTACAATGAACAAGTAGGCATGTAAATCTCCCTCCCATAGACGATCCCCCAAATAAATTTATATATGAGCTTTAGAATTACAAATATTACAACATTCGAATAAATAAAATAAGAAGAGAAAAATATATAGATTCAAATAAACAAATAAATATTTCTTCATGGTTAATCTTCAACTTGAACTTCAAGTTTGAAACCTGTCAAAGCAATCAAATAACGGTTAAGTAGATTTGGAATGGTAGCAATGCAAACAAGTTGATCCAACCTTTACTCGAACAAAGGCGAAATGGCAAAGTAGCGAAGAAGAACACTTGAATGTTTATCGGAATCTTAATGTATTGTTAGAGTAGCAAGAGAGCAATAAGAGAAGGAAGAGTGATGAGAGAACCTGTGATTGAGAGTGTATGAGTTGTGAGTTGATTTTCAATAATGAAGGGAGGGGGTCTTATTTATGTAGCAAAGAGGGCAAACAAATAAGGAAAAGAAATATTTAAAGGAATCAATTAAGTATATTGTTTTCCGTATTGAAAAAGAGAGCCAAAATCAGAAAATTATTACTTTTACTAAATATAAGAAAAAGAATATATTAAGAAGAGTATTATATTTTCCTTAATTAAAGAAGATCCCCAATTAGAAATTTTTTAAAATATATCATTACACAAAAAATAAACAAGTAAAAAATAAGAAGAGTAATATTTTCCTTATTTAACTAAGAGCTAAATCAATCAAATAATTATTCAAATCAATGAGAATTTTAACCATATACAAAAAAATATGAGGGGAGATCAAGCAAAGGAAAGACAATATCACTCCAAATTATGAGCTGTAATAATCCATATTTTTATTCAACTATGTAATTCCTCAAAAATGGAGCAGGTAAAATAATTTGACCAAGTTCATATTGAGGACATAATCAAAAATATCAGTTCTACCACAAAAGCAAATGTATTGACAATATTACCAATCAACTAAGAAAACATGTTTAATCAATTATTTGACTAATCTATAAAAGAAAATTAATAAAGTTTAGCAAGGAAATACTCACATCGGGACTACAAGAATTATGGAAATTAATTACTTATCAGTTTCTTCATAGTTGCTTATCAGTGTTAGGACCTATTCAACAAGGACGCAAGCATATTCCCACATACAATTCGAAATTGAAGTTTATGGACAGAATTCTAAACGCACATAATAAACTAAAAATGAGTAAAAAATCAGAAAATCCCAATGAATCATGTGACACAAACATATAGGAATCAAGTTCCTTTCATCATATATGAACTGAGCATTGAAAATTTAAATAAGAAAACTAACCAAACGGATCGTTCGGAATCCATTTTTCAGACCAACCCAAATATCGATGTCCAAACAAGCTCGTTACACTACTTGCTCATGAGGGAACTCCTGGTCGGAGATGGCTAGTGGGGGCTGCTGCTGTCTGTAGAGCATCCCGCCGGCGTCTCTGTTGCTTCTCTCGCCGGGTGGCATTGCTGTTGTCGGCATTGCTGCTCACTATTGCAGGTTTCCTGGTAGCTTCTGGTGGAGAAGAGGAGAGAAGAGAGGAGAGACGGACGGCGCTGGGGCTACTGGCTGGCGTTGCTGGTGTACTCGCCTGACCGGAGCTGCTGGTTGTCGTCGTCTTCCTGCTGGCTTCGCCAGCTGGAGAGAAGGGTGAATAGAGAGGGAGAGAATGGGAAGAGGAACAGAGAAGAATGGGAGAGGGGGAAAGAGTAACGCTGCCAGCGGCAGCTGGCTGGTGGCCGGAGCTGCTGTTTCTTGCTGCTTTCTCTAGAAAAGGAGACGAGGAGAGCGAGGGGGTAGCGCTGCCTCTTGCCGGTGGCTGCTGGTGTTTCGTCCGGCTGTCTCCCTCACCGGAAAAAATGGAGGAGAGGGAGAGATAGGGGAGAAGGGAGGCGGCTGGAGAGGGGAGGGAGAGAGAGAGAGGAGAGGCGGCTGAAAAGAGGGGGGGAGTAGAAATTTTTTGGTTTTGATTTTTTAGTGTATTGAAATCAAGAAAAAAAGGAATTTAATCACAACCGTTGATTTAAAGGGCTAGGATTTGATCTAGGATTTATTTGAAGATGAACGGATGAGATCAAAAGATCAAGTCTTGAAATTAGATTGGCAAAGATATAGAGTGGCTAAAATTGCGATTAAATTGGCTAGAATAAAAATGAAAGAGGGGCTATGATTGAAATAAACTCGAATTTAAGTGGCTAGAATTGAAAGAAATTATGACAGAATAGGCTAGAATTCAAAATTTAAGTAAAATGTAGAAATTCCTATTTAATTAAGATACAACATATATTTAAAATATATTTTTTTTATTGAAAATCATTTAAATTTTAACATTTGAAATTCATTAATAATTTTAAAATATTTTAATTATATTTACGATAACTTTATAAAGTAAAACATACTAAAACATATAATTTTCAAGCAAAGTCGGCTAAAATTTCTAAATTTAAAATACGTATTTAATCGAATAGTATTCCTAAAATGGTCAAAGGTCGGTCAAAATTGGGTGTCAACATCTACAATGGAGTCTGAATTCATCGCGTTCGACAAGGCAGCTGAATAAGCTGAATGGCTCCGAAATTTCTTAGAAGATATTCCGTTTTGGCCCAAATCAATTGCCTCTACATGCATACATTGTGATAGTCAAGTTGCAATAGGAAGGGCTGGAAGCGTTATGTATAACGGCAAGGCTCGTCACATAAGACGAAGGCATAACTCTATTAGACAACTACTCTTTAGTGGAATTATCACAATTGACTATGTAAAGTCAAAGGAGAATATGTCCGATCCACTTACAAAAGGTCAAAATAGAGAGGGAGTTGAGAAATCATCAAGGGGAATGGGACTATGGCTCAAAACAAGTCATTGTGGTGGTAACTCTACCTAGAAGACTGGAGATCCCAAGATCTAGGTTCAAGGATATAAAACAAAGTCATTGATGACGGTTCAACATTGTAAAAAATTATTTTATGGTCCATTCTCATGATGAGACAATGTTCAGTAACCAGGATAAAGTCATAAGGACTTTTTAATGATTTCTAAGTTTGATACAGGGTATATCAAATGGTGTATCTATGGAATAACACATTTAAAAACCACCAATGTGAGTGCGAAGTGTAAGTTGCTTCAAGGAGAATCCGATAAGGTCAGTTATCTAAGCACTTAATAACCGAGATGTGTTCATGGCTGAAATGAACAAAACAATGTGAACTAAGAACCGTTCAAGGGTTGATTGTGTGACTTATGTTTTTTAGGTATACATCAAAGCTCGACGGTTCAAAGATATAAAATCTACCGATTGACCGAGTATATTCGATATATATTCACTACGGAAATTTTAAAGGGAAACCTACTTATCCAAATGCGATTAACCCTTACTTTCAAGACACACAAGTTTTTCATGCATATGTTTTAACAATAGTCATTCCCCATTCATGTGGAGGATTGTTGGGTTTAGCAAAGTGTGAATGGGTAAAGAGAAGAGGAAAATGAGGGAACTAATTTGGAGGGAATATGAAAAGTCATTTCTCCCATATCGGTAAAAGAAAAGGAAATTGTTGTCCTTATCTTAGGAAACACCTTCTTTACTTCTTAAAGAGCTAAGAAGAAGGTGCTCCCTCGTGCTGTCGTCGTCGCTTGCTCGCTTCGGCTTCATATTTGGATTTGGATTTGGATTGACAAATGACGTGATTGATTGATAATATTCTTGGACAAAAATTTATTTCGTCAATCTCATTGAGTAATTTTTTTCCCTAAATTCCTTAATTATCTTATAAATTAGTTCATGATGTTAGTTACTTAGTTAATTAACAGAATTAATTTGTGTGTAAAGGTAACGTTCCAAAAAGTCGTTACTCTTTCCGAAAAGTCATTACTCTTTTCGAAAAGTGGTTACTTTTTTGAAAAGTCGATACTCTTCGCAGAAGACACAATGGTCTGGAAAAAATGGGTCTTAACAGATTTTTTCCGAACAGACGCATCCCTTGCTGAAATTGGCTATAAATAAGAGATTTTTTTCAGTTTTCGAATACTGAAAAGCTTTACTTCTCTCTGCATACATTTTCTCTCAAAAACTAAAATTGTCGACCGACTGAGTCAGTGTGTGACTTGTTGATGTTCTTACATTCGTTGATGTTATTGAAGTTTGAGGTACCACTACTTCTTTAACCGGTTAATCCGTTTTATCATGGGAGAAATTAATCAGTAACCTCGGATTAAGTGAGGGGATTAAATTTCTTAAGAAGACACAGTAATTTCTCTGGACTCGGAATAAAAATACTTTTAGTTTCTATTTCATCTTCTTTCTGTTTCTGCAATTTGATCAACCTTAATATAGGTTATAACGATATTTTGGCTAGGTTAGGTCTTGTCCCATCTAAGTATTATATTCACAGAGACTTATAGATTAGTGAGTTGGATCGTATAACCACATTATTGATCGTGAGAGCTTTGTTTAATTTGTTGGTCGGCTAAGGTTTGTTAGTTGTTTTGACTTATTATATAAATTACTACACACCAGCATGTTATTCTGAATTACGTTACATAGCTATTTTCATATTATGCATAGAGATCATGCAAGTGGTCTCGACGGCTCAAACATGACTAGTGTGATAGCTAGTTATTACTTTATGTGAATTGTTGAAAATAGTTATTTTCTTTGTAGAGTTATTGACAAGAGCCTTACCATCGAGGACTTACTTTAAGTCGAGACATATTTATTTATTTTGTTGACCATATATGGTTGCTAGGCACCACTAACCAATGGTTTAACAAGAGCATATTAGAACTAAGTTTTGACATTATTAGTAATAACAGATGACAAATATTCCATCTAACTAATGTTTGGGGCGTGACAATTAATGGGTTAATCATTTGGGAAAATACAAAGTTTGCATTGAGTTGACATTGTGAGAATAATGATATAATATTATGCAAGTATATGATCTATAAAATATTACTGCTAAAAAAAAAGGAGGTTGACTTAGACTTGTGACTTTGTTTGTGATATATGGTGAAGCACTATTCCAATTCTGCTGGCGCCGAGTGGCACTGGCACAGCTAATCACATAGATTGACTACAAATAGCCATTCGCCATGTGCATTCTGTCTACTTGTTAAAATTTTTCTATTTAGAATTAAATTATAAAAAATTTGATTAATATTAAATAATATATTTTTATATAATGCGAATATACAAATAAATTATAATTTATAGTACTTTTGATGTAGTTTAATTTTTAAATATTTATTTTCTTGAAAATTATTAAACTAATATAATCTAATTTAACTATAAAGTTTTAATTAAATTAACCTACGAAACAAATAATAACAATTAAGAGTTTACAAAAAGGATTGTTAGTTGTAAGGGTATAAGTGAGCAAAAAGGTGGATGAAAGGGTAATTTTAGATCAAAAAGATTTATAGAAAGATACTTTTAGACCAAAAAAAGAATAGAAGGTATTTTTAAAAAAATTTAAAAAAATTCAGAAATATTTTTAACCCTTTCCTATTATTTTTAAAACGGAAGGAATATTTAAGTCATCGACATAGTTATCAGCCCATCGTGTAGCTTGACATTTATATATCATGTTTATTCATCAAAATGAGAAATGTAAATTAAAACATTTTCTTATATCAAAATAGATTTTAAATGGACTAAAAAATTATATCATCTAAGCGGGGTAAAGTACTGACTCTTTCAATTACAACATCTATAATGATGATATCTTCAAGATAATAAGGTATTACCAAATAGAAGGCATCATTCTGGTCCAAAGTTTATCACTTGTATTATTGAATTTAGGGATAATGCCCAAGTACCCCCTCAATCTATGCCCGAAATTCCAGAGACACACTTATACTATACTAAGGTCCTATTACCCCCCCCCTGAACTTATTTTATTAATAATTTTTTACCCCTTTTCGGCTTACGTGACACTATCTTGTGGGCCCAACGATGGTTGACTTTTTTTTCAAACCAGTGCCACGTAGGCTAAAAAGGGGTAGAAAATTACTTATAAAATAAGTTCAGGGGGGTAATAGGACCTTAGTATAAGTATAAGTGTGTCTCTGAGATTTCGGGCATAGATTGAGGGGGTACTTGTGCATTATCCCTTCAATTTAGGAAAAAGAGAATGTTATATTTCTTAACTTCGTGATTTAAAATGATATGTGTACCATTATAAAAATAGCTAATATATACTTTTATTATTATAAAATAAGTTTTATATATCCTTATTATTATAAAAATGACAATCACATATAGAGGTGTATGCAAGAAGGGATCACAAGGTTCACGTGAATCCATGTTCTCCTTTTGAAATCATATATAGTAATCTTATATTTTTTTAATTTTTTTTAGATATAAGTGTGTGAATGTACACGCAAAGTATCATAATGTAAAATGATTCAGTGCACCCCTCAGTGAGTTAGAAATTCGATTCTTATATACATTTTGTCTTATTTTTCTTATTAAAATTTGGTAACATCTCTCTAAGTGGTTATTGATAGCACTTTTGACATTTTGATTAATTAACCATTTCAATTTTTGAACAATATAATTTAAAATTTTAATTGTTTCCAATGATAAAATTTTAAATTTACCTTTTTGATTCTTTTTTTGTTTTAAAAAATTCCATATAAGGATATATATGATCCTTTTAGCAAAGTCCAAAGTATCTAATATATAATTTGTTTTTACTTTTTTATTTAACAGATGATTTGAGTTTTAAATATCTCTCTTATAATTGTATTTGCTTGTCATTTTTGATAGCACTTTTGACATTTTGATTAATTAACCATTTTAATTTTTGAACAATATAATTTAAAATTTTAATTGTTTCCAATGATAAAATTTTAAATTTACCTTTTTGATTCTTTTTTTGTTTTAAAAAATTCCATATAAGGATATATATGATCCTTTTAGCAAAGTCCAAAGTATCTAATATATAATTTGTTTTTACTTTTTTATTTAACAGCTGATTTGAGTTTTAAATATCTCTCTTATAATTCTATTTGCTTGTCATTTTTGAATTACTTATTCTTATTTTTATTTTTTTTCAGTTTTAGTGTAAAAATATTAAAAATTTTAAAATTTGTGTATGAAATAGGAGAAAAAGAAAGTAAGAATGCGGCTTTATTGTAATTTCATTTTCTTATTTGAGAAAAAAATGGTATATCTCATAAATTTTATAAGAAAGTGAATCAACAAAATAAATTCAAAAAATATTTATAAAAAATAAAAAAAGGTTAATCTAATATTATTATTTTTTTTCACCGTTGTTTGACTATCTGGATATACCTGATCATTTGTATAACAGTAAAAATATACGTAAGCCTTATAAAGAGATATGTCAAACTCTAAATTACAAATTTATTAAGGTATATATTAAATCATTTTCCCTATTTGAGGATACATGTGAGTTGACGTTGAAAAATTAGAAGAAGAAAAAACTTTGGAGAAAAACAGAGTAGAAAAATTCTTGTTGACCAATTCAAACTTTGAACTGCCTTCATTTGAGGGAGACGACATCCAAATCCAGCAATGAATGTAATCATATACTTGTGAGTGTATTAAATTATATGACTCACTTTTCATTTTAGTCAAATCAAAATAAAATGAATATGTTTATATTAAATAATAATTTAATTTTAAAATGTTTATTTTACTCTTTTAATGAAATGATTTATAGTCACACAAATTTCGATCATCCATTTTGGATCACAAATTTACAAGAATCTTCCTTTCTTTTTTAGATTTTGCGCCAAATTAAACTATATCATATAAAATGAGACGGACGGAGTAGTATAGAGTTGTACCTACTATGATTGACAGTTCATCAATTAGTATTTATTAATTTGAATATGAGCATATTGTAGTTTAATATTGCTACACGATAGTACCATGTCTCTTAAGTTAAAAAAATATTTTTCTTCTCTAAACTCAACACCTATAAATAAGTTTACAACTTCTCCATTATACACGCAATTTAAATAAATAATATACTTGCTAGCCTAAGTTTATAATTTTTCTACTATGTCTGCAAAATCACCCGTAATTGGAACTCCGGCGGCCGGAGTATGGACGACCGGATTATGTGGTTGTTTTGAAGATGCATCGAACTGTAAGAACCCAAATTTTTCTAAATCAAATATTGGTGATTTTCTGAATTTTAATAGACTAGTTTTTTAATTTTGGCAGGTTGTGTCACTTGTTGCTGTCCTTGTGTCACCTTTGGAAGAAATGTTGAGATAATTGATCAAGGAACCACTTGTAAGTTATTATATTTTTTGTTTTCGTAACTTTTCAATGATTTGTGGTGATATAGAGGAAGGTTCGAGTACATTTTAGTAAAACTTACATAAATCTCACTAGCTTAGGAGTTAATTACTTAGCTACACTCTAGTTTGTAATATTACTCATCTTACTAGATTTTGGTGACCCCATATATATCCAAATACATGAGATCAAATTCATGTATAATTTGTTATAGACACATTGTATCCAAATAAATTCGTATATAATTTTTAGGATACATAACAAATCTTCCTTGCCTCTCTCCTATGTATCTGGATACATGTGAATACTATAGATACATATAGATACACGTCTCTAGTATGATTCGTACATGTATATGCATATATATATATATATATATATATATATATATATATATATATATATATATATATATGAATCTCAGTCACCTCTCTTCCTATTTTTGTGTATCTGATAGCAAAAAGTACAAGTAACTAAAGATAAGTTACGTAAGAAACTCTTAATTGGTAGTAAAATACGTAATATTTTGAAAAAAATAGATAATAACAGGATATATTGTAGTGAAGTATGTCTAATTATATAGTTTTTCCTACATTCTACTCCGTTCAAACCTTACTTGTAAGATTCCACTGAATATGTTGTGATTCGTGGCAATATATACATTCATTAATGACTACATGATAATTAATTTTGCAGCTTGTGCTCATGCTGGTGTAATCTACTATTGTTTGGCTCATGTTGGTTGGGCTTGTATCTACACATGCACATATCGTACAAAATTGAGAGCTTTCTTTAGCTTGCCAGAAGACCCTTGTGGAGATTGCCTTGTCCATTGCTGCTGTCTTCCTTGTGCTGTTTGCCAAGAATACAGAGAACTCAAAAACCGCGGTGTTGACCCCTCCCTAGGTATATAAACATACATATACTATCATTTTTAATTGTTATTATGTTCTTTCTTTCCAATTTTTTTTTTAATCTATCTCTAAAAGTATATGTCACATTTCTTTCATAAAAAAAACCACTTAACATTAAGATTACTCCATCTATTTCACATTATCTTGAGGCTTTTTTCATTATTTAAATTGTGCAAAGTTTTAAGATGGATGTTTGAAATTTTTTCTTTCATTAATTGAAGTTTTATGTTTCTTATGAGATAAATTCTAAAGTTATATTTATGATTTTACAATGAATTAACAATAATGGATATTATGTTGTTGAATATTTTTCTTAATATGTGTGTATTGCCTCACAAATTCAGTTAATATGAAATAGAAGAAATATCTTTTTTTTATCCTTAATAAAATGTTTATAATCTCATGCACAAATGATCAAGTGCGTGTGTTAAACCACATATTTTTTAAAAAAAAATTATGTCAAATCAAATGATATGATCAGTTGAGTGCATGGTTATAAGACATGCATGGATGGTTAAATTGATTTGAATTTATGATTGTAAAAAGGATGGATGGCTAACGCTCAGAGATGGAGTCAAGCTGGAGTTAGTGTGCCTCCCCTTATTGCACCAGGAATGACTCGTTAAAAGTGGCTTCAAAACACCTCATGTGTTCTACTTTCTTATTGATTCTCTTGTTTTGTTTTGTTATTAATCTTAGCATGTATCAAGTGAGAAATGTTTTCTTTTATTTCCTTATGAACAGTTGTGAACTTACCTTGTAGCAATTAAATTTGTTTTCTGCTATGAATAAAGTTTTCTCTTCTTCTTTCTCAAATCAATTCTTCAAGTAGCACATCAAGTATATATAAATAGAAAATTTGATAGAGAAGCTAATTACTGTATATTTTTATGATTTCAGACAAACATAGCCCCCAATTAAAGTTGTCCATTAATTTTTGATGACTTGTATGAGTCCGCCACAACAAAAATGATACACTAAGAAGTACTTGAAAACTTCCTTAATCAACGGATGAATAACCACGACTTGTCTCACAAATTTCAATAATAACTTCAATAATCAGAGTCAAAATTCATATAACAAACTCTTGCAATTTAGACTTTAAGGGAACATTTGGTACAAATATGCATAATGCAGGAATTACTAACGCATAGATTAGTAATGCAGGATTTAGTAATGCAGGTTAGTTTTTATCAAATGTTTGTTTCATTGTTTCCTACCTAATCTTATGTTTGGTTTAAAACTCTAGAAAAAGTTTCTTTCCTATTATACCCTTGAGTTATTATGAGATTTTATATTTCATTTAACTAGTCAAATTAAACACTAAAATATATTTAAAATTATTATTATTATTTTGAGGTGTTATATGCCACTATAGACATCATTGATAGCACGGTTATTTCTAATTTGATCAAATATATCTCAAACTTAACATAGATCGCTACTTAAATTGTTCAAATACACGAAGCTTATTTTTTTTAAAAAAAAAATAGTTCAAGTGATCAATCGAGGAACTACATTTTAATAAAAATGAAAAAGATCAACCCAATATAACAATAAATACGGAGAAAAAAATATTAATTTGTCAAATCATCAAATTACATTGAAAGGATTTAGAGAATTAAAAAGAATATTTAAAAAATATTCTCATATAAATAAATAAAAAAGAACATTGAATAACAAAAAGAATAGGAAAAAAATATTTGAGGATAATTTAGTCGGGGTCTTATCCAAGGATTGTTAAACCTTGGATTAGTTATCCCACCCTTTTCTAGGAATAGAGCAAGACCTTGTATGAGGCATAACTAATCCATGAATTAGAATAAATAAAGTAACCAAACAATATTTTTGTTGGACTAAATTATAATCCATGACATTTTGATTAATATCCCCTAACATACGGACCCTAAACTCCTAAACTCCCCTCGTAATAACCCTATTTGAAAATTAAAACTAAGCAATTATAAGTACTCTATATCCCACAACACCAACCAACTCTAGTTGATATAAACTTTAACAAACTCTTTAAAGCTAACTCTAGTCATGAACACAATATAGTAGATGTATATGAAATGATATGAATTTCTTTATAACACAGGAATATCTTACAATGTGTTAGGACTTAAAACATGACTTTTGCTTTTTTGGAATCTTGTTATGCAAAAATTAAGTTGTTTTTTTGTCAAAGTGTCACGATCCAAAGTATATTTTAGACATGACATGACGTATAAGACCCCGAGAGATCCTACACAAGCCACTTGATATACATACAACACAACATAAAAACTCATATCATAAAAGAATCTGACATAAAATTGGAAGTCTAATCACATCTTGACAAGCTAATCAAATATATCAAAAGAGTGTTTGTGACATAACTCACGTACCATGTACAACAACTCAAAACTAAAGACATAATAAAAAAAATATAGTAAAAATAACACGGTCTTCGAAACATGAGGACTTATCAAGTCTTCAATAATCAACCAATCAACTAGCCACCAATGAGAGGAGAAGAATCATCGAACCCTACTTATGAGACAATGTAGGCACAATTATGAATTAATACATGAAATGTGCCAAGTATGAGAGATATGCATAAGAACATGAAACATGATCATAAAGATTATGTGTGCTAGTTAATCATTTGTGTATTTAGTGTTTTTTAATATGTATAATCAAAAACTAGGTAATACTAGTATGCATTTGATATCGAATAAAAACATCAGTCAAATCTTAGTAAGAAATTGGTATATGTGTGGTATCCAACTTATGTCTCAGTGGTAAATTAAAAAAATAACATGCAATAGAGATTTCAATCGAAATAGTCAACTTAAAACTAGTTAAGGTGTATTCAATTTGTATACATTTGGTATTGAATTTATATCCATTGGAATTTTTTTTTATAAAAAAAGTAATTGAGATTGCAACTGAATTAGCCAACCTAAAACTAATTAATGTTATACCCAATTGGTATACATTTGTTATCTAACTGTATCCAATTGAAAAAATATTTAATTGAGATTTCAAAAAAATTAGTCGGTCTAAAACTAGTTAATTTCGTACCCAATTGGTATAGATTTGGTATCAAACTGATATCACATTAAAAAAAATTGACGAAGAACATGAAATTGAGATTTTAACCGAATTAATCAACCTAAAACAAATTAATTTTATATCTAATTGGTGTACATTTGGTATCCAATTGATATCCACTGGAAAAATTGAAAAATCAACATGTAATTGACATTTCAACCAAATTAGACAACATGTTGTATCCAATTGGTATCCATTTGATATCCTACTTTTTTTCTTTTCTTATACTATTTTTTTAGTGTTGTTTTGTGTGAAGAGAATTGGGAGAGGAAGAAAGAAGGAGATATCGAATATGAAATATGGGTGTTGGTATTCATTTATTCGGCAAAAAAGATAGAGGGAGGTCATGGTAAATTAAAAAAAAGTAATACAATGAAGAAGAAATAAAAAATGACTTAAAACGGATTTGAATAAAAAAAATTCGACCTCCATTGAAGAAATTTAAGTTTAAAAATGGTAGGAAGTTGTCACTTGAAAATTGGAGAAAAGAAAATGAAAATTGGCTAAATTAAGCCTTTGACGCGCTATTGTTGATTGTATCATACTCACTTTGACATGTCAACAAAAAGTGTCGAACTGACACAACGAAACCCTACATGAGGTGTCTAAAATGAACACAATTATCTAAGGTGTCTAAGTAAAATTTGGTGTCAACTTTAGGGGGTCATCGATGGACTTGACCTAAAACAAATGCATATTACATATTACTGTCAAAAACTGTAGCAAAAGAAATATACACCATCCAAAAATCAAAACATGTAATAATTAAAAGTCTAAATTGCAATAAACTATTTCAAAGTTCATTTCCTTGGTCTTGGTGTACGATAATTGGTAGTATCCAGATCATATTCTTTTGTTATGCCGGGTCCATCAAATTTGCTAGCGACAGTTCCAATTACTTCACTCTCACTAATCGTGTTATCAATGTTCTTGCTTCTCATATACTACCATATGATTCTGTATGTGAATGAAAATCATATCAAAAACTCAATTGCTAATATATTCAGCAAAGAGTCATGCTTATAGTCCACAATCGCTGAAATAATTCCTTCATTTGGAGCATTGTGCTTGTGATATTGAAGACGATATTTCCTTCAATTGGAGGTAGACGTATTGAACCTACACCACCTATGAAATTGGGTCATTTACATCATTGAGGTTCTCAATATTGTCTTGATTACCACTGCTCTCGTTTACGCTCATCTCTTCCTATGTTCAACACAAGCAACACAAAAATCAAAAACTCAAGTAAGAGGATTCAACTACAACCAAAGAGATCACAATTCAGCATCACTAAAAGAATTTTAAACAACACCAGTACCCGGCAGCAACACAATTTTTTTTACGTTTCAAATTCACCTCATACAATTCTAGGTGAAAATGATTGTTAAGCAGTATAAAACTCAACAAATGAGTTGGGGTCAACCCATAAGGAGTGGTACGTGTTCACATTCAATTGGGAAGAACAAAAGAGAACTAACTAGATATAGGAATAGATATTATCGAAAATGACATGAAACAAATCAAAAGGGTGGATACGAATGTCAGATGGGGGGGGGGGGTGTTTGGTTCCAATTATAAGCTACAATGCAATCACACAAAACTGAAATAACAATACGATGAGGAATTCTTGGGATGTGATCGAGTTAGCCAAGTTTGCTATATGGGTAGCTGTAACTACTAATTGTTGACACCCAATTTTGACCAAACATTTTCAAAATTTATAATTTTTATGTTTATTTATTTAATAGTTCAAAATATACATTTTTTTTATAAATTTAATTAAGTGTGTGTGTATGTATATATATATATACATATATATATATATATATATATATATATATATATATATACATACATACATATATATATATACTCCAAACCCCACATTATTTTTCTTTTCATTTTTTCAGCAAATAATAGCCCACAATACTCCTCTCTTCCGGCAAGCACCTCAACAAAAACTAACCAATAAATCACCTCCCAACAGAACTCCATCTCCTCCACCTTTCCGACCCATTTTCCGGCGAGCTTCCACCAGCCGCCTGAAGGAACTTTCTCCAACAGCAGCAAACCAGACCGAAAACAGCCCCGTAACCCACCTAAACGAACATCAATCAAACTAGATCCATTACCATTTGAAACAACCAACAAACAATAGCTAAACCTCTCTGTTTTCCGTTGCCATCTCCAGCGAAATCGGTCCATC
Source organism: Solanum chilense (assembly GCA_032847665.1). Taxonomy (NCBI): domain Eukaryota; kingdom Viridiplantae; phylum Streptophyta; class Magnoliopsida; order Solanales; family Solanaceae; genus Solanum; species Solanum chilense. The sequence goes on from CM064974.1 coordinate 49,455,022, forward strand.
ATCTCCGACCAAACAACGCTCACCTCTCCTTCACTCTTCTTCTACGGAGAAGAACCAAAGAAAACAACCAGAAATAATCTAAAGCCTAAGCCAACCAAATAACCCAAAGTACCCATTTGTTTTTCGATTAACAAAGCACAGAAGTGGTGATGAGAATATAATTTAGTTATTACTGTTAGTTAATGGTTAGTTAGTCACAAAGTTAGTTAATCTTGTTCATTTGTTTGTTAGAGTTAGTTATAGGAAGAACATTTTTACATATAGTTTGTTAACTAGTATTGAACTTGTATCTATATAAATAGGATCACATGTAATAGCTGATTACTCTTCTTTTTCATTTTTCAATACAATACATTCTTCATGAAGTTTTTCCAGAACATTCTTCTTCTTCTTCTTCTTCTGTAATACTCAAGGTTCAACAATGGAGGTTCTCGATTGTTTTGCAATCACTGATTGTTGATTTCATCATGGTATCAGAGCAAGAAGACACAAGATCTTGCTCCTTTTTCCAGATCTAAATCACTTTCATATCAGCTGTGAGTTTTTCAAATCGACATTACATCTTCTTCGTATTCTCGTTTCTATTTTCAAGTTTTTTTTTGAGTTAACAGTTGTTGTTACTCAAATTGTACTTTGAACTCCATCGCGATTCGATTTCATCATGGATGATGATCAAGTTAATCCCGTTCAGATTGGTTCCACATCCACAGTTAGGATGGATTTTTCTAGCCCTTTCTACTTGCATCCATCTGAGAATGCAAGTTCATCTCTGTTACCTGCTATTTTTGATGGTGCTGGTTATATATCTTGGAGAAGAGCTGTTCTTAGAGCCTTATCTGTTAAGAGCAAAACAGGGTTTATCAATTGGAAAATTATGAGACCTCATCCTACTGATTCTAATTTTCAGCAATGGGAAAGGTGTGATGATATGGTAACCTCTTGGATTCTCAATTCCTTATCACCATATCTAAGGGATAGTCTACAATATGTTAGTAATGCATACGAATTATGGAGTGACCTGGAGGAAATGTATTGTAAGTTGTATCAACTTCAAAAAGAAATAAATGATCTTGTCCAAGGCACCTTGGATATCACTGGTTATTATATGAGAATGAAAAAAAACTTTGGAAAAAAATGAGCACAGTCGATGTAAGTTCTCAATGTAATTGTGTGTGCACTTGTGGTTGAAAGGTGAAATTGTTCAAGGCTGAACAGGATCGAAGACTTATACACTTTCTGATGGGGCTGAATAAAATGTACACTGTTGTTAGGGGAAGTATTCTCATGATGAACATACTGCCTAGCATGGCATATGCTTTTGCCATATTAACTCAAGAGAAAAAACAAAGGGAAGTGAATCCTCACAATCACACTGCTTTAGATTCAACCTCTTTGAATGTTAGTACTTCAACTTACAACACTGCAGGTACAAAAAGAGGAGTTAGAACAACCTATAATTCATCTAGAGAAAATGCAGGAGAAACTGGAAATTCGAACAATACAAATATGCTTAGAGGAAACACCAGTACTAGTAGAAGTGTTTTGTTTTGTGATTTCTGTAGGAAGAAAGGCCAAATTTTAAATTCTCAAAGGGAAATAATGTTGTTTCTGCAGCAAATGCATGTACTTCTGAGAGTAATGAGAGTCAATGTGAAGAGGATCCTGGGTTGAAGAGGCAAATGCCATTGAATTTGTCCAAAAATCAGTATGAACAATTGCTTAATCTCTTAGGATCACTGCAGGTTGGACATGGAACTACAAATAATTCAGATAACATGTTGAGTGGAGCTGTGAATTTTGCAGGTATACTTGCTTGCTATTCCTCTATTACTGAGATATATGATCTTTCCTGTAAATGTGCAAAGTTAACTGCTGATTCTTGGATCATAGACTCAGGAGCATTACATCACATGACCTATAATAAAGCTACACTCATAAGCATAAGACCACTGCCTTCACCTTTTCTTATTAGTTTACCAAATGGTTACAAAGTTAAAGTGACTGAAATTGCTGATATTTGTTTAAGTCCAGTTTTGACTCTGCAGGAAGTGTTGTTTGTACCTAGCTTCAAGTTAAATCTAATCTCAGTTCATTGTTTGGTGTTTCAACTCAATGGTGTAGTAAGTTTTAACAGTGATTCTTGTTTACTGCATGGCCCTTTTCTGAAGAGCTCTCTGGAACTTGGTAGAGCCAAGAATGGATTATATTTCTTGTGTTCAAAGTGTCACAATTGTTGTCCATCTCCTATTGGCATCAGGAAATCTCATGCTTCTTAAAGTCATTGTCATTTAGTTCCTTCTTTAGTCAAATGTAACGATGTTTCAGAACCATCTACTGTAAAACAATCCTTCTATATCAATAAAGATGTTTGTTCTAGTCTTGATTCTTCATCTCATATTACTAATTGTTCTAATAACTCTACTGGAGATGAATTTTTGTGGCATGCTAGACTAGGACATGTGCCTTTTGTAAAGATGAGAGGAATCCACACCATACCTATTCATTTCTCACCCAGACAACCCTTTACTTGTGCTATATGTCCTATGGCTAGACAAACTAGAATGCCATTTCCAGAAAGTACAACCAACACCACCAAAGTTTTTGAGTTGCTCCATGTTGATCTATGGGGACCATACCACATTTCTACTCATGATGGTTATCATTATTTCTTGACCATGGTAGATGAATTCACTAGATCAACTTGGACACAATTGTTAAGATGTAAAAGTAGTGCCCTACAAACAATCAAAGCTTTTGTTTCACTTGTGGAAAACCAATTTCAGACCAAAATGAAAATTATCAGATCTGATAATGGTCTAGAGTTCACCTCTTCTGAAGCCACTCATTTTTCTAAGAGAAAGTCATAATACATCAAAGATCTTGTCCTTACACACCTCAACAAAATGGTGTAGTTGAAAGAAAACACAAGTATCTACTTGAGACAGCAAGATCACTCTTATTTCATTCAAAATTGCCCATGAAATATTCGGGAGTATGTATTCTCACGGCCACATACATTATTAGTAGATTGCCTTCTTTTACAGAATAGAACTCCTTATAAATTGTTATACCATACACAACCTACATACTCTCACCTTAGAAGCTTTGGATGCCTATGCTTTCCTACCACCTTAAAAACTCATAAAGATAAGTTTGAACCAAGGACAACACCACACATTTTTGTTGGATATACTTTCAATACAAAAGGATACAAGGTTTTAGATTTAGATACTAAAAGAGTTCATGTATCCAGAGATGTTATTTTTCATGAGTCTGTATTTCCATTTGTATTGACTCCTGATGGTTCTAGTTTTTCTTGTATTCTGAAATTGATGTCTCACAACTCTAATAACTCTACTTGCATGCCTAACTCAAACAACAATTTTTCTACTGATGAATTACTGGACACTAACACATTTTATGAATTCAGTACATCTAACACCACTGAAAAATACAGTCTCCACTATAAATCCTGATGTTCAACCACCCATCAACACATTAACCACATCACAACCCATACCTACACCTACATTATCCTTACAACCCATACCTACACCTACATTATCTTTTGAAAACGTACCTATCCTTAGAAGAACAACTAGGTCCCTGCGTACTCCCAACTACTTGAAACAGTATAATTACAATCTACCTAAAATGCAATCTTCTTTAGATAACTCCAGTTCACCTCACTCACTCACCTCATTTTTATCCAATCATGATAGTGTTTGCTTCACTTCTCTATGTTCTGATAGTCAGCAGTTGATTGAAACCATTTCACATGAATGTGAACCTTCTTCTTATGAGGAAGCAATTTTGCATCCTTCTTGGCAAAAGGCAATGACACAAGAATTTGAAACATTATATGCAAATAATACTTGGGAACTGGTCCCTCTGCCCCAAGGAAAGAATGCAATTGGTTGTAAATGGGTGTATAAAATCAAACACAAAGCAGGTGGTAGTGTGGAAAGTTACAAAGCCAGGCTAGTTGTAAAGGGGTACACTCAGCAGACCGGAATAGATTACAATGAAACATTTTCTCCTGTGGTAAAGATGACTACTGTTAGGACACTCATCAGCTTGGCTGTCAAGAGGGGGTGGAATTTGTATCAACTAGATGTTAATAATGCCTTCCTTCATGGTGACTTGAATGAGGAAGTGTATATGAAATTGCCTCAAGGTCTTGCTGTGGACAGTCAGATTGTGGTGTGCAAATTGAAAAAGTCATTATATGGTTTAAAACAGGCTAGTAGGCAGTGGTATGACAAGTTGGCCAACAGTCTTTGTTCAAAAGGTTACACACTTCAAATAGTGATTATTCATTGTTTCATAAGAGAAAGGGAAGCTCTTTAGTGTTTGTTGCCATTTATGTAGATGATGTAATTCTAGCTAGAACTGATCATGAGGAAATCAACTCTTTGAAATCTTTTTTGAATGATCAATTCAAAATAAAAGATATTGGTAGAATGCATTACTTCTTGGGATTAGAAATATTGTACAGACTTGATGGTATCATTATTTCACAAAAGGATTTTCACTATTGATTTACTAAAGGAGTTTGATTCTTTGAACTGTAAGGTTGCTACATCACCACTTGATTGTACTGAAAAATTGAGGGCTACTGATAGGAAGCTATTATCAGATCCTGCTCTTTACAAAAAGCTGGTAGGGAAGCTTAATTTTCTCACAAATACAAGGATGGATATAACTTACAATGTGCAACACCTCAGTCAATTTATGCAAACACCTAGGGAACCACATCCAAAGGCAGCTTACCATGTTCTTAGATACTTGAGACAGGATCCTACAATGTGAATTTTCATCTCGAACAAGCCTGACCTCACAACAACTACATATTGTGACTCAGACTGGGCTGCTTGTCCTGATTCAAGGAAATCAGTTAATGGTTATTTCATATTTATGGGTAACAGTCCTATCAGCTGGAAGTCTAAGAAACAAGCCACAATTTCATTATCCTCTGCAGAGGCAGATTATAGAGTTGTAAGACAGGTAGTAAGTGAGATAGTGTGGCTTGAAAGGTTACTAAATGAATTGTGTGAATATTGCCTCTTGCCAATACAGGTCTTCTCTGACAGCCAAGCTGCAGTACATATTACCAGGAATCTAGTTTTCCACAAAAGGACCAAACATATAGAGATTGATTATCATTTTGTTAGGGATAAACTTCAACATGGCTTGATCACACTTCATCACATTTGTACAGATTCACAAGTGGCAGATTTTTTTACAAAGGCTTTGACTGGAGTCAAGCATGCTACACTTTTGAACAAGTTGTCTGTAAACTCAATTACTTCCAACTTGAGAGGGGTGATGAGAATATAATTTAGTTATTACTGTTAGTTAACGGTTAGTTAGTCACAAAGTTAGTTAATACTGTTCATTTGCTTGTTAGAGTTAGTTATATGAACATTTTTTACATACAGTTTGTTAACTAGGATCACATGTAATAACTGATTACTCTTATTTTTAATTTTTCAATACAATACATTCTTCATGAAATTTTTCCAGAACATTCTTCTTCTTCTTCTTCTTCTGTAATACTCAAGGTTCAACAATGGGGGTTCTCGATTGTTTTGCAATCACAGATTGTTGATTTCATCAAGTGGTATTTCAGCGAGCTACGAGCTCAGCTGATTCCGGCGAGCCACAACAACAATGAGCAACCAACGCTAGTTTCGGTTAGCCTCGACAACAACTTTACCTCCGACAAGCATTTCACTTCCACATCTGTCCAAAGGAGTGCATAATCTGGTATTGGATTTGTCATTACGATTTCATTTATGTTTATATTATTTTACTTTCGGGATTGATTTAATTATTTTATTTTTGAATATTATTTGGTGGGGTACATTGTTAAGATTTAATTTAGGGATAATTGTATATAATAGCAAACTAATAACCTAAAATAAATGGAGTAGCTACTGTTTGATTTAATTGTGCCTCATAGCAAACTTTGCCAAAGTTTGTCAGTTGCCTCGCTGTCAAAACTCTCGCTCGCCACTCTCCCATTCTCGCTCGTCACTCTCCCTATGCTCGCCCCTCTCGCTTTATACAACAGAAGTGTATAAATTGTGTTTATGTTTTGTATAAAGCGAGAGAAAATTATATATACACATGCAAAAACATATATCTTCGTGCGATACACTTAATTATACAATTTACAAACATTTTACTTCGATTCAATTGAGTACAAATGCAAATTTTTGATAAATATTACATCAAAAAAGGCTAGCGAATTATACAATTGCAGTGAAATACAATTTTCTCTCGCTTTATACAACAGAAGTGTATAAATTGTGTTTCCTTTTTGTATAAGGCTAGAGAAAAACATATATATTCTTCCTATACACTTATAATTATACAATACACAAACATTATACTTCGATTCAATTGTATGCAAAGCAAATTTTATACACATATTGCAGCGAAATAGGCCAGCAAATTATAACATTACAGTGAAATAGGCTAGCGAATCATACAATTGCAGCGAAATAGGCCAGCGAATTACACAATTTAGGCCAGCAAATCATACAATTGTATATGTATAGCGAGGCCAGCGATTATACAATTTAGGCCAGCGAATTATATAGTTTAATATGTATAGCGAATTATACAGTTATATGTTTGCTGTGGAGCGCAATTATGCAAACTTTGTCATAGCATACAAATATAATTTTTTTGTTTGCTATATGTGAAAGTTGCACTTTTATTTACTCTTTTATTTTTGTTGATTGTTTAAGGTTCATTGCTTTAGATGTCACTAGTTTTATGATTTAAGTTAAATCTTGAATTAGATTTTTCTTCTTTTTGGTGTTGTGTTACAGACATACAGTACTTACTTTAATCTTTGTTATTGTTTAGGTTTATTCCTTTTTTTTATTATTATTTTTATTATTTTCAATCGATCCGATTATATTTTAGTTGATGAATATGTTAGTATGTTTGTTAGGTTGATTCCGTTTAGCTTGATGTGTTAGCGATATTTTTCACGTTATTTTCATACTTTTCCATTGGGCCTTTATTTTATGGGAAAATTATATATAATAGCAGACTAATAACCTAAAATAAATGGAATAACTAGGGTTTGATTTAGTTGTGCTCCATAACAAACGTTAGCTAAAACTTGCCAGCGTCTCTCTCCCAGAAATCTCGCTCGCCACTCTCCATTCTCGCTCACCTCTCTCGCTTTATACATAGAAGTGTATAATTTTGTTTCTGTTTTGTATAAAGCGAGAGAAAATTGTATATACACATGCAAAAATATATATCTTCGTGTTATACACTTAATTATACAATTTACAAACATTTTACTTCAAATATTGCAGATAAAAAGGCCAACGAATTATACAATTGCGAATTATACAATTGCAGTGAAATACAATTTTCTCTAGCTTTATACAACAGAAATGTATATATTGTGTTTCTGTTTTTGTATAAAGCGAGAGAAAAATATATATATTCTTGTTATACACTTATTATTATGCAATATACATACATTTTAATTCGATTCAACTGTATGCAAAGCAAATTTTATAAAAATATTGCAGCAAAATAGGCAGCGAATTATACAATTGTGCATTATACAATCGCAGTGAAATAAGATAGTGAATTATACAATTGCAGCGAAATAGGCCATCGAATTATACAATTTAGGCCAGTGAATTATACAATTGTATATGTATAGCGAATTATACAGTTTTATGTTTTCTATGGAGCGCAATTATGCAAACTTTGCTATAACATACAAATATGAATTTTTTGTTTGCTATATGTGAAAGTTGCCCTTATTTTATTTAGCTATTTTTTGTTGCTTTATTTCTCTTTTTCATATATATTTGGCTCTAATTACTACAATTGTTTTAGCATCACTTTTTTATGATCATTATTCGGATGTTACTCCTAATTTTATATTTTTAGTAGTTAAGTGATTTTGTGTTGGCCAATGAAAAAATTCTTCGTTGGTTTTGGAGGCCTTCACATTGTAAAAGACGTAAATTTGTTTATGTTTATATTTTTTTGGTCAAAATTGGCTGATGAAGACATTACCATCGATTTTCAAGGTCTTCCATGTCAATAAGACGGATTTTATTTTCAGTTATTTATTTCGTTTATTTTTTATTCATATCTATTTATCACTAACTCTTTTACTATGTGTGTTTAGATGCTCTAGAATTTGCTTCTCATCGAAGCTATTCCAATGGAGTTCAAATGTATTTTATATTTACTATTGTGTATATTATTGACATTAGACAAATCTTAGACCGATTCTTACATTGCATATTGATTGTACTTGTATATTATTTTTATTTTCTCCTCAATTTGAAAAAAATGAATTCAACTGGAACCACATTTGTGAATTTCGAAGGGTGCCTAATATCTTTATTTCAGAATCAGTTGAACCCCTTACCTAGAAAAAATGGTTTCGTAGATCACATAAATGGTTTTCTATTTTTTCCTAAAATTAGGTGGCGACTCTTTTAAAATTTGTTCATTCTTAAAACTCTTTTAAAATTGACTTAATTAATTATTTTTTAAGTAACCATGACGATTCACCCTATTTTAATAGAGTAAATATGTAAACACTATTGCATATCTAAATATCACTGGGTAGGCTAGACTATGAGGGAGATAACTTTCTCTCGAACAACTACCCTGAATCATGTGATTTCTTTCAAACATCAACAAACATAGCAATTAAGAACAACCCACACTTAATTCATCCACTCTCTTGAGCTGGATGGGTAGGATTGTATTTGAGATTCACTCTCTCGAGCTGAACTCATATCAATCCAATACCTACAAAGCATTATCAAAAGCATTGGTTCCATAATCTCTCTCTCAAAGCAAGCTAAGAATACAAAATTAGATCTGCATTTTTTATAAATTGAACTCCAGCTAATGATTAAACCCACTTCAATTTAGTATTTAAACCAGTAATTAACAATACCCATAATCTAATCTAACTCATAATCATATTATCACACCCTGAGAATTAGGGTTTTAGCCAAACATCATAAAAAGGTAAAACGATTAGCCATCAATTGGGTAAGAACATTCAATCTTTTACAATGTTGAAATTTGAAGAAAATTAGTAACTCTCTTGTAAAATCTCTGAACTGAGTCTCAAAAAGTCATCAAGTATGCACATAAACTCTCAGAAACTCAAAAGAAAATTATTCTAAATGGTAGAAAGATCCTAAAAATTAGGCACGAAGGGACATTAGGCGAGGTAAGTCGTGTTCGTCGAGTGATTTGGTGAATAACCATTTGCTCTCTTTTGTCGCCTTTATGCACTGGTTCTCAGTATCCTCAAGTCTTGTAACTTTGGGCAATCCATCTTTTCATCGCGGCACTGAACGGTGATTCGCCGATTACCCATTCTTGTGGGCGACTTGATTTCTCCCTCATGGCTTGCATACTAAAACATTAGACGGACTTAAGAGCCACTCGGCGAGTGGCCGAGTGGTCTTGGTGATCACCAGAATCGCTTTTCTCTACTTCTTCAGCTTGTTATGCTCATTTTTGCCTGTTAGTGTCCTTGTCTTGCTCCTTAGCTCAAAAATCTGAAAATCAAGGTATTAACATCAATTTACTGCATGAATTAGATATTTGAGGAAACTAAATCTATTAAAACAAAACCCTAAATGAATCGAGATCTCGGACTCATCACCACCCTACTTTTTGTTTTTTTTTAATCTTCAATAGATAGCTAAAAATTCTCAACAAACATAACTGATATTTTTGAACATACAAATATATACCTTTAACTATAAAAAAATGTAATTTGGAAAAAAGATCTAAAATATATCTGAACTTTGACTGGAATTATTGTAGCAGTCTCAAACTTTGGGCAAAACCTATTACTCCTCTGCACTATTTATAATAATACAAGATTCATGATGTCCGCATGGAACCTATATATCTTTAAAATACACTATTAAATAGTCGGGACAATAGGTAGGGGTGTGCATCAATCGTTTCGGTTCAATTTTTATGTATTATCTGTTCGATTTATCAATTTTCAATTTTCAAATATGCTAACCCAATAACAAACCAATAAGATATTTTTATTGATTTCGATTTATCGATTTTTGGTTGTTATCTGTTCGATTTTCTATTTATCAAATAAGAAAATATTCGTAAAAATATATGACTTTTCACTTCTCTTAATGTTTTGATAGAGTAAAACAAGAAAGATAATGAGAAATTGCATCAATAAGAAAAAATACAATTCAAAAGATATAATTACATGTCATGACCGTCAAAATATAAAATGAATTTTCTTATGTCAATAAATTAAAATTGCAGACCTTTACAAACTTGTAAAAGCTACAACCTACAATTACAAACCAAAACTAAAATCAAATAGTCCAACATGACTTAAAACTAAACTTAAATCAAATAGCTACAATTGTGAACCGAGTGTGAAGTGGATAGAGTACTAACAATTTGATATAGTTATAATGCCTAGTTATATATTAAATTATTAATATTTAATATTTAGGAAGGGTAAAGTTATAAATTATTATCGTCTTATTGGATTATCGATTTATCCAGAAATCCAGTTGTAAAAATCGATATCGAATCAATAACCCAATAACATTTTTTTATAAACCCATTAAAATTCCAATAATTCAATAACCAATAATATTTATTTCAGTTCAATTTATTGGTCGGTTCAGTTTTTGCACACCTCTAGCAATAGTTCATGCCCAAAATTTGAAATTGTTACAACATTTTCGATCAAAGTTTGTATATATTTCGAACCATTTACCCAAATAATTTGTTCATCATGTTCACTATCTATAAAGTAATTGACTCAATAAGCTCTAACATTTATATTATTTTATTATTCATTTATTTTCAAGCAATGTGTACTTATCACGTGATATCATATACAAATAACAAAATTTAATGATGTATATCATTCATAAAATACTAATTTGACCATTTTGATGAACAATTAACCACTATAACGACTAACACACGTGTCTCATTAAGATAAACTCATCATTAAATAAAATATCCCAAAAAGGAACTTAGTAAAAGAAATAATAAGACCATTAATTTTGGGGAAAATCAAATAAATAACATTTTGACTAATTTGAGAAAAATTTAAGGAGAAAAGATTTTATTCACAACTTCTTCTCTATACATTAATTATCTTTTGACCAATTTATCATTTTCCCCTATAAATAGATTTCTTATGTTTTAAACTAAACCACATCACTATTTACATTACACCATTTCACTTCACTTTTTCAATATGACCAACGTTGATAACAACCAGCATGGTACCACCGCAAAATGAAACAGAGCTGATCAAATTTCAATTTTGTTCTTTGTTCGTTCTTTACCCAAAGAAGAAACTTAGAAAAATGAGAAATAGAAAAGATTGGTCCCAAAGAAAGCGAAAAAAGAGAGCTAGGGGATATAAGATAGAAGAGGGAAAATGAATAAGGTAGAACCCACATATTTTTTTATATTAAAAACTAATCTCTCATTAATCAACTCATTTCTATGCCTCTCACACCATAAAATTTTTCATTGTGTGGTTACATGCTTTATCAGTACATTTCTTTAGAATCATATATGTAAACTCTCTTACTAACATTATCAAATCTTTTAAACTCGAAGCACTACCAACATAATCACATTTCAAAATTGTGTTTTATTTTTAAATTATATAATTTATTAGATTGTATGTCTGCAGATGAAATGTGCTTGACATTTTACCAACTAAATGCTTAATTGCATCATTGTCAACGTTGTAAAATGACAATGTCTCCAATTGACAGGAGAGTTGTTTTCCAACTGACAACTTTCCTGTTATTTGAAGTCATTGGCATTTTACGCAATTGAGAATGATGCAACTATGCATTTAGTTGGTAAAATATCAAACACATTTTATCTACAGACACAGAATCTAATAAATGATGTAATTCAAAAATTTCTGCGATTTTGAAATATGATTATCTTTATAGTGCTTTGGATTTGAAGGATATGATAATATTAGTGAGAACTTTACATACATGGTTATGAAAAAAAGTACTGATGAAGCATTTAACCATACATAATTATAAATTTATAGTGTGAGCGACATAGGAATTAGTTGTTGTATGAGTGATTATTTTTTAATAAAAAATTTGTGTTCCTACCTTATTCATTGTCTCTCTCCTACCTTTTACTCCTAGCTCTTTTTCTTTTTTTTTTTATTTTCTTTCCTATCAATCTTTTCTATTTATCGAATAGAGTAGCTTTTGTCATTTACATATTTATTTATTTTATTCGATAATTGACCCATATATTATTTCTAAGTTTTTATTATATTAAAAATATGAGAAGGTAAAATAAAGGAGAAAATTATTATTGGATGGTAAAAAATTTTACTCATAAGATAAATCGTATAGGTATTCAACTAAACTATTAAAATCTCTTATTTGATACATGCATATATATTTAATTGATTGATTTTCGCTTAACAAATTAAATTTATTTATCATTTTTATATTAATAAAGTATAAATATTTGGTTATTAAATCAATTGTTATATTATAACAAAGGATTATAGTAAATATTTGTATATAAAAAATTTCGCATTATGATTGATAATTTTTTTATATGATTATTCGTCATAGACTAGATTAGATCTAATTATATGAAATAGTGTCCATTTACATCATATTTAACAAAAGTTAGCTTTAACAAACTCTAAAAATGCAAAATTTAAAAATAAGATTCTATTTTTGATTCATAATATTATAAAAATTCATTTAAAAAATTGATTCTATTGGTACTAAAAATAACCAATTAAACGTATATACAAGTATCAATGAAGAATTTTAATAGTAATTTAGTTGATTGATTGTCGAAACTTTTATATCGTAAGTGAAAAATTTATCCATCATGTAACTTTCTCTTTCATTTTCATATTATATTCTTGATAAAATAATTTTTAACTTTTTAAAATACCTATCAATTATCAGAATGAGAAGATAAATATATTAGAAATAATAGGAAAAAAATGGGTGAAGACGAACATTGAAGAGTGAGACACAAAAAGTTACTTCTTTGTGAAAGAGGAACGTGGGGTGGGGGTGGATTTTGCATGTGGGTAAGAGACAAGGTGGTGGGTGGGTTGCTGTGTGAAAATTGAAAACAAAAATCTCTAAAATATGTAATAGATAAATTACAATTGATTCTCTAACATTAGTTTATTTCTTTTACTTATTAATTATAATGTAATTATAAAAAAATAAATGATTAATAAAATAAAATAAATTAAATTATATTAAAAGTAATCTTTTAATACCTGTAATTAAAATGTTATTAAATAGTAATATAAAAAATTACATCTAAAAACTTTGATATTAAGCCCTAAATACATGTGTGGGGTGATTTTTCCTAATTTTTATTAGATTAAAAAATATCCACGATGTTAATAATAGGTGCATTTTTTTAGCCAAACAATTAACAAAAGAAACATTTCTAAACAAAATCATTAATGGAGAACATTTGTGTTCAATCTCAAAAAATTTAAAAAGTTTAAGGATATTTTTAATTCTTTTTCATTTCCTTTTTTAATATATTTTATGAAAAACACAAGACGACGCCGTTAGCCCCCATGGTGTTGCAATTTCAATTCAACCAATCCTTTTTTGTTCTAAATTCGGTTTCGACCAACTCCCCAACTCCCTTTTAACATATAGAAAGCACAATGAAAGTAGCATGTGTAATTTCTAGCACTGCATCATCGGCGACGGTCCTCTGCCGCCGCGGCCGCTCCCTTTTCTCCTCCTTCTCCGTGGCCAAAACCCTTAATTCATCCTCGTATCGGAGGGGTTGGATGAGCAACACCGCTGCGACCGGCTCTTTATACCAAATATCTTATTCAATGACTACCTCAACCTCCCCACCAGACACACCGGCAATAATCGCGCCTCTGCCGGAGAAACCGAAGCCAAAGCCACAGCCTTGGCTCATCGTTGGCCTTGGTAATCCCGGGAAACGATATGCTGGTACCCGTCACAACGTGCGTTCTCTTAATTTTTCTTCTGTGTTTGATGTTGCTAATGATTTCTTATGTATGTAATGAGTTGGTTATTTGATTTGGCAGGTGGGTTTTGAGATGATAGATACTATAGCTGATGCTGAAGGAATATCAATGGGCAGTGTTTCCTTCAAAGCTCAATTTGGAAAAGGTACTTTTTTTTTCCTTGATTCAAGAGTTATCATTCTATCTTGTTATATAGTGATCTTGTCTAATGTTATTGCATTACCTAGTCTGTTTTTGGTTTTAATGTTCGTAGCTGTTTGCTGATTAAATTATAGTACTCATAAACATTGGCCTTGTGGTAAGAGCACAGCCCGTGATATGTGGGGTTAGATCCATCTTGGGGGTTCAAACCTAAGCGTCCAAGCCTGGTATATAAGTGTAGAAGGGGTAGGGGGAGGTGATCTTCCACAAAGTTGGAAATTGTTTCCACTGGTGCTCGGATTTATTGGTTATCAAATTAGTAAATAATGATAGTAATCCGTTTGTTGATGATAACCTTTGTTACATGGGCAGTTTATTTGCTGTATTTGTTCCAATTATGTAGGTGCTTCCTCTACATTCTTCAAAATGCACTTAAATTAGCAAAAGAATTTACACATGCTCTTATCGGTTACTCCATTTAACTTAGCTAATTATTGAAGCTAGCAGTCTTGCCGTGTTGCATTGAGATTTTCTTTCTCATTAGACATTATACCTTTAATGCTGATATTTGGCTATTTCTTGGTGAACTGCATTGACATGCTATGTTAATAGGGTAGATTATTACCAAACTTTATTCAAATATGGACCTGGAAAGAAGGAAAAAGTCCGATAAATAACTCAGTCATTCAATTTTGCTCTTTAGTTTTTGGGACTTTTTCATGTTTGTTGGGTTCTCTAGGTTTCATTGGAGATGTTCCAATTATGCTTGCTAAGCCTCAAACATTCATGAATGCAAGTGGTGAGTCTGTAAGTTCACTCATCTTAGTGTGACCTATATCTTGTAACTTCAATCCACCAAGTAATATAAGATTGATATTTACATTGTTTCACAGGTTGGGGCAATCGTTTCATATTATAAGATTCCACTGAAGCAAGTTCTTGTGGTAAGCTACGACAGTTGAGCATAGAACTTATCTTTGTAACAACTTCTAAGTAAACTTTGTAACTGCAGGTTTTTGATGACTTAGATCTTCCTTTTGCAAAGTTGCGGTTATTGCCAAAAGGTGGTCATGGAGGACACAATGGGTAATCTTTCTTTAGAAACTTTCCTTTATCTTAGAACCTTCATCACGTGCCTATAATGATTCTGAAGTCAATTCCAAAAGCTATTTTCTTGGATATGTTGTGCCTGAATAATGTAGATTGTAATTGAATGATAGAAGCAAGATAATTGATGGATACCTAGCATTTTATAGTTCACTCCTCATAAATTGTTTGTGGTTGATTATCAAAGTGTGTAGAAGATGTAATATTCATGGATTTGCGTAGTTTCATAAGTCAAGCAGGTCTATCGACCAAATAGTTGGGTTTTGTTAGTTTCTGGTTTGCATCCTCAATTTCTCGTTGTTTTACACGTTTTCTTGGTAGGTGAGAGTTTTGTGGATGGAAAATTTAACATAAGTCTTCACACTCAAATTATCACCTTGAGCTGGACTCAAAACAGCTTGTTGACTGTTTTTCTCCAGGCTTTAAGTGAAAGAATTAAGCATATGGTTTCTCTTACTGATAAAAGTGAATTCCTTAGAGCTAGTGGTACACACTTCAAACTTGTGACGCGCACCTAATCCACACATCACACATTGCGCTCTAACCACTAGGCGAAACCTTGGGGCTTGTGATACATGGATTATGAAGCTTGATACGTGATTAAAAAAATGGAGGCAATACTATTAAAACTATCTGGGTAGATTTAGATTAAGCTCTGTGAACCAAAAAAAATGGAAAATGAAATAGGAAAACCTTGGTGATCTAAAGAATTTGTTTGTGCAATATTTTCTTAGAGTATATATATTTTTGCACTCTGTTTCATGGATATTGGCATGACTAATCCCTTGTTGTTGTTTTTTGTTGTAAAGGATGAGGAGCATTATGAATCATCTTAAAGGGAACCGTGATTTTCCACGCTTGCGAATAGGTATTTCCTCAGATCTTTAACTACATCATTAATGTATGTTATTACGGTTCTAAAACTTCATAATTTCTTTAGGCATTGGGAGGCCTCCAGGGAAAATGGATCCGGCAAGTTTTGTTCTTCGTGCATTTAATCGACAAGAACGTGAAGAGGTAACTTGCTTTTTCTTATTGTTCTAATAAGTGAACTTCTGAGCACAGCCCCATATTGATGATACTTTTTTCTTTTTTAAAAAAATGTAGTTGGACTTCACATTACAGAATGGTTTGGAAGCAATGAGAATTTTAGTGCTCGAGGGATTCGACAAAAGTGCCACATTTGTGAATAGTTCCAAACCGTTAACAGTTTAGGTTAGGGAATTCATTCATTTTTCCAGAGTTTGGTGATTGATGGAGAAAGGTGCCCCAACCTATTGCTTGTCAGGATACAACAGAAATATAGTTTGTATACTAAAATACTTTAGTATGACGCCATAAAATCATGTTAAAACATTTTTGGCAATGATTTTTCACAAGAGTTCTCTACTTATTTTATTCTTTGGGGGTCCCCTTTGCCACTGTAATTTGAACTTGCATTAGTTTGTTTTAAGGAGTTATAATGAATTTGCACTCTTTGTACAAGAAGACAAATAGAAGATTAACATTTCAATTATTTGGCTACTTGGTATAATAGGAATAGCATTTTGTTTTGTGCCCGTGGATCTCAAATGTAACCAGTTGCACTTTCCAGAACGAATCAATTTTCATATGAATCTTACCCATGCTTTTGCGTTTATTGTTGGAAGATCTTCCTTATCTACCATTCCTTTAATGATCTTGAGTTTAGTAACCTAGGTTTACTTGGAAAAATTTTATTGTCATACTTGTGTAGCACACTGTTTTATTGACGAATGGACATGAATGATACCCATTTGCTTTTAGCTAATAAAAGGACATTTTAAAGTCCTCGTGTCAATTTTTTGGTTTTATGCCCCTTCTTCAATATATTTTGCGCTTTAATTCTTTTAAATATTTTTTTCTTCTTTAAGATTATGTTAACCAAATCTTTTAAGAATTTTATTTGTTGGTCTAATTAGTTTATGCTTTTTTTTATGTACTAATTTAAATTAAAATTTTATGATTTTTTATTTATTATTTTAATATTATTTTTTCTATTCTATGTTATTTATTCTATTATAAAAAATTGTTCTATTTTAATTTTTTTTAGTTTCTAAAATCAAGATATAAATAGTATTTTTAATCGTAACAATTAACTTTTATAAAAGTTATAAACTAAATTGTGTAAAATTGCAAAAAATCTTTTAAGGAATAAATTATTAAAATTATTATTTATATTTATAATTTCTTGAGAAACGTATAAGAAAAGTAGATAAACAATATTTATCAATTTTCTCATAGCTTGAATTTAAGAATAAAAACATCATATAAATTGACATAAATAATATGTATTTATGTTAATGTTTATGTTTTTGTTTTTGAACTTCATGACAATAGTATTAAAACTTATGTATAGTTTTGTCAAGATCATTGCTGCCCTTTCCGTTCTATTTACTTATTGAAGAGTATTTGTGGATTGAAGTGTTTTTGGATTATGAAATTGTTGTGAGTAAAACAAAATAACTTATTAAATTTATATCTTCTTTATTTTTCATAGTAATAACATTCTACCTTTTTTTTTTTTACAAATTTCTTAAGAAATCATAAATAGAATAATATTTTTACTAATTTATACCTTAATTTTTTTGGTAAATTTATAAATTTTATTTATAATTTCAAAAATAATTAATTGTTATGACAAAATAGAAAAATTGAAATTATTTATATCTTTGTAAATTAACAAATAATTTTTGTAACTGTTTTTAATAATATAAATAATTAATATCAAGATGACAAAATAATATCAAAATGTTAGAAATAAAATGAGTCCGACACAATTTTTAAAATCTCATATTTTTCATGAAAAATTATTTAAGTGGAAGTATAAAACTTGGAAGAATTGTTAGAAAAGAAACCAAAGGAAAAAAGTAAGAAAGAGAAAAAATAAAACATCAAAAGAAAGAGAGAGAGATAAGTTTGACCATTTTTTTGAAATGAATCCACTTAGCAAAATATAGATGGGTCTTATACAACTTTTGTCTGACACATCATACTTGTGCCTCATGCATGGTAAAATTTTTCATTTACTTGACACAACAACATCCTGAGCAAGTTGTGCAAGTTAGAGAAGACTAAGAATGTAACAGTGTGATATCAGAGTAAGATTGTGACTAAGAAAAACACAAATGAGGGAGAAATCAACATTGCTAGCACCCAAGCCAACGTCATCCAGGATGTCTGTAACACCTGAAGTTGAGAAAGGAACAGACTTCATGTTTTGGCAACTGGTTGTGTCCTAAGACCAGTATACGGTTCATAGAATTTCTACAGGTCGTAGATGACATCGTAAGGATAAAGTTGAGATTTGAGAAATTTAAATTTCTGAAGTTTGACCTACGAGTGAATTGGACGGGCCATCATTTGGATTACGGATGGTAGATGGGTTTCGCAGAAGGTCCCAGACTTAGTAAAATTTTGAACTTGAATTTGAGTTCTACGAATTGAGTGTACAAACCGTAGAAAGGCCTTGAGGAAAGTAAGGTGAATATTGGGTTTCTATAGTTGGTTTTACGGTTGACTACTACGAGTTGTCCAAACCTTATAACTGCTTGACAATTATTTCTTAAGGGTATTTGGGTCTTTTCCTATGTTTTAATATTTATACTATGTCATTTTGATCAATTCTAAGACTTATAACTACCCTTACGTGCCTAAAATTATCCCAACTCTCTCATTCACTCAAATCCCTAAATCCCATTTATATTAATCTTACCTTATTCTCTCTCAAAGTCTAACGAGAAAACTAACGTTTCAAGCTTCAAATCTCCTATTCCTCCATTACTTCGGGGCGATCCTCAAGGTATGTAGGGTTTCATCGATGAGTTCCATTCACCCATTGGGCTCCAAAGATTTCTTATTTTCCAAGTTCAATTTCATCAAATTGATTAGCTTTTCATTTAATTCTTCATGTATTGATTCAATTGTTTGATTTTGATCTTATCTTAATTGTTTTGACTCAATTACTTGCTTTTCAATTTATTTTGCATAAACTCCCACATTATTCATGATTTTGACTATGAAGTCTTAAAGACATGAATTTATGAAGAATCTATGGATCTATGAAAGATATGCATGACTTATGGTTTTGGTTGCTTTAAGATAAACATCAATAAAATGGCAAAAAGAGTTTTCTCATATATGTATGGACTGTGAAAGGATTTCATACATCAAGAAATCATGATTTGGTGAAGACTTTCTCGTACATGGTTTAAGGAGATACTTTATGATGATTTAAACTTGGATTAGTAACTTAATTGTGTTTTCCCATGTATGATGATATGTGTATGTTTATGGCTATTCCATTGAAATTTTACTTAGCACCGAGAGAATATTGAGATGTAGGCTCTCCCATTAGTATAAGTCGAGTCTCTAGTAGAAATTATTTGTCCCTAACTTCATGCCCCCGTAGGATTGTCTTAAGTGACATAGCTAGTGGATCCACCTAAGATAGACATCTTTTTTTTTTATGCAGGATCAAGACACCAGATTCCACATTTTATCTCACGTGAACTGTATGTCGGTTAATAGTAAATATCACACAAAACAAATTAAGTTGTTCTTAAGTATTTTATGAAGATTTCAATATCATTTTAATATGTATTGACCATGTTCATGATATTTGATTCTTCTTGAAAGGTTTTACTATCTTTTAGTTTGGTCATGCATTTCAAGTTTTCCATTATTCCCTCTTAAGATTATGTTTTACGTTTTATTGCATATCCCTCATACTTACTACATTCCATGTATTAATGTATACTTGTGAATACATTGTTTAACTAATGTAGGGTCCGACGATCATCCTCTTCTCGTTTATGGCTAGTGGATTGCTTTGTAGATTGAAGACTTGGTGAGTCCTTATGTTCCGAGGATCATATTAGATTTAATTTGCTTTAATTCTTATGTTTTAGTTATTTGGTGTTGTATGTGGTGTATGTGTTATGTATCAACCACTATCGAGACTATGATATCATATCCACTTTTAAGTCAAATTATTCTATTCGTATGAGATCCTTACTCTTGTCTATTATGTTATGTTATATGTATGGCAAGTGTCTTGTGTAGGGCCTCTCATGGTCTTATACGCCATGCCACATCCAAGATGTACTTTGGATCGTGACAAACTTGATATTCAGAGCACAAGATTTTGGAAAAGGTCCTAGGATGTCTGACAAGTCGCATCGAGTAGAGTATTGTTCATAAGTGTGAAACATGCCGTATTTATGAATAAGAGGTTACAAAGTATTTAGGAAACTTCACTTCTTTCATTACTTTAAAGTCGTGCCTTAGAGTCTATCGTTATAAAGATCCTTCTCCTAAATCTTGGTCGATGCTTTTTCAGGATATAGCCCCTCAAGAGCTTATGTAAGGAGGAATGCGAGTGAGAATGTAGAGCCTAAGGTTACTCAGGTTGATCCTTTGGTTGAGAAAGTGACTCATGCTGAGTTTTAAGCGACTTTTAAAGTCTTAGCTCAAGATATGACAACCTAAGTTAATAGAGAGGTCATTGCTCTCATGAACCCAAATGTGGGTATGACAGTGACAAATGATAAGGGACTTCATTAGGATGAACCTTCGTTGTTTCCTGATTCCAAGGTTAATGAGGATCATTAAGAGTTCATTGATCAAAAGTATAAGATAGTGGGAACTATGTGATTGTTTGTGGTGGAGAAGGTCGACTTGTTCGTTTATCAACTCAAGGGTGTTGCTCAAGTTTGGTTCAATCAATGGATGGAAAAAAAGTGGTTGATATGGAACCTCTTTATTGGGAGAAATTCAAAGGAACTTTGCTTCATCGTTTCTTTTCTTTTTAAATGAGATAAGCGAAAGTGCTTGCGTTCATTAATCTTTGAAAAGACAATATAAGAAAGAGTATGCTTTGAATTTTACTCTATAGTCTAAGTATGCTCCAACTATGGTTGCCGACTCAAGGGCAAGGATGAGTAAGTTTGTGTCTGGTGTTTTTGACTTGGTTGTTAATGAGTGTTGTACCTATAAAACCTCTAAAATTAGATAGGTTAAACTAGATTCTAACATGTGTTTCATGAGGTTATAATTGCATAAAATGGTTAACAATAGTTTTAGAAGTTAGTTTGAGGAGTTTGGAAGGGTTTGGAAGTGAAACGTCCAAGACATCCGGAAACTAGTCGAAGTTGAACTAGTGTGTCATAGTGAGGTTTTGGATATTGTTTGAGGGTGAAATTTATTATTTATGGTTACTACACATATCTTGGCATGTAAAGGGTCTAAACTTCTGAGAACGACACCTCGGGGACCAGCCTAAGGGTCCCAAGGAGGACCCAAACATCGGCAAAGCAAGCTGTCGAGCAGCCTAGAATTGGTTGTGGCTGCGCATCGCGCCAGATTCACTTAAAAGGGAAAAATTTTGCCATGCAACGCGGGGTTGTC
Source organism: Solanum chilense (assembly GCA_032847665.1). Classification (NCBI taxonomy): domain Eukaryota; kingdom Viridiplantae; phylum Streptophyta; class Magnoliopsida; order Solanales; family Solanaceae; genus Solanum; species Solanum chilense. Next base: position 49,476,770 of record CM064974.1, read on the forward strand.
ACGAACTATTCTGTCTCAAAATTTTCCAGAACCAAGAATCAGAAGTGACCCCGCGACGCGCAGTGACCTCCCAATTTTGGTAACATCTTTTTTAAGTCAAATTTGAATTGGTTAAAATGTCCATTAAGTGCAGGGGTCCTTTGGTTAATTTGGGGATAACTTATTGACGGTTATTGAGTCTTTTTAATCCCCTAAACTTACCAATCAAAGCAAAACCTTTAACTCAAAACAAAACCTCCCCATCCCTTCTCTCCAAAAACCTCCATTGATAAAGCTTTGAAGCTCCAAGGAAGAAGACTAGTTTTCCAAGCTTTTCTCCATCAATTTAGTGGTATTTTATTCACAAAAGTTATGTTGTTTCACCTTGTATTCTCTTCAATTTGATGAGTCAATTTCAATAATTTTCAAAGATGATCAAAAACATGAAATCTCCTATTTTGTTATCTAGCCATTGGTTCTTGCATAAAATGTTTTGAATAAATGAATTATGATTGAATTCATGTTAATTTGATGATTTTAGACTAAAAAATCCATGAACCCTTGAAAGCCATGCAATCCTAGTTTTGACTATATTATGTGGTGTTTCATCCTTGGATTCTCTTCCATTCAAGGAGTCAATTTCAATAAATTTCAAAGATGATCAAAAACATGAATTCTCCTATTTTGTTATCTAGCCATAGGTTCTTGCATAAAATGTTTTGAATCAATGAATTATGATTGAATTTATGTTATTTGATGATTTTAGACTAAAAACTCCATAAACCCTTGAAAACTATGTAATCCTAGTTTTGACTATATTATGAGTGATTTGATTATGTCAATTGTATTGATTTCTTATGTAGATTGTAAGGGGATATTGATATCAGTATGACTTATGTTAGAATTGTATATAGGTTGTATTAATTTGATGATTTTAATATTGGGCCTTGTTTGATCATTGTATATTGTGATTATGGGATGAATTGGTGATC
>CM064974.1:49478940-49677940 GCA_032847665.1 Solanum chilense
CGTTTTGTGAAGGGGTTGAGGTCAGAATTGCGGATTTCAGCCTTACAGGTAGCGGCTACAGCAAAATCCTTTAAAGAAGTGGTAGACTTCGTGATAGAGGTGGAAGGAGTGAAGCCAGATGACTTCACCATGGCATCGACATCAAAAAGGTTTCAAAAGGGAGGTGAGTTTAATGGTTCATACTCTAGAGGACAGGGTTCAGGAGGTTACTCAGTCCGACCAATTCAGTCTTCACTACAGACTGTAGTTGGGGGTCCACCTCAGACCGGTCAACAATTCTCACAGAGACCTATGCTTGACTCCAGAGAGTGTTATGGATGTGGGGAGACTGGACATATTAGGAGGAATTGTCCAAAACAGAGTTACAGACCTCCCATAGTCAGAGGTAGAGGTGGTCATGGTAGAGGCCGTTATTCTGGAGGGCGTGGTGGCCAAGGTAATGGTGGTCATCAAAATGGCCGGGGTGATGCGCAAACTGGAATCACTACAGCACAACATGGTAGGGGCAACGGACAGACTGGTGATAAGGACCATTGTTACGCTTTCCCTGAGAGATCTAAAGAGGAGACATCAGATGCTGTTATCACAGGTAATCTTTTGGTTTGTGATTGCATGGCTTCTGTATTGTTTGATCCCGGATCCACGTTTTCCTATGCATCCTCTTCATTTGCTACTGGTCTTAATTTACCTTGTGAATTACTTGACATACCCATTCGTGTGTATACTCCGGTGGGTGAGTTTGTGATGGTTGAAAAAGTATATAGGTCTTGCTTGGTGACATTTGTGGGGAGCAATACTTATGTAGATTTGGTTATCTTGGAAATGGTCGACTTCGATGTAATTCTGGGTATGACTTAGCTTTCTCCAAATTTTGCAATCTTGGATTGTAATGGTAAAACTGTGATGTTAGCCAAGCCAGGGACAGATCAGTTAGTGTGGGAGGGCGACTACACTTCCAGTCCGGTTCGTATCATCTCCTTTCTTAGTGCTAAGAGAATGTTTAGCAAAGGGTGTTTAGCTTTCTTGGCACATCTCAAGGATGATACTACACAAGTACCTCCAATTGAGTCAGTTTCAGTAGTCCTAGAGTTTTTGGATGTGTTCCCTGCAGACCTTCCTGGTATGCCACCGGATAGAGATATTGATTTTTGCATTGATTTGGAACCGGGTACTCGCCCCATTTCGATACCCCCTTATAGAATGGCTCCCGCGGAGTTAAGAGAGTTAATGGCCCAATTTCAAGAGTTGTTGAGCAAAGGCTTCATTAGACCAAGTGCATCTCCTTGGGGTGCTCCGGTGCTATTTGTGAAGAAGAAGGATGGGAGTTTTCGGATGTGCATAGACATCCGGCAGTTAAACAAGGTAACTATTAAGAACAAGTATCCCATTCCTCGAATTGATGACTTGTTCGATCAGTTACAAGGTGCTTGTGTCTTCTCTAAGATTGACTTGAGATCCAGTTATCATCAATTGAAAATACGGGCAACAGATGTGCCAAAGACTGCTTTTCGAACTAGGTATGGGCATTACGAATTTGTGGTAATGTCTTTTGGTCTTACGAATGCCCCTGCTGCTTTCATGAGTTTGATTAACGGGATTTTCAAGCCATATATAGATCTCTTTGTGATCGTATTTATTGATGATATACTGATATACTCAAAGAGTAAGAAGGAACATAAGGAGCATTTGAGAATGGTATTAGAGTTGTTGAGGAAGAAGATGCTTTATGCCAAATTCTCCAAGTGTGAGTTTTGGCTAGATTAAGTGTCCTTCATGGGACACGTGGTCTCTAAGGATGGAGTGATGGTGGATCCATCCAAGATTGAGACAGTGAATAATTGGGTAAGGACTACTAACGTGTCAGAAATAAGGAGTTTTGTTGGTTTAACTAGCTACTACTGCCGATTTGTCAAGGGTTTCTCTTCTATTGCTTCCCAATTAACGAACTTGACTAAGCAGAATGTTCCATTTGTATGGTCGGATGAATGTGAGGAAAGCTTTCAGAAACTCAAGACCTTGTTGACTACTGCACTAATTCTTACTTTGCCAGTAGAGGGTAAGAACTTCATTGTTTATTGTGATGCATCCTATTCTGGTTTGGGTGCCGTGCTAATGCAATAGAAGAATGTGATTGCGTATGCTTCGAGGCAATTAAAGGTGCACGAATGTAATTATCCGACCCATGACTTGGAGTTGGCCGCGGTAGTATTTGCATTGAAGCAATGGAGGCACTATCTGTATGGGGTCAAGTGTGAGGTCTATACGGACCATCGTAGCCTACAGTATGTCTTCACTCAGAAGGAATTGAATTTGAGGCAAAGGAGATGGATGGAACTACTGAAGGACTACGATATCACTATTCTGTATCATCCGGGAAAGGCTAATGTTGTGGCAGACGCCTTAAGTAGAAAGGCAGGAAGCATGGGAAGTCTAGCTCATTTGCAAGTTTCTAGACGCCCGTTGGCGAGACAAATACAAAACTTGGCTAATGACTTTATGAGGCTAGAAGTAAATTAGAAGGGAGGATTTTTAGCTTGTGTGTAGGCGAGATCTTCTTTTCTTGACCAGATCAAGGGAAAACAGTTTGATGATGAGAAACTAAGTCGAATTCGGGATATGGTGTTGCAAGGAGAGGCTAAAGAAGCAATAATTGATGAGGAAGGTGTTTTGAGAATTAAGGGAAGGGTATGTGTGCCCCGGGTTGATGATATGATCCACACTGTTCTTACAGAGGCTCATAGTTCCGGATATTCTATACATCCTGGTGCAACCAAGATGTACCGTGACCTAAAGCAACACTTTTGGTGGAATATAATGAAGCGTGACATTGTGGATTTTGTTGCCAAATGTCCAAATTGTCAACAAGTAAAGTATGAACACCAGAGGCCCGGAGGAACACTTCAGAGAATGCCCATTCCTGAATGGAAGTGGGAGAGAATTGCAATGGACTTCGTGGTTGGTCTTCCAAAGACATTGGGGAAGTTTAATTCTATTTGGGTAATTGTGGACAGATTAACTAAGTCTGCTCACTTAATTCCGGTCAAGGTGACCTACAATGTAGAGAAGTTAGCCAAAATCTACATCTCAGAAATCGTTCGGTTACATGGGGTTCCACTCTCCATCATATCAGATAGAGGTACGCAGTTTACTTCTAAGTTTTGGAGAACATTGCATGCTGAATTAGGTACTAGATTGGACCTTAGTACTGCATTTCATCCGCAGACCAATGGTCAGTCTGAGCGAACGATTCAAGTGTTGGAGGATATGCTTCGTGCATGTGTGATAGAATTTGGTGGCCATTGGGATAATTTCTTACCCTTGGCGGAGATTTCATACAATAATAGCTATCACTCCAGCATTGACATGGTTCCATTTGAAGCATTGTATCGGAGGAGATATAGGTCTCCCATTGGTTGGTTTGATGCATTTGAGGTCAGACCTTGGGGTACTCATCTATTGAGGGATTCCTTGGAAAAGGTGAAAGCTATTCAAGAAAAGCTTCTAGCGGCTCAAAGTAGACAAAAGGAATATGCGGATCGAAAGGTTAGAGACTTGGAGTTCATGGAGGGTGAACAAGTCTTGCTGAAGGTTTCACCCATGAAAGGGGTGATGCGGTTTGGTAAAAGGGGTAAGCTAAGTACAAGGTATATAGGACCATTTGAAGTGCTTAAGCGAGTAGGGGAGGTGGCTTATGAATTATCCTTGCCTCCAGGGCTGTCCGGAGTGCATCCGGTATTTCATGTGTCCATGTTGAAAAGATATCATGGGGATGGAAACTACATCATCCGTTGGGATTCAGTTTGGCTTGATGAGAATTTGACTTATGAGGAGGAACCAGTTTCTATTTTAGATAGAGAGGTTCGCAAGCTGAGGTCGAGAGAGATTGCATCCATCAAAGTTCAATGGAAGAATCGACCAGTTGAAGAGGCCACTTGGTAGAAGGAGGCCGATATGCAAGAAAAATACCCACATCTGTTTACAGATTCAGGTACTTCCTTTCGCCCTTGTTTCTTTTCTTGTGATCGTTCGGGGACGAACGATGGGTAAATTGGTATCTATTGTAACGACCTGTTTAGTCGTTTTGAGTAGCAGATTTTATTTCTGGAAAAACTGGCTGATACGACGGACACCACGACGGACCGTCAAGGGGGTCTCGTTCCAAAACACTTAGAATTCTGAAAATTGGGTACTAGGAGAAATTCTCTGAACTTCATGACGGAAGTGCAGGACGGACCGTCGTGGGCACGACGGACCGTCGTGGGCACGACGGACCGTCGTGGGCTCTTCGAGGAAATTGAGTCTCTGAACTCAGCGACGGACCTGCAGGACGGACCATCGTGGGCACGACGGACCGTCACAGGTTGCGTAATCCCAGGCTGGGTCGGATTTCTGGCAAAATTTTAAAGGGGCGTTTTGGACTATTCCGGCTTTAATTTATAAAAATTAGTGGGTTAATGTTATTAGTTCGATTTCTTGGGGGTTAAAGGACTAACCTTGAGTTAATTGGTGGGTTAGTTTCATCACCTTTTATTCTTAAATTCTTGTTATTTAGGGTAAGAGGAAGAAGGTTTGAGCAAGAAAAATAGAAAGAGAAAGTGAGGGGAAGAGAAACGCTTGAGAGAGGAGGAGCAAAGCTGCCTTGAAGATTTCTTGCTTGATCACAAATCTTCGGTGGAGGTAGGTTATGGTTTATGCTATTTGTAGTAAACTCTTAATAGCAAATGATATGTATTGGGTAGTCTTGTAAACCCTTCTATATGCTTAATTGTATGCTTGTATGAGTGTGATTATATGTTTGTGATAAAATAAGCATGATGAAGCTTTTGAACCCTAAATCTTGAAGAAACCCTAATTTACTTGTCAATGAGGATGCCTTGGTATAAAAGAAGGCTTGATGAACTATGTATTGAGATTGATGATGCCTTGGTATAAAATAAGGGTTGATGAAGTAAGTATTAAGATTGATGATGCCTTGGTATAAAAGTAAGGCTTGAGAAATTGATAGAATGAGATTAGTGGATCGGAGTGTCACGTTCCGACACATAGTATTAGTGGATCGGAGTGTCCCGTTCCGACATATAGTATTAGTGGATTGGAGTGTCACGTTCCGACACATAGTATTAGTGGATCGGAGTGTCACGTTCCGACACATAGTATTAGTGGATCGGAGTGTCACGTTCCGACACATAGTATTAGTGGATCGGAGTGTAACGTTCCGACACATAGTATTAGTGGATCGGAGTGTCACGTTCCGACACATAATATTAGGGGATCGGGTGTCACGTTCCGACACGTAGAATTAGGGGATCAGAGTGTCACGTTCCGACACATAGAATTAGTGGATCGGGTGTCACGAACCGACACGTAGAATTAGGGGATCGGAGTGCCACGTTCCGCCACCAGGATAGAATATGGATCGGACTGCCACGTTCTGACACCAGGATAGTATATGGAGCGGAGTGTCACGTACCAACACGAGAGGAATAAGTTCTGAATCTTGAAAGATGTTAATATATTCAATCTAATGAACCTAATTCCCAAATGAGTATGGTATTGAGGCTTGAGTCCTCATGGATGAACTTGGTGGTACTTATTGATGATTTTAGTACTTGTTGTTGCTACATGTTGAGTATTGTAGTTGATTTATGAGATTAACTGATATATACTGTTTTCTATTCTGAGTTGGCCGATGATACCTACTCAGTACTTGTGGTTGTACTGACTCCTCCTTTTATGTTTCTTTCTTTGTATTTGTGGAGTGCAGTAAACGTGCCGTCGTCTTCAACTCAACCGCGATTCTAGCCAGTCTTCACTACACCGGATCTCAGGGTGAGATAATGTTTCTAGCTTGGACTGGATCTTCTTCTTCACGTCTTGATGCCTTGAAGTTCCGGCATAGACTAGCTTTTATTTGTTTTAGTTTCTTAGAATACTCTTAGTTTCTTAATTTGATCATAGATGTTCTTGTGATGATGACTTCTAGATTTGGGGACAATTATAGTTATTGATTTTTATTAATGAGTTAAGTCTTCCACGTTGTATTTTGTTCAATTTGTTAAGGTTTAGATGGGTTGGTTCTCTCACATAAGAGGGTAAATGTGGGTGCCAGTCGCGGCTCGGTTTTGGGTCGTGACATTTTATCATGATTTCTTTTAAATTATGATTCCTTAAATATTTAGTAATGTAACTAATACTTATTAAACTTTTTTTAGCATGATTTCTTTTAAATTATGATCATTTTCGTTATGACTTTACAATATTTATTTTATATGACGATTTCATTATTATTTTTAATTGAATATTTTTGTGTCATCAATACTCAACTCATATTTTATGTTATTTTTTTAAGAAACAACTTATATAATTGTATTTTGGTTGGACTAAAGAAATTTTTGAAGCGCAAGTTAATTGTATGTTTGTATGTAAACTTTACCGAAAAATCCAAAAATCTAAAAAAATTTGAGGTATATTATTTGGTTTGATTTATAAATTTTAAATTTGACACAATGATTTGTTTTAGTATTTGAAAACGCTGCAGCAACTCGGGGATGAAAAACCCGAAAAACTCAAATTTTATTAGTTTGGTCTGGTTTATAAATTTAAGAATGTTATACAAATGATTTAGTTGGATATTTGAGAAACCCGAACCCACCTGTTCATGTACAGCCATACCACCTAGAATTTCTTACATAATCACAAAATGTAGGAAGGCATAAAATATTCTCTTTTACTTATAAAATGAACTTCATCTCGTTAACATAGGAAGAAATAGTTTTAAAGAATACATATGTTTATAACAACTTGATATATTTCTAAGTAGATTGATAAAATAATTATACTTCATATTTTACAAAAGCTACCCACATAAATCAAGTGTGTTAAAAAGTTGTATGAAGTTAACTCAAACATGAATTGAAGTAGAACCTCTATGGTCAAGTTGAACATTTCTTGACACAATTAAGCATACACGACTAGAAAAGAACCTTATGAAGAGACATCTATTAAGAGAACCCTAGCCCGCCTATGTGGTGCCACCATAATCCAGGATTTACCTTTAAATTTATTTATTACCAAAACTATCATTTCCCTTTAATGAAGAGTTATGACTTTTATGAAAAGTTGTGACTTTATGAAAAGTTCCGAGTTTCATGAAAAGTTGTGACTTTTATGAATAGTGATGACCTTTAGGAATAGTACCACTTTGATGAAGAGTTGTGACCTTTCCGAAGGGTTGTAGCTTTTCCAAAAAATTTGTGACCTACAATTTGTTTAATATAAATAGAGGGATTTTCTGCCACTATTTTTGTCTTTTTTCGTTATAGGGTAGTCGAATTTAAATATATTAATTATGTTTCTTATGAAGTTTATTTCATTCCTTACAATTGAATTTTCTCCTCCTCATGGAGATTCCAATAAGTCATAATTATTTATGTAACTATGACAATTTCTTTTTACTATTTTAATGACCTTTTTGAACTCTATTAAAAATTTCATCAAGGATGATTAAAATCGATTATCTCTTTCTTTTCTTCCTACAGGTTTCTTCATCTAAACAATGAAAATGGTTTTGATCGAAATGTGACATTACTACTCTTGCACCTCTCCATCCACAACTCACAAAATTGGTGAAATAATTCAATTCATTATATTTGGTTATTTGATAACAAAGCATTTATTTTTTCCACTATTATTGGTAGATTTTTTTCGCTATAGGGGAGTTGAATTTAAATACATCAGTTAAGTTTCTTATGAAGTGTGTTTCAATCCTCAAAATTTTCTTCCTCCTATCTAATGAAGCTTAATCTTTACTATAAGTCATATTAATTCATGTATCCATTGCAATTTGTTTTTTCTATTTTCGTGTCTTTTTTTTTTTTTAACTCAGTTAAAACTTCCAGTGAGGATGATTGAAAATTTATCTTCTTTTTGCCTCTTTCTATAGTTTTATTTGTATACTTTTTTGCAAAATTTCTTGTGGGTTGTGCTATATTTGATAGCACAGTACAATGAATATGTGATATCTAATACACAACCAATGTTGAAGTCTGTTAAAAGAACCAAACATATTTCTCTCTTCTTTGCCACAATTAGTATTGATTGCTCATTCTTAGGTACAAACATTCTATATGCCATTGCAGCCTTCCTAGAATATTAGTATAGAGTCAATTAATTCACTTCTTTTACTGCAAGTTAACTAATTTGTCATATTTCTTCATCTCTTATTTTTAGGCATAATAAGAGATCAAGTTTTCTTGAAACAAGTAAATGTCAAAAATAAACTAAAATAAAAATACTTTTTATCAGCAATGAATATCCACAGTAACAAGAGTGCTAGAGTCTTTACCGACAATAAATAATTGTCATTACATTCAATGTTGCTATGGACTTTTTCGAGGGACATTTATAATACTAATAGTTTTAGGATCATAAGAACGGAGCCAAAGGTCCTCCATTTGAATTAGTAAATTATGTTCTTGTATGGACATTATGTTTCACTTTACTTAGGAGTGTTGTTGTTCGAGGCTTTCTGATCTCTTCTTTCACGTCTGATGTTGTTCATTATATGTTCTTGGAATTTAGCAAGTTTCATTACTTCTTACCAACAATTTCCATTGAGATTTCTTAGACCTCTTTCTTATGCTTAAAATAAATCTATGACTCATAATTTTTAATATATATATATATATATATATATATATATATGTGTGTGTGTGTGTGTGTGTGTGTCTGTGTGTGTGTGTGTGCGTATATATATATATATATATATATATATATATATATATATATATATATATATATATATATATATATATATATATATATATATATATATATATATATATATATATATATATATATGTATATATATATATAAAAGAGAACCCTAGGCCTACCTATGTTGCACCACCACAAACAAGGATCCTCTTTTAATTTATTTTTATTTCCAAAACTATCCTTCCTTTTTATGAAAAGTTGTGACTTTTAGTAAAATTGTGGCTTTTATGAAAAGTTGCGATTTTTATGAAATATTGTGAGTTTTATGATTGTGACTTTTATGAAAAGTTGTGGCTTTAATGAAAGTTGTGTGTTTTATAAAAAAATTGTGTATTTTATGATAAGTTGCGACTTTTACAAAAAGTTACAACTTTCACAAAAAGTTGCAACTTTTACAAAAAGTTGCAACTTTTATGAAAACTTGTGACTTTTATAAAAGGTTTTGACCTTTACGAATGGTGTAATTTTTTCAAAGAGTTGTGACATTTTCAATAAGATACAATAAACATTTGTTCACACTACCCTTTGTTGTCAATAAAGAGAAGAATTTTCTCTCATTATAAAACAACAAAAAATCTGAACTTTTTCTTATTCTTTGGACAGTTAAATATTTGTGTACTTTTTGCTTCTGTTTAGAAGCTCACTGAAACCATTGTTTTTGTATCAATACACTGGTGATGAAATTGTTTAAGCCTAAGATATCTATTCCCTTAAACCTCGGGTACACTGTGCATTCAGTAAGCTCTATACTTTTCATTATAATTTCATTCTATTGATACAAATCCTGTATGCTTTTTATAGTAATTAATTTATATTTATATAATTAATTATTATTTTTGAATACCAGCTTTAAACTTTATTGCTTATATTTCTGCAAACTTTATTATTCATTATTGTTTAATTTACTATTCATACAAGTTCTCTCTATTTGAATTGTTGAAGGTACAATAAAAAAAATCCCAATAAATCTCTAATTTTTTCATCAACAACGTCATTCCTTCATATAAAAGGATGATTTTTTCATTAAATTAATTAATATAGTATTCTCATACTTAATAATTCTATGTTGCGGAGCAACAAGCTAATTATTTTCCTATTGATTATCTAGATAAAAGGATTATTACTAGACACAATTAAAGAAGGTATTGCATCCATCATAACATAGTTCTCTACCAAACAATAGTCATTAAATTAAGGAGTTGTTCGTTGAATCTAGGGTTGAAAGTGAAGAACTAAATGGAATAGGTTTTCTTGGTCTAGTTTGAGTTTATAAGTTGAAATTAAAGTCGTTACTTACTTTACTATCCTTATTCTTGATTAAGTAGTAGTTGTGGAGGATGTAATATTTTAAAATTTCTAATATAATAGTTTATATTCTTTGAAGCGGCATACCAAGAGTAAACTATTGAGTTCGGGGCATTAGAGATAGTACTATAGATTTTATAGGTCTAATTTGAAATTGTTCTTTGAAGATTGGTGATGTTTTCCCAAAAATCTTACTCACACTAGGTTGTGATTTTACTCATTAACCAAGTTGTTTTTTTATGTTAAACATGTAATGATCATTCAGACCATTTTCTCTTATTGCATTCTTGTTGGCATTTAAAACATTCTTATAGCGACCCTAGGTCATTTATGACTTGCCGGGACTGACGATTCGGTCACCTCATCATTCTTTTGGGTTTTATGAAAGTTTCTGTATGTAGGAGTTTTTTTTTAATTTAATGGTTGACTTCAGTTAAAACATTAGGTAGACGGCCTCAGAATTCAAGTTTGATGTAGCTCTGGAACACCAAGTTTAATCGAGAAGGAAATTCAGTGTGGATCTTTACCACAACACACTCCATAGATCGAATTATTTCATCAATTGGATTTTACTTGACTATCTATAGTTCCATTGTGTTTGCTCGGGGTAGAGTTCTTGAGGCTTCCAGGCTCGTTTTGAGCAACCTTGTGGCAATAAATTAAAATGGAGTTTTTGTATGAGGCCCACTTTTTATCGAGAATACCTAGACTAGAAGTTTCGACATTTCACTTAAGTTTGTAAAAAAGCTAATTTTGGTGGGATAGCATAGTTTTTTTGTGTGTACGGGGTTCATAATGAATCTTGAGTACGCCATCAGGGATTTTGAACTTTGGGGAATCAACCATGTTTGGGATACTTTGGAGGCCTGTCCTTCTACAATCTCGAAGGTCATTTGACTAGTCTCTAAAATAAAAGAACAACCATAATTTCAAATTAGTTACACATTTCAATATCCTATTATTGGATTTGTAGATCTTTGTTTTGGTTAATTTTGTTATGTATTGTTGGGATTTATAATGGATATGTTCTAGATTATGAGATAGGCATGGAAAGCTTGTTTCACATGTAATTTCCTTTCCGAAGGACTACCCAAGCTCTTTTGATGGTGGTTTTTATATCATTTTCATGAATGATTGTTTGTTTTTTCCGACCTTGAAATGTACCCATTTCAGGGGCACAAGTCAGTAAGCCAATTAGGACCCATTGAAGGAGTCAATTTTTGGATTTATAGAAGACTCCTGAATTCATTTCTCTTTCTCAATTACTCTTTAGATTTAGATACCCAACACATTTAACTAGAATCTAACTCTAACCATATATAAATCGACACATTAACCTCAACAACTCCTCAATCTCAGCCCAATTGAAGAACAAAAGCAAATTCATGAATACACAACAAGAACATCAAAGATTCATCTGTTAGAACGAATTTAAAGTCGGAATTCACATAATTGGCGTGTGGAGGAACAAGCCCAACAATATGGAAGCTTACATATTAGAAAGAACCATCTTCTTGAAGAACTTGAATCAAAATCTGGGAACATCGACTTAGTGCTTCTTGAGCGTGGAATCTTTTCAGGGAATGAGAGAGTTTGATTTGTGAAAACTGATTTTCTATACGTTTAGGGAAATTTAGATAATCTCCGAAGGGATTTTAGGACCAAAATACCCCTAAAGAAACAAAAAGAATGATTTGGGAGTTGGAATTATTTTTCACCGGGAAGTGAGGTCCGTATTGGCTCCGCATCACGGAGCTTCTTCCAGATTTGTGCGATGCTAATTAATCCATAATAACTGTTCACTTAGAGTTCGAAATTGAGAAAACTCGGCGGCATTGAATAGAGAACTCGAAGGGCTTTAATTTAATATCCTATTTATCTCCTAACTCATTATGTACTAAAATTTATGACTAGTTGAAGTTGACCCAAAACATAAAATAACTTAGGAATAACTTGAATGTTTTTATCTATGGTTTGTATTGGAACTTAAGGTTCAACATCTAGTGACCTTAACACTCAAGAAATTTTAAATTCCTTGAAAGAATATGACTCACTAGAACGAACGGTTAGAGTCTTGGTTCAAAAAAATTTATGTGGTGTTACAATATCTTTCCCTTGGGATCATTCATCCTCGAATGATGACTGAGCTGGGTATAGAGTGGGGATACTCTTACTAAGGTCTGAGTCTAATGGTCTGCTCTTACTATATTCTAGCTTAACTCAAATCCTTATGTTCGGATTCTATACCTCTCTATGGAGAATCTCATCCCAACACTATTACTCCTTACAACCACACTCAAGCTTAGCACTCTAACAACTTCGTGTTATCCTACTAACCAACTCCGTAGGAACTAACTAAGGGCTCTCATTTAATTATTTCTCATAGTAAAACCTTATACTCCCAATCACTTTTGAACTCATTCATATATTATTCTCAAAACTATTCCACATCTCTTAGTGTTGTACATTCTCTTAATGCTCTTTCTACTCTTATAACGTAACCACACTTCACTGACCTTATATAAAGGTTAGGGTCTCTACTACTCATATTCATTGCGACAGACATTTCAATTCCTCATCTATTCTATGTCATGTCTACCTTTCTTTTGATCATAATACTCATCTTAAATTCAAGCTTAATGTTTATTACTAAACCTGAATATCAATATGATTGCTCGGTTACTATACTTATACCTCAATATTACTATGGAAATTTAGAAACAGTGGCCCACTAGGATCTCATGATATTAACTTATCCTTACCTCTTGATCTGTAGACTCGAATTACCATCACATTCCACTTCACAACTTATTTACTACTTACTCATTTACCCAAATTATCTCTCGAATGACTCTATCATCCTCTGAATTCCATAATTCTCTTTTAAAAATTCATAAACCTAGATTAAATCTATCAATTCGTGAATACTCTTGCCCCTTCTATATATTCACGACTTACACTTGGTCATTACTAGTGGCGGAAAAATAAGCAAATAATTTGGTGACCCTCCCAAACTGCCCATATTTTGATGGGTCGGGAGAGTGATTTTTCACATGGGCAAAATATTGGTTAACACACATATTTTACCCATAAAAATATGGGTAAAAATACTGATAAACTATGGTTAAAGTATGAATTAACCAAATGAGTCAAATTTCTAACTTTTATTCACTCAAAATTCATGATATCACTAAAAATAATGCAACTTCTCTTCCTTTTTATATTGTTCTATAGAACTAACTATTCTCTCTCTAATTGAAAAGGTGAATCTTTGATCCTCCAAAAATATATAATTTAATATACATTTCGGTTTTTAATTATAATTACAATTTGTTTATTTGTTTAATTTTATATTGGATAATCAATAATAGTGTGAAATACGCAAACCATGTATTAGTATTGGCATTGCTTAAAGTGAATTAAGCATGTTTTAGTCCTAAAATGAAAATATTCATTTACTTTGAACTTAAAAATATTATCATCTTATTATTACATAAATTTATTTTATATTGAAAATTTATACGTTTTTTTTAACTTTTATGATACAATAAAACTAAATGAAGCATGTTTAATATTTTCATCTAAAAAATACTAAAATATCTTCTCCATATTGAATTCTTAAGTAAAGTACTATTTATTCATGAAAATATGGGTAAAGTAGTATTTTACCGACCCATTTATTATCTAACCCATCATATCAAATATGGACGGGTTACATGATTACCCATTTTATGTTACCCATTTTCACCCATCCCATTTGCCACCTCTAGTCAGTACTAACACAATGACCCATCATCATAACCCCTTTCTAGTCAAGGTATACTCTAACTCATATTGACTTGCAACACTTACTCTACCTCATATCATGTGTTATTCACAACTTTTCACTTCTTAGTCTACCCATAAGGGAAAAATCTTCGTTATTATCTAACTAGGTGCATGACTAGATAGCATAGCTTGTCAAAACACTATCTCCCATAATTGGATTACTAAACCTCTACATACTTCCCTCTAACTCTTGCTCTTTAAACAATGCTGCTCATGATATCTTCATCCATACTATCATTTTGGGATGAAATTACTACCCAGGCTCTAGACATACTTCCTCATAAGGATCTCAGCTGAAACAGGGCTTAGACAAGAGAGTACAACTCACTTTTCACTCAAATGCTAGATTCATATGAATGAATTACTTTAAAACTGAACGCTTAACTTGCTTAAACAAGAGAGTACAACTCACTTTTCACTCAAATGCTAGATTCATATGAATGCATTACTTTAAAACTGAACGCTTAACTTACTCTTGGGCTTCTCTCAAGACCTTCTGAATTCTCATGACTTTCTCAAGACTCTTGCTAAGAACAACCCATCCTTAAGGATCTTTACAATTTACTTTTCCACCACCATTAGTATGATGGGTAGTCGAATGAATCTGAGAACACACGAGTTATGATAGATCTATATGACTTAGCTCTATTGCACAATTAAGAGTATGAAATAATGGAAAATTTTCTTTAATGTATGTCGTACCCCGTTTATATAAGTGGGGACCTCACAACTATAAACGAGATCCTACTTGACACTGCTTCATAGAAAGACTAGGACACTTGAACTCTGTGCTCTGATACTAACTTTTTCACAACCCTAGTCTATATCCTATATGTAGTCACACTTCAGAACCATTGTTGGTCCACAAGCGAACCCTCATCCTGGATGGCTACAAGCGGAAGACTAACTTAACCATGCAAAAGCTTAAAACATAATAAAATTCATGAAACTGAAATACAAAACTTAACTCAAAAGAAAAATCAGAACAATATAATATGTTCCATTCTCCATAAAATAGGCAACTTAAGTCTTTAAAATATTTACTAAAAAAAAGATCAATACAGACTCCTCAACTATATTGACTATCTATGAAACCTCTAATGACAATGATGTAAATCTAGAAAATACCCATGACACCCTAACAACTTTTATAAATGAAAGGTAAATGAAATCCTACGAAATCAAGAAGGTAACTCTAACTCTCGGATGTATCAATGAATCTCCTATTGATGATCCTGAATACCAGTGTCTGCATCTTGAGAAGATGCATGCAAAATGGCCCAGTATGTATAATTTACGAGCATGTAAGGGGAATTTTAAAGTATAACACAAGCTTAAACTTGATAAAAATGGAAACATACTTACCTATTTTCAAACTTACTCAACTCAAGGAGTACTTAAGGATACTCAAAACTACGAACATACTCAACTCAGAAGCACTCAAGGATAAGATACTCAACTCAGATATTAGATACTCAACATAAGAGTACATACTCCAATATAAAACTCATCAAGTTTTTGTTGGATAAGTGAAGGGGTACAGTCATTTTGAACACTCTCGTGCTTCTTATTCTGTTTGCACCTTCGAAGGAAAAAGTTTTTTTCCTTCTCTCTAGCTTGCTCTTCTAATCCCATCATCTATTTGGATATAACATCTACTTGCGCCACAAGTTTATGCCATTCGTATTTTATTTGGGCTTCTTTGTTGGTTCTGAACATTTTATCAAGTAGTGTAGCAACAACATTGTAGGGTTCGTTCAACATTCCCCCTTCACAAAGGTGCTTATCTATTCTTCTATTTTTGGGTTCAAACCTCGATAGAAACAATCTTGTGCCTTATTAGGCATTCCATGAGATGGGCATGTGTGCAAGATTTCTTTTAACCTCAGCAACATTTCCCTAATTATCTCCTCCCCTCCGTGTTTGAACATCAGTAAAGTATCCCTGAGGTTCAATGTTTCCTGGTTTATAATTCAAATAAGCAAAACTAAACTAAAATTGAAGTCAACAAAACTATAAATAAAATAACAAAAAAAAAACTCTAAAAGAACTATATTTTCATGTGACACCACTCCCTGACAAAGGTTACATTTTGATGCTTTTTCTATGTGAATCGTGATCAACGACAATAGCCTACAACCTCAGTGTCTATGAATCGAAGTGAGTATAGCAACCCAACCAAAGGTTGTGGTCGTGCCAAAAGGAAGTAGTAGTAAAAATGGTAGCTAAACTAGAATCTCCTTAAAATCAGTAGTAGCTTAAGAAATTATCGAATCAAAACAATGTAAGTTCAATTGGTGACACCGAAGTTTCAAATATCAAAAAGGGGAATTTGTCACAACTAGTAAAGACAACAAAAATAACGAATGGGACTCAAGTATGAGGAGAACTTCTTGGGGTGTGACCGCAACATATGTTGACGGAAATCAATGGGTACATGTTTTTGTTAAGAAAATTTGAAAAATAACAGTAACTAGGTGTCACGACCCAAATCGGGGACGCGACTGGCACCCACATTTACCCTCCTATGTGAGTGAACCAACCAATCTAAACCTTAACATTTCAATGTATATCGACAGAAAATAATGCGGAAGACTTAACTCATAAATAAAAACCAATTCAATAACTAATAAAATTCAACATCTATTATTCCCCAAAATCTGGAAGTCATCATCACAAGAACATCTATCCTCAAATTACTAAACAAAAAATGTCTAAGAAGCTAAAACAAATAAAAGCTAGTCCATGCCGAAATTTCAAGGCATCACGACTTGAAGAAGAAGATCCAGTCCAAGCTAGACGCATTAGCTCACCCTGAATTTCCGAAGGTAGTGAAGACTGGCTAGATCTACTGTTGAGTTGAAGACGACGGCACGTTTGCTGCACTCCACAAATAACAAAGAAGAAAACATAAAAGTAGGGGTCAGTACAAACCACGGGTACTGAGTAGATATCATTGGCCAACTCAAAATACAAAACAGTATATATCAAGTAATATTATAAAATCAACTATAATGCTTAACATGTAGCAACAACAAGTACTATATCATTAACAATTTTCGTCAAGTTCACACATGAGGACTCAAGCCTCAATACCATACTCATTTGGGAATTGGTTCATTAGATTGAGCATATTAACATCTTTCAAGATACAGAACTTATTCCTCTTGTGTCGGTACGTGACACTCCGCTCCACTAACACTATGTGCCGGAACGTGGCACTCCGATCCTCATTCTATCCTGGTACCGGAACGTGGCACCCGATCCATATACTATCCTGGTGTCGAAATGTGACACTCCGATCCTCAAATACTATCCTGGTACCGGAACGTGGCACCCGATCCATATACTATCCTGGTGTCGGAACGTGACACTCCGATCCTCATATACTATCCTGGTACCGGAACGTGGTACCCGATCCTCTAATTCATCAAGCCTTCTTTTATACTAAGGCATCACAATTCTCATAACATAGTTCATCAAGCCTTCTTTTATACTAAGGCATCACAATTCTCATAACATAGTTCATCTAGCCTTCTTTTATACTAAGGCATCACAATTCTCATAACATAGGTCATCAACCCTTATTTTATACTAAGGCATCATCAAATACAAGACATAGTTCATCAAGCCTTCTTTTATACTAAGGCATCATCAAATACAAGACATAGTTCATCAAGCCTTCTTTTATAGTAAGGCATCATCAAATACAAGACATAGTTCATCAAGCCTTCTTTTATACTAAGGCATCATCAAATACAAGACATAGTTCATCAAGCCTTCTTTTATACTAAGGCATCATCAAATACAAGACATAGTTCATCAAGCCTTATTTTATACTAAGGCATCATCAAATACAAGACATAGTTCATCAAGCCTTCTTTTATACTAAGGCATCATCAATAACAAGACATAGTTCATCAAGCCTTCTTTTATACTAAGGCATCATCAATAACAAGTGAATTAGGGTTTCTTTCAAGATTTAGGATTCAATAGCTTTATCATGCTTATTTTATCACAATTTGATAATCACAATCATGCAAGCATACAATTAAGCACATAGCAGGGTTTAGAACACTATCAATACATATCATTCACTATTAAGAGTTCACTATGAATATCGTAAAAACCATAACCTACCTTCACCAAGGATTTGTGTTCAAGCAAGAAATCTTCAAGGAAGCCTTGCTCCTTATCTCTCAAGCGCCTCTCTTTCTCTTCTCTTTCTCTTTCTAATTTCTTCCTCAAACCTTCATCTTCTTACCCTAAATCACAAGAATTCAAGTATCAAAGGTGATGAAACCAACCCACCAACTAACTCAAAGTTAGTCCTTTAACCCCCAAGGAATTGAACTAATAACATTAACCCACTAACTTTATAAATTAAAGCCGGAATAGTCCAAAACGCCCCTTTAAAAATTAGCCAGAAATCCTACCCAGCCTGGGGTTACGCAACCTGTGACGGTCCATCGTGCCTGTGACGGTCCGTCGTGCCTGCGACGGTCCGTCCTGCAGGTCCGTCGCAACGGTCTGAGACTCCATTTCCCACCCAAGAGTCTGTGATGGTCCGTCGTGCCCACGACGGTCCGTCCTGCACTTCCGTCACGACGTTCAGAGAGTTGTTCCCAATACCAAATTCTCAAGAGTTGAAGTGTTTCAAAACGGGGCCTCACGACGGTCCGTCGTGACCGTGACGGCACGTCCTGCAGGTCCGTCACAGAGTTCAGAGACTCAATTTCAGTGCCCAAAATTCATAATTCTAAGTGTTCTGGAACGAGACACCCTCGACGGTCAGTCGTGCCCATGACGGTCCGTCGTGGTGTCCGTCGTATCAGCCAGTTTTTCCAGAAATAAAATCTGCTACTCAAAACGACTAAACAGGTCGTTACAATAGATACCAATTTACCCATCATTCATCCCCGAACGATCAAAAGAAGAAAAACAAAGGCGAAAAGGAGTACCTGAATCTGTAAACAGATGTGGGTATTTTTCTTGCATATCTGCCTCCTTCTCCCAAGTAGCCTCTTCAACCGGTCGATTCTTCCATTGTACTTTGATGGATGCAATCTCTCTCGAACTCAACTTGCGAATTTCTCTATTCAGAATAGCAACAGGTTCCTCTTCATAAGTCAAATTCTCATCGAGCAGAACTAAATCCAAACGAATAATGTAATTTCCATCCCCATGATACCTTTTCAACATGGACACGTGAAATACCGGATGCACTCCGGACAGCCCTGGAGGCAAAGCTAATTCATAAGCCACCTCCCCTACTCGCTTAAGTACCTCAAATGGTCCAATATACCTTGGACTTAGCTTACCCCTTTTTCCAAACCGCATCACCCCTTTCATGGGCGAAACTTTCAACAAGACTTGTTCACCCTCCATGAACTCTAAGTCTCTAACCTTTCGATCCGCATATTCCTTTTGTCTACTTTGAGCCGCTAAAAGCTTTTCTTGAATTGCTTTCACCTTTTCCAATGAATCCCTCAATAGATCCATACCCCAAGGCCTGACCTCAAATGCATCAAACCAACCAATGGGAGACCTACATCTCCTCCCATACAATGCTTCAAATGGAGCCATGTCCATACTGGAGTGATAGCTATTATTGTATGAAAACTCCGCCAAGGGTAAGAAGTTATCCCAATGGCCACCAAATTCTATCACACACGCACGGAGCATATCCTTTAACATTTGAATCGTTCGCTCAGACTGACCATCGGTCTGAGGATGAAATGCAGTACTAAGATCCAATCTAGTCCCTAATTCAGCATGCAAGGTTATCCAAAACTTAGAAGTAAACTGCGTACCTTTATCAGATATGATGGAAAGTGGAACCCCATGTAACCGAACGATTTCTGAAATGTAGATTTTGGCTAACTTTTCTGCATTGTAGGTCACCTTGACCGGAATGAAGTGAGCAGACTTAGTTAATCTGTCCACAATTACGCAAATTGAGTCATACTTACCCATTGTCTTTGGAAGACCAACCACAAAGTCCATTGCAATTCTCTCCCACTTCCATTCAGGAATGGGCATTCTTTGAAGTGTTCCTCCGGGCCTCTGGTGTTCATACTTTACTTGTTGACAATTTGGACATTTGGCAACAAAATCCACAATATCACGCTTCATTCTCTTCCACCAAAAGTGTTGTTTTAGATCACGGTACATCTTGGTTGCACCAGGATGTATGGAATATCCAGAACTGTGAGCCTCTGTAAGAATAGTGTGGATCAAATCATCAACACGGGGCACACATACTCTTCCCTTAATCCTCAAAACACCTTCCTCATCAGTTATTGCTTCTTTAGCCTCTCCTCGCAACACCATATCCCGAATTCGCCTTAGTTTCTCATCATCAAACTGTTTCCCCTTAATCTGGTCAAGAAAAGAAGATTTCGCCTCCACACAAGCTAAAAATCCTCCTTTCTCATTTACTTCTAGCCTCATAAAATCATTAGCCAAATTTTGGATTTCCCTCGCCAACGGGCGCCTAGAGACTTGCAAATGAGCTAGACTTCCCATGCTTCCCGTCTTTTTACTCAAAGCATCTGCCACAACATTAGCTTTTCCCGGATGGTATAAGATAGTGATGTCGTAGTCCTTGAGTAGTTCCATCCATCTCCTCTGTCTCAAATTCAAGTCTTTCTGAGTGAAGACATACTGTAGGCTACGATGGTCCGTATAGACCTCACACTTAACCCCATACAAATAGTGTCTCCATTGCTTTAGTGCAAATACTACCGCGGCCAATTCCAAATCATGAGTCGGATAGTTACGTTCATGCACCTTTAATTGCCTCGAAGCATAAGCAATCACATTCTTCTCTTGCATTAGCACTGCACCCAAACCCGAATATGATGCATCACAATAAACAATGAAGTTCTTACCCTCTACTGGCAAGGTAAGAATTGGTGCAATAGTCAACAAAGTCTTGAGTTTCTGAAAGCTTCCCTCACACTCATCCGACCATACAAATGGAACATTCTGCTTAGTCAAGTTCGTTAATTGGGAAGCAATCGAAGAGAATCCCAGTAGTAGCTAGCTAAACCCACAAAGCTCCTTATTTCCGACACGTTTGTGGGTCTCACCCAATTCTTCACTGTCTCAATCTTAGATGGATCCACCATCACTCCATCCTTAGAAACCACGTGTCCCAAGAAGGACACTGAATCTAGCCAAAACTCACACTTGGAGAATTTGGCATAAAGTTTCTTCTTCCTCAACAACTCTAATACCATTCTCAAATGCTCCTCATGTTCCTTCTTACTCTTTGAGTATATCAGTATATCATCAATAAATACGATCACAAATAGATCAAGATATGGCTTGAAAATCCCGTTCATCAGGCTCATAAAAGCAGCAGGGGCATTCGTAAGACCAAACGACATTACCACAAATTCGTAATGTCCATACCTAGTCCGAAAAGCAGTCTTTGTCACATCCGTTTCCCGTATTTTCAATTGATGATAACCGGATCTCAAGTCAATCTTAGAGAAGACACAAGCACCTTGTAACTGATCAAACAAGTCATCAATGCGAGAAATGGGATACTTGTTCTTAATAGTTAGCTTGTTCAACTGCCGGTAATCTATGCACATCCGGAAACTCCCATCCTTCTTCTTCACAAATAACACCGGAGCACCCCAAGGAGATGCACTTGGTCTAATAAAGCCCTTGCTCAACAACTCTTGAAGTTGGGCCTTTAACTCTCTTAACTCCGCGGGAGCCATTCTATAAGAGGGTATAGAATGGGACGAGTACCCGGTTCCAAATCAATACAGAAGTCAATATCCCTATCCGGTGGCATACCAGGAAGATCTGCAGGGAACACATCCAAAAACTCTCGGACTACTGAAACTGACCCAATTGGAGGTACCTGTGTAGTGTCATCCTTGAGATGGGCCAAGAAAGCTAAACACCCTTTGCTAACCATCCTCTTAGCACGAAGAAAGGAGATGATACGAACCGGAGTGGAAGAGTAGTCGCCCTCCCACACTAACTGATCTGTCCCAGGCTTGGCTAACGTCACAGTTTTAGCATTACAATCCAAAATTGCAAAATTTGGAGAAAGCCAAGTCATACCCAGAATTACGTCGAAGTCGACCATTTCTAAGATAACCAAATCTACATAAGTGTTGCTCCACACAAAAGTCACCAAGCAAGACCTATATACTTTTTCAACCATCACAAAATCACCCACTGGAGTAGACACCCGAATAGGTATGTCAAGCAATTCACAGGGTAAATTAAGACCAGTAGCAAATGAAGAAGATACATAGGAAAACGTGGATCCGGGATCAAACAATACAGAAGCCATGCAATCACAAACCAAAAGATTACCTGTGATGACAGCATCTGATGTCTCCACTTCAGATCTCCCAAGGAAAGCGTAACAATGGGCCCTTTCGTTTGTTTGCCCATTGCCCCTACCATGTTGTGTCGTAGGGGCTCCAGTTTGCCCTTCACCTCTGCCGTTTTGGTGACCACCATTACCTCGACCACCACATCCTCCAGAAAAATGGCCTCTACCATGACCACCTCTACCTCTAGCTAGTGGGGTTCTGTAACTCTGTTTTGGACAATACCTCTTAATGTGTCCAATCTCCCCACATCCATAACATTCTCTGGGTTCAAGCATCGGCTTCTCAGAGAAGTGTTGACCAGTCAGAGGTGGACCCCCAACTACGGTCTGTAGTGAAGACTGAATTGGTCGAACTGAGTAGCCTCCAGAACTCTGTCCTCTAGTATACGAACCGTTGAACTCACCTCCCTTTCGAAACCTTTTTGATGTCGATGTCGTGGTGAACTCATCTGGCTTCACTCCTTCCACCTCTATCACAAAGTCTACCACCTCTTGGAAGGATTTTGCCGTAGCCGCTACCTGTAAGGCTGAAATCCGCAATTCTGACCTCAACCCTTTCACAAAACGGAGAATCCGTTCTTGTGGACTGAGACAAAGTTGAGTGGCATACCTGGATAAGGCACGGAATTTAGCCTCATATGCATTAACCGTCATCCTTCCTTTCTCTAGACTCAAGAACTCATCCCTTTTTCTATCTCTCAAAGTCCTTGGGATATACTTCTCCATAAACAAGCTAGAGAATGATTCCGAAGTCATAGGTGGTGCCTCTGTTGGTTGACACTCAACATGTGACCGCCACCACATTTTGGCGTTCCCTTGAAACTGATAGCTCACGAACTCGACACCAAACCGCTCTACTATACCCATCTTGTGTAGGAGCTCATGACAATCAACCAGAAAATCGTAGGCATCCTCTGATTCTGCACCCTTAAAGACTGGAGGTTTCAATTTCAAGAACTTACTGAAAAGTTTATGCTGATCATTTGTCATTATAGGCCCAGTAGTCAGACGAGGAAATGTGCCTATTCCCAATGAGGCATCCATACGAGGAGCCCCAGCAGCAGTATATCGTATCTCTAAAACCGGAGGTGTTGGTGCAGAAACCACCAGAGGTGCCTGACCCTGATCAGATAAACCGCTAAGATAGGCCAGAACCTGATTAATCATTTCTGGGGTAGGTTGGGGTGGCAATTCCTCATTCTGCACTTGTTCATTCTCCCCTTCCTCACCCTCTCTTACTACTTCCTCAGTCGGTGGAGGAGTCACCGCCCTAGCATCAGATGGGCTAGGGGCTCGTCCTCTTCCTCTAGAGGACGTCCTCCCACGACCTCTTCCACGGACTCTTGCCATTGCTCTTCCTCGAGCCACAGCCCCAGTGGCTGGCTCAGTCATTTCTTGTCTTTCTGTTGTTGCTGCTGGTGCGGTCGTTGCTCTACTTCTAACCATCTGCGAAATAGAGTGAAGATGGTCAGATACAAATTTGTATCACCTATATTCCAATTGGACTCAAGTAGTAGCACGAAAGAAAGAATGAAAGAATGGAATTTTCCTAAAGTCTTATAGCCTCTCAAAGAAAAGTAAAGGCGTCCCCCTACCGTTCCTTAAGACTCTACTAGACTCGTTCTTGTGTGATGAGACCAACAAACCTAATGCTCTGATACCAAGTTTGTCACGACCCAAATCGGGGATGCGACTGGCACCCACATTTACCCTCCTATGTGAGCGAACCAACCAATCTAAACCTTAACATTTCAATGTATATCGACAGAAAATAATGCGGAAGACTTAACTCATAAATAAAAACCAATTCAATAACTAATAAAATTCAACATCTATTATTCCCCAAAATCTGGAAGTCATCATCACAAGAACATCTATCCTCAAATTACTAAACTAAAAATGTCTAAGAAGCTAAAACAAATAAAAGCTAGTCCATGCCGAAATTTCAAGGCATCACGACTTGAAGAAGAAGATCCAGTCCAAGCTAGACACATTAGCTCACCCTGAATTTCCGAAGGTAGTGAAGACTGGCTAGATCTACTGTTGAGTTGAAGACGACGGCACATTTGCTGCACTCCACAAATAACAAAGAAGAAAACATAAAAGTAGGGGTCAGTACAAACCACGGGTACTGAGTAGATATCATCGGCCAACTCAAAATAGAAAACAATATATATCAAGTAATATTATAAAATCAACTATAATGCTTAACATGTAGCAACAACAAGTACTATATCATTAACAATTTCCGTCAAGTTCACACATGAGGACTCAAGCCTCAATACCATACTCATTTGGGAATTGGTTCATTAGATTGAGCATATTAACATCTTTCAAGATTCAGAACTTATTCCTCTCGTGTCGGTACATGACACTCCGCTCCACTAACACTATGTGCCGGAACGTGGCACTCCGATCCTCATTCTATCCTGGTACCGGAACGTGGCACCCGATCCATATACTATCCTGGTGTCGGAACATGACACTCCGATCCTCATATACTATCCTGGTACCGGAACGTGGCACCCGATCCATATACTATCCTGGTGTCGGAACGTGACACTCTGATCCTCATATACTATCCTGGTACCGGAACGTGGCACCCGATCCTCTAATTCATCAAGCTTTCTTTTATTTTAAGGCATCACAATTCTCATAACATAGTTCATCAAGCCTTCTTTTATACCAAGGCATCACAATTCTCATAACATAGTTCATCAAGCCTTCTTTTATACTAAGGCATCACAATTCTCATAACATAGTTCATCAAGCCTTCTTTTATACTAAGGCATCATCAAATACAAGACATAGTTCATCAAGCCTTCTTTTATACTAAGTCATCATCAAATACAAGACATAGTTCATCAAGCCTTCTTTTATACTAAGGCATCATCAAATACAATACATAGTTCATCAAGCCTTCTTTTATACTAAGGCATCATCAAATACAAGACATAGTTCATCAAGCCTTCTTTTATACTAAGGCATCATCAAATACAAGACATAGTTCATCAAGCCTTCTTTTATACTAAGGCATCATCAAATACAAGACATAGTTCATCAAGCCTTCTTTTATACTAAGGCATCATCAATAACAAGACATAGTTCATCAAGCCTTCTTTTATACTAAGGCATAATCAATAACAAGTGAATTAGGGTTTCATTCAAGATTTAGGATTCAATAGCTTCATCATGCTTATTTTATCACAATTTCATAATCACAATCATGCAAGCATACAATTAAGCACATAGCAGGGTTTAAAACACTATCAATACATATCATTCACTATTAAGAGTTCACTACGAATATCGTAAAAACCATAACCTACCTTCACCAAGGATTTGTGTTCAAGCAAGAAATCTTCAAGGAAGCCTTGCTCCTTCTCTCTCAAGCGCCTCTCTTTCTCTTCTCTTTCTCTTTCTAATTTCTTCCTCAAACCTTCCTCTTCTTACCCTAAATCACAAGAATTCAAGTATCAAAGGTGATGAAACCAACCCACCAACTAACTCAAAGTTAGTCCTTTAACCCCCAAGGAATTGAACTAATAACATTAACCCACTAACTTTATAAATTAAAGCCGGAATAGTCCAAAACGCCCCTTTAAAAATTAGCCAGAAATCCGACCCAGCCTGGTGTTACGCAACCTGTGACGGTACGTCGTGCCTGCGATGGTCCCTACTGCAGGTCCGTCACAACGGTCTGAGACTCCATTTCCCACCCAAAAGTCTGTGACGGTCCGTCGTGCCCACGACGGTCCGTCCTGAACTTCCGTCACGACGTTCAGAGAGTTGTTCCCAGTACCAAATTCTAAAGAGTTGAAGTGTTTCGAAACGGGGCCTCACGACGGTCCGTCGTGACCGTGACGGCCCGTCCTATAGGTCCATCACAGAGTTCAGAGACTCAATTTCAGTGCCCAAAATTCATAATTCTAAGTGTTCTGGAATGAGACACCCTCGACGGTCCGTCGTGTCCATGACGGTCCGTCGTGGTGTCCGTCGTATCAGCCAGTTTTTCAAGAGATAAAATCTACTACTCAAAACGACTAAACAGGTCGTTAAAATAGGCTAAGCTTGAAGTGAAAGTCACTCCATCTCGAGCAACTTACCCCATATAAAATGGGTTCCTCTCGGACACCCACTCTTCTGATGTAGACTAACCTATGCCTTATCCACACCCACTCTTTCGATGAAGTGTGCTTGTATATGGGACTAGGGATCACCTTCTCGGGCTGATCCTGATGTCGCCCCACTCCTTAGGACATCAATCTAGTGGTCTTGATTTCGCGACCCATCTCTCGAGCAAGACAAAAACACATGGGTGGTTTTGTATTTGCAACTTCAAATTCATTAAATTAAACCACAACCACTAGGTGAAATCACAATTAAAATGCATTTAATCCTATCAGAAAGCAAGTTCCAACAATATTATCAAATACACACAAAATTATAAAGAAATCAAATAGGTATAAGAAATTAAACCTTAGAATGTGAAAAGAAAGAAGAATGGAGAAGACCCTCTTTTGATTTGAGGAATAATAACTTCTTTCCTCAAGTCTCCCATAAAAACCCCTCCAAAGTTGAGAGAAAATATCAAAAACCTAAATTCTAAAAGTGAAAATTGATAATAATGTTCGGAACTTTTAAAAGAATAACTAAGGCTAGTTTTACAGTTTTAACATTTAGTGCTAGTAAATTCATTTGACAAATTTAGTGGTAAATCGCCTAGAAGTTTGGAAATTAGTCCTTCTTCTTGTTCATCACTGGTTGTGCTTTGGCTTCAGCGTCTATGCATTCAGGATCATTAGGTGGAATAATTATGCTTTGTGGAACTATTTGGTGACGCACCGATCGCTCTTTTTCATCGCCTTTTGAATCCACTTCTATCAGGGTTTCAATCGTAGGAACAAAGGGAAAAGTCACCAGTGTTCTAGACGATGCTCAATCTTCAACTTCAGCTATTTTTACCCTTTTTGTTCCCGTTTTGTTCCTAAGTGTCCATTCATACACTAAAACTCTAAATACCCAAAACTTAAGAGTTATCATCAATTATTGAGATATAATGAGAAATTAAGGACACTATTTACAATAAAATAAAGCCTTAAATGAGTCCAATTTTTGAACTCATCACCATTAGATCAATAAATCTTCCCGGCAATAAAATTTCATTTCAATATATTTGGGTGTGAAGGGTTATTTGATAGATAAAAGAGCATTGTAAGTGTAAGAATTTTATAGACAAAAATGTTCTCTTCTTTGATATCTAGAGCCACTAGTCACCGGAGTTTACTGAATTTGGCTCAGTATAGTATTGATAAAGAGATTTATGTAGCATTTACAGGTACAAGAGTCAGAGACACCAATCACCATGAAGGTTTCATTATTTAAAATGTTGACAACAAATTGCAAATTGCAAATTAGAGATTCAAATAGAGATCACAATAGAAATCACTAAAATTTTCAAAATAAGGTTTCAAATAATACATTAATCTAACAACACCATATTGTTTTTAAGCTAGTTAAAGGGCATCCCCATTCAAATCATATGCAATAAGGTGGGACCATTCCAATAAAACAAGTAAATGTCACTACACACAGATTCTTAAACATGGATAAGAAGTGCAAATGACATAATAAGCATAATTGAATCTATTTGACCAGCCTTAACATGTCTTTGTTGTTTGCCGGTGTTTTTTCCCTTTGTGCTTTCTTGTCTCTTTTCTTGTTCTCAAAAATTTTGTGTACATTGAGTTACCATCTCCACCATGGTGCTTGTGTCTTCTTCCTTCTATATCATGGCATCAACAAAACCTTTATTGAAATGACCACTTCTTCTTTGATTTCTAGGTCGATATTGGGAGCATAATTTTATTACACTTTGACTGAAATCAATTCGTATCCTTTGATCATCAATTTTAGTATTATCCATATTAAAATATACATGCCCACAGGACTCCTTGTCCTCACGTGACTATTCTGATTCTTGTGATCTCTGATAATTTTAGCATATGTCATGGTTCCAAATTGTGAGAATGTTATATAAAGTGTTTTATCTTCATTTGACGGATTTAATTGACAAACAAAGAGCACATTGTCAGTGGTGTCATCTCAGCATCAGGAATTTCTCATAGAGTATCAAGTATGCTTCCTTCACTTTAGAAACACCTAATTCCTCATCCTTTGGCCTCCAATAATCCTCTTGTCGAACATCATCAATCTCATCTTTAGACTTTCTTTTAGTTGAAGCATCTTGAATCAAGTCGGCTAGTCGTGTATTATTTTCTTTCAAAGATAGTCGAAGTTTCTTTTTCCAATACCAAATAAAGTCAAATCGAATCATTAGTCGGGTTTTATTTTCTTCATATGTAACTCGATTTACGATTTGATTCATGAGTCTAACCTAGTACAAAATCATATCAGACCACGCCAACCATAACCTAAATATTAATATTCAAACAAATTAAGGTCTTCTTTCTAGCAAAACTTGCATATTTCCCCCCTCCCCCCAAACATCCCCAACAATAATTCCTCTTCCCTTATGTATGCTTTGTAGTGAGCATATTGATATCCTTTCTAGTTTAGGACATCAAGCAGTGCTACATATTGATATCTAAATAGGGCTTAACATACATAGCTCGATCATATTATGTGGATACATCATCTATAATACATAACAATTTATGAATATCTAAAGCCCAAAGATTGTTCTCATCCATTTCCGAAAAGATCCCAACCAACTCTCCATTCTAATCAAACACTACATGTCCTGTGAGTAATTCTAGTTTGCTATATCATTGTATGTAGACGTTATGAATTTGTTCCTTTCTATAATGACCATATTCATGGTTTCAAGCAATCAAAGATTGGAAGATCAATACTAATTTCTTTTTCTATTTGTATACTTATCATTTATAGCTCGTAATAGAGATTACGTAGCTTGCTTCATTTTAAAAAGATCTTCAGGACATGGAGGTTGGGGTTGTCACCTTGCCAGTCCCTTAATCAATACCCATACATTAAGCAATAATAAAATACACATAAAATTATAAAGAGATCAAATATGAATAAGAAATTAAACCATAGTATGAGCAAAGGAAGAAGAATGGGGAACACCCACTTTCGATTTGAAGAAGAATAACTTCTTTCTTCAAGTCTGCCACAAAACCCCCTCCAAACTTGAGAGAAAATATCAAAAACCTATATTCTAAAAGTGATAATTTATAATAATTTTCAGACCTTTAAAAATAATAACTAAGGTTAGTATTTATAGTTTTTAGATTTAGTGTTGGTGAATTCGGTTATGAATTTAGTCGTGAATCGCCTAGAAGTTTGCAATTAGTCATTGTTGTTGTTCATCACTTGTTGTGCTTTATCTTCAGCGTCTATGTGTTCTGAATCATTGGGTGGAATAATTCTGCTTCGTGGAACTATTCTGTGAAGCACCGATCGCTCTTTTCATCGCTTTTCGAATCTACTTCTTTCAGGGTTCTAATAGTTGGAACAAAGGGCGAAGTCACCAAGCATGCTTGGCAATTCTCAAGCTTCAACTTCAATTGTTTTCACCCTTTTTGTTCCCGTTTTGTGACTAAGTGTCCATTCTTACACTAAAACTCTAAATACCCGAAACTTAAAAGTTCTCATTAGTTATTTAGATAAAATGATAAATTGATGACACTATTTACAATAAAATAAAGCCCTGAATGAGTCAAATTTGTGAAATCTTCACCATCAAATATATAAAACTTCCCGGCAATAAATTTTCATTTCAATATATTTGGATGTGATGGGTTATTTGATAGATAAAAGAGCATTATAAGTTTAAGAATTTTATAGACGAAAATGTTTTCTTATTTTGATGTCTAGAGCCACTAGTCGCCGAAGTTCACCGTATATGGCTCAGTACAGTATAGATAAAGAGATTTATGTAGCTTTTACAGGTACAAGAGTCAGAATACACCAATCACCATGAAGGTTTCATTATTTATATCGCTACTACTCTCAAAACCAATTAAAAGTATCACCAAATTCACATCTCAATAGGCAGAACCATTTGTCATTTATAAACCAGTAAAGAACGATGCAATCAAGCAAGATAAAATAGAACACACATCAAATTGAAATACATAAAACATTGATGAAATTAATAACGATACAAAAGAAAATTGCAAATTGCAAATTAGAGAGTCAAATCGAGATCACAATAGAATCACTAAAATTTTGAAGATTTAGAATCAAATAGTACATTAATCTAACAACACCATATTGTTTTTAAGCTAGTTTAAGGGCATCCCCATCCAAATCATATGCAATAAGGCTGGACCATTCCGATAAAAAAAAGTAAATGTCACTACACACATTGTTAAACAAGGATAAAAAGTGTGAATCACATAATCAAAATAATTGAATCTATTTGACCATCCTTAATGTGGCTTCGTTATTTTCTGGTGTTTT
Organism: Solanum chilense; assembly: GCA_032847665.1. Classification (NCBI taxonomy): domain Eukaryota; kingdom Viridiplantae; phylum Streptophyta; class Magnoliopsida; order Solanales; family Solanaceae; genus Solanum; species Solanum chilense. Next base: position 49,509,665 of record CM064974.1, read on the forward strand.
ATCCTTTTGTGATTTCTTTTCCCTTTTCTTGTTCATAAAATTTTTGAGTACATTGATTTACCATCTCCACCATGCTGCTTCTCTCCTCTTCCTGCTGTTTCATGGTATCAACAGAACCATTATTGAAACGGCCACTTCTTCTTTGGTTTCTAGATCGATATTGGGTCCATAACTTTGCTACACTTTGATTTAAATCAACTCGTATCCTTTGATTATCAGTTATAGTATTATCCATCATAAAATATACTTTCTCATAGGATTCCTTGTCCTCAAGTGACTATTCCCTTTCTTGTGATCTCTGATAATTTCAGCAGATGTCACAGTTCCAAATAGTGAGAAAGTTATATATAGTGCTTTCTCTTCGGTCGACGGATTTAATTTACAAACAAAGAGCACATTTTCAGGGGTTTCATCTCAGCATCAGGAATGACTCCTACACTTTCAAGTAATACTGCTCGGGTGTGTCCTTTCTTCTCTTCATAAACACCTAATTCCTCATCCTTTGGCATACAATAATCCTCTAGTCGAACATCATCAATCTCATATTTAGACTTTATTTTAGGTGAAGCATCTGGAATCAAGTCGGCTAATTGGAAAGGATTATCGAAAGGATCATACAATATGTAAGTATGTTTGATTCGGCTATTTTGATAAGGCTTTCCCTTGTCATCCACATAAATTTCGTTTAACCTATTCAATGTGTCAAATCCTAATGTAATCTCTCCAAAAATAGTACGCTCCCCATCAAGAGAGTTTAGATTATCAAGTAACGCGATATAAAATTGAAAAGCATGTAGATTCTTCTCTCCAGTACCATCGCTAGCCATCACTACAGTTCCCCTCTTTGAATGCTTCAAGCCAGAATGAATCCTATCACCGATAAAACGAGCCGGATCAACACATAAAAATTTGTATATTGAATCCCCTCCCAATCTTGTTCCTTTTGGATCTCCCATCTTCATTGTGAAATCCTTTCAAATAGTGTGAAAGATGCAATTATGTTATACTTTATGTTGCATAACTTCAGAAAGTTTTTGCATGTAAAGGGCATTGATCGGTGAAAAAATCCACTACGATGTCCCCCAAACTTGTCACAATCCTCACCAACATAGCGGAGGACGACAGAGGATAATTTTTTCAAAAGAAATAACTAACGGAAGAGAGAGAGTGTATATATATAGAGAGGGGGATATTTGTGGTTTGTTTTATGGAATCTTAAAGAAAAAATAATGTAAAGTTTCCTATTTTATTTATTTCTCCTACTTTCATTAGAATTATATAAATTTAGGATTTAACTTCCTTGTTGGAGAAGGATTGGGAAATAGTAGACAAAAAAGAGGGGACAAAACTCCTTTTTGTTTTTTTGATGAATCACGTAGCATTCCCGCCTTTATTGTGGTTGGGATGTATTTTTTTTCTTTGATGTTTTCATATTGAGTGTGGTAAATATTTTGAAATTTTTTTTTACAAGAAAATAAGTTCCTTGGAAATAAAAATAGTTGAGTTCCTTGAAAAGCTATTATTACCACAACTGATAGAGTTTTCATCCCTTAATAAGAGGTCTCTGACTTGAATCTTCATTATATAAAAAACATTGGTAGGAAGCATTTCCCCCCGAAGTGTATATGACGGGGTTGACTCAAATTTTTTTCAAATATCAAATCAAATCATTTGTGTCAAATTTTAAAATTTATAAATCAATTTAAACTAAAAAATTGTGTTTTTTTTAAGTTTTTCAACATCGGATTTTTTTGGATTAGGTTCGGGGTTTTCAATACCAAACCATTAAATCATTTGTGTCAATTTTTTAAATTTTAAAATAAAACCAAACTAATAATATTTTTGACTTTGCGGGTTCTTGAATCATTCTGGTAAAGTATTAATACAAACATGTAATTAACTTGTACACCAAATATTTCTTTAGTGCAACTTAACTACAATTGCTTAAGGTATTTTTTAAGAAAATAACACAAACTATGAGATGAGTGTTGACAATAAAATATTCAATAATATAATAATGAAATTGTATAAAATAAATATTACAAATTGGTAAGTCATAATGGAAGTGATCATATTTTAAAAGTACTAAATTGTGCTACACAAAGTCTAATAAGTATTCAGTTACATGATTAGACATTGAAGAAAAATTATTATTATATTATGCATTTTAGATGTCTAAACAAGTGTACAACAAAAGAACAGATTCAACGTTATTGTTATTCTTATTATTGAATTTTTTTTTTAGTATTATTAGACTCAAAAAAATTTAAAAAATATGTTAAAAGATATAAATTATGAAAATAAATAAGCAATATTTAGAAACTACATCAAAGTAAATACTTCTATGGATAAAATAAAATCTAAAATTACATATATCATATCCGCTTTGTTTGGTCTCATGTTGATTTTTTAATTTTAAATTTAAAACCAAACCAACCAAAATATAGTCAAAGTTTCTTTTTTCTATAACAAATCAAGTCAAATCAAATTATTAGTGGGTTTTATTTTCTTCCGAAGTAACTCGATTTACGATTTGATTTTATGACTCTAACTTAGTACAAAATCATATCAGACCACCCCAACGATAACTCAAATATTAATATTCAAACAAATTTACGTCTTCTTTCTAGCAAAACTTGCTTACTTCCCCCCCCCCCAAACATCCCCAACAATAATTCCTCTTCCTTTATGTATGTTTTGTAGTGAGCATATTGATATCCTTTTTAGTTTAGGACATCAAAAGGTGCTACATATTGATATCTAAATAGGGCTTAAAATGCATAGGTCGATCATATTATGTGGATACATCATCTGTAATACATAACAATTTATGAATAGGTAAATCCCAAAGATTGTTCTCATCCATTTTCAAAAATAACCAAACCAACTCTTCATTCTAACCCAGCACTACATGTATGGTGAGTACATCAGGGCTGCTATATCGTTGTATATAGACGTTATGAATTTGTTCCTTTCTCTAATGACCATATTCATGGTTGCAAGCAATCAAAGATTGGAAGATCAATACAAATTTATTTCTCTATATGTATACTTATCAATTAGAACTCGTAATAGAGTTGCCCTAGCATGCTTCATATGAAAAAGTTCTTCACGACATAAAGGTGGGGGTTGTCACCTTGCAAGTCCCTTAATCAATATCTATACCCTTGATTAGGTGAAAGAAAACCTTCTCCCTTCGTATATCCTCCATCACATAAATAATATTATACTTATATCACATATTATATGGAGTATAACTTGTGTCTTTCTATTAATCAAGACAAAATACTTTTACAAATACATATGCTTATATTAATCAAGACAAGATACTTTTACAAATACATATGCTTATATGAAAGGAAACTAACCGAAGTAAATCAAGGAAATCAACTAAGAATCGTCTCCAATAATTAAGTTAACTATATATAGAAGATATAATATTTACACCGGTTATATTCTATAACACTCCCCCTCAAGCTGGAGCATAGATGTTGATCATGCCCAGCTTGTCACAAAGGTAATTAACCCGAGCTCTATTAAATTCCTTTGTGCACAAATCAGGTAGTTGCTCTCCTGTCTTTATATAACAGGTGGAAATCAAGTTATCTTTGATATTTTCACAAATGAAGTGATAATCTACCTCGATATTCTTTGTTCTTTACTGATACACAGGATCTGAGGCAATATGAAGAGCAACTTTATTATCACATCAGAGTTTTGCTAGTGTAGAATGTCTAATTCCAATTTATGACAATATCTGATGTATCCACATGATCTCACCTGTGGACTGCGCCTTAGCTCTATATTCAGATTCTGCACTAAATCGCAATACAACTCCTTGTTTCTTAATTCTCCATGACACCAAATTACCCCCAACAAAGTTCATTGAGAATATTACGCACCCAACAAAGTTCAGCAGTGGTGGAGGCAATGGACCTGTATTCTGCCTCCGTCGAAGAATGAGCCACAATTCGCTGTTTCTTAGAACTTCATGAAACTGGATTACAGCAGTGGAACACAACATAGGCTGTAGTAGATGAGCGATCATCGGGATCCCCAGCCCAATCAGAGTCAGAGTAGGCATGAAATAAAAGAGGAGATTCTTTCCAAAGAAATAGACAACGGTCTGATGTCCCAGCTAGATAGCGCAAGACACATTTTTTCATGGTCCAACGAGTTTTGGTGGGACAGCTTGTAAACTGAGACAAGTTATTGACTATAAAAGCAATATGTGGACGAGTAAACATTAAATACTGCAACCTGCCACCTACATTCCTGTATTTGTTTTGCATCTGCCACGTTGTTTCTGTCAAGTATATCACACAAATATTTCTGTTGGGTAAGAAATAGACCAAGAGGTGAATGAATGAATTCAACTCCCAAAAAGAAATTCGAATTGCCAAGATTTTTTTATGTAAAACCGAGTACCAATTTGTTTGATAAATTCTTCAACATAGTGAGACTGATTGCCAGTATTCATGAGATCGTCAACATAAATAACTAGATTGATGATAACACCAGATTTTGCATAGTTGAAAAGACAATGATCACACTGAGAGTGATGAAAACCAAAAGACAGAAGATATGCTTTTAGTTCATCATACCAGGAGCGTGGAGCCTGCTTCAAGCCATAGATAGACTTGTGTAATTGACTAATATGATTAGGAAACTTCTCATCAACAAATCCAGGTGGCTGATACATGCAAACTTCTTCTGATAGAAGTCCATTTAGGAATGCATTATTGACATCTAATCACCTAAGTGGCCAATCTTTAGAGACTGCGAGATAAAGAACAACTCTCACTGTAGTTTGTTTAGCAACAGGTGACTAGGTCTCAAAATAATCCACACCAGGTCGTTGAAGATAACTTTAGCAACCAACCGAGCTTTATAGAGTCCAATGCTACCATCTGAATTATATTTAACATGGAATACCCATTTGGAGACCACCGGTTTGGCATAAGGGACAGATGGCTCAAGAGACCAAGTGCCCTGACTTTGCAATGTTCAAATATCTGCAGTCGTAGCAGCATACCAGTTTGGATCTTTTAATGTTTGGCGAACAGTGCGAGGTTCTATTGGCTTGGGTAGGGAAGAAGGTTGTTTTGGCTTGGTGGAGTTTTTGGTTGTTGGAGTTAATTGGGATGGTTTGGTTAATGGTGAGACATGTGATACAATGAGATTGGAAGAATTATGAAAAATAGCACTTAGACACAACTTCTGAATGGGTTTATGAATTTTATTCTTTGTTTGAGTAATCATGGGATGAGAGGGTTGAATAGTTGAATTTTGATTTGATTCATTTATGTTATCAAGTAGGGAGGGCTTAGAAGAGGTAGAGCTCACAAGATGATGAATGAGAAAGAGACAAACCTGAGTGTTGATTGAATGAATTCCTAGTTCCGTTTGGTAAAGAAGCATTGTCAGGTGCTCCGCTGGAAGATGTGGAACCAAGAAGCTATGTAGTAGAGCCTATAGGAGAGGTTATAGATGAATGTTGGTCACGAGTAAGAGGAATAACAAAGTGGTTGGAATACAAGAGTCAACATTGTCATTTTGGGGTCTGCTTTCAGTTGGTTCAAGAGATATATAAGGAAAGAGTGTTCCACAAAATCAACATGATGAGATAAACAAAGGCAAGAATTTACAGGATCATAACACTTATAAGCACTCTGATTTTGTGAATAGCCTAGGAATATGAAAGGAGTAGAGTGAGGCTGTATTTTATTCTGATTGTAAGGACGCAACCATGGATAACATAAATAACCAAAGACACGAAGTTTGTTGTAGTTTGCTAGAGTACCGTATAATCTGGAATAAGGTGAATTTCCATCTAAAGTTGGGGTAGGAAACCTATTGATTAAGTAGGCAGCAGTCTTAAAGGCATAAGACCGGAACTTCAGAGGAAGATTGGCATTGTATAATAATGTGATACCGGTCTCCACAACATGGAGATGACGACGCTCGGCAGTGGCATTATGTACTGGTGTGTAGGGAGGGGGTGACAAATGGGATATTCCATGTTCTTCAAAGAATGAACAGAAATGAAGGAACTCCCCACCATTGTCCGAATAAAAACATATGATGCGCTTTTGAAATAATTTATCCACAATTTGTTTGAATTGTGGAAAACAATTGAAACATTAGATTTTCTCTTTATAGTAAATATCCAGATATATTTCATATAGTTATCCACAAATATTAAATAATATTGAAAACCATCAATAGATACTTCTGGTGCAGCGCCCCAAACATTTGAATAAATATATTCTTAAGGAGCGAAACTTTGTATTGAGGAGTTATAAAAGGGAGATTGTGCATTTTAGTGCATTTACAAGAATTGCAAAAGAAATTCTTCTCTAAAGATGAAGAAATATTGAAAAGCTTCAAAATATGAAAAAGAGTGGGAGTGGAGGGATGCCCGAGACTTCGATGCCAGTTTGGAGCAGTGGTGGTGGAAGTGGTGTTGGATTGAGCATTAGATATAGCTTAGAGAGTTGACTTGGAAGGCCAAGGATACACACTGCCCTTAGGCTTTTGTAACGACCTGTTTAGTCATTTTGAGCAGTAGATTTTATTTCTGGAAAAACTGTCTGAGTCAACGGATCCTACGACGGACCATCATGGGCACGACGGACCGTCGAGGGGGTCTTATTCCAAAACACTTAGAATTCTGATGTGCATACACTATCGGTAGTTGAACAAGGTAAATATTAAGAATAAGTACCCCATTCCTCGCATGATGACTTGTTCGATTAGTTAAAAGGTGCTTGTATCTTCTCTAAGATTGACTTGAGATCCGGTTATCATCAATTGAAAATACGGGCAACGGATGTGCCAAAGACTGCTTTTCGAACCAGGTATGGTCATTACGAATTCATAGTAATGTCTTTTGGTCTTACGAATGCCCCTGTTGCTTTCATGAGCTTGATGCACGGGATTTTTAAGCCATATCTGGATCTCTTAATGATCGTATTTATTGATGATATACTGATATACTCCAGGAGTAAGAAGGAACATGAGGAGCATTTGAGAATTGTGTTGGAAGTATTAAAGGAGAAAAAACTTTATGCCAAATTCTCCAAGTGTGAGTTTTGGCTAGATTCAGTGTCCTTCTTGGGGCACGTGGTTTCCAAGGATGGAGTGATGGTGGATCCTTCTAAGATTGAAACTGTAAGGAATTGGGTAAGACCTACTAATGTGTCAGAAATAAGGAGCTTTGTTGGATTAGCCAGCTACTACCGTCGATTTGTCAAGGGATTCTCTTCTATTGCTTCCCAATTGACTAACTTGAATAAGCAGAATGTTCCATTTGTATGGTCGGATGAATATGAGGAAAGCTTTCAGAAACTCAAGACCTTGCTGACTACTGCACCTATCCTTACCTTGCCAGTTGAGAGTAAGAACTTCATTGTTTATTGTAATGCATCCTATTCTGGTTTGGGTGCAGTGCTAATGCAAGAGAAGAATGTAATTGCTTATGCTTCGAGGCAATTAAAGGTGCATGAACGTAACTATCCGACCCATGATTTGGAGTTGGCTGCGGTAGTGTTTGCATTAAAGCAATGGAGACACTATCTATATGGGGTCCAGTGTGAAGTCTACACAGATTATCGTAATCTAAAGTATCTCTTTACCCAGATAGACTTGAATTTGAGGCAGAGGAGGTGGATGGAACTACTGAAGGTCTATGATGTTACCATCTTGTATCACCCAGGAAAGGCTTATGTTGTGGCAGACGCCTTAAGTAGAAAAGCAGGGAGCATGGGTAGTTTAGCCCACTTACAAGTTTCTAGACGCTCGTTGGCTAGAGAAATCCAAAACTTGGCTAATGATTTTATGAGGCTAGAAGTAAATGAGAAGGGAGGATTTTTGGCCTGTGTGGAGGCAAGATCTTCTTTTCTTGACAAGATCAAGGGAAAACAGTTTGATGATGAGAAACTAAGCCAAATTCGGGATATGGTGTTGCGAGGAGAGGCTAAATAAGCAATAATTGATGAGAAAGATGTTTTGAGGATTAAGGGAAGGGTATGTGTGCCCCGTGTTGATGATTTCATCCACACTATCCTCACAGAGGCGCATAGTTCCGGATATTCTATACATCCTGGTGCAACCAAGATGTACCGTGACCTAAAGCAACACTTTTGGTGGAGTAGAATGAAGCGTGACATTGTGGATTTTGTTGCCAAATGTCCAAATTATCAGCAAGTAAAGTACGAACACCAGAGGCCCGGAGGAACACTTCAGAGAATGCCCATTACTGAATGGAAGTGGGAGATAATTGCAATGGACTTTGTGGTTGGTCTTCCAAAGACATTGGGTAAGTTTGACTCTATTTGGGTAATTGTGGACAGATTAACTAAGTCTGCTCACTTCATGCCGATCAAGGTGACCTACAATGCAGAGAAGTTAGCCAAACTCTATATCTCAGAAATTGTTCGATTGCATGGAGTTCCACTTTCCATCATATCAGATAGAGGTATGCAGTTTACTTCTATGTTTTCGAGAACATTGCATGCTGAATTAGGTACTAAGATGGATCTTAGTACTGCATTTCACCCTCAGACCGATGGACAGTCTGAGCGAACGATTCAGGTATTGGAGGATATGCTTCGTGCATATGTGATAGAATTTGGTGGTCATTGGGATAACTTCTTACCCTTAGCGGAGTTTTCCTACAATAATAGCTATCACTCAAGTATTGATATGGCTCCATTCGAAGAATTGCATGGGAGGAGATGTAGGTCTCCCATTGGTTGGTTTGATGCATTTGAGGTTAGACGTTGGGGTACTGATCTTTTGAGGGATTCATTGGAGAAAGTGAAATCTATTCAAGAAAAGCTTTTAGCGGCGCAAAGTAGGCAAAAGGAATATGTAGATAGAAAGGTTAGAGACTTGAAGTTCATGGAGGGTGAACAAGTCTTGCTGAAGGTTTCACCCATGAAAGGGGTGATGCGGTTTGGTAAAAGAGGTAAGCTAAGCCCAAGGTATATTGAACCATTTGAAGTACTTTATCGAATAGGGGAGGTGGATTATGAATTAACCTTGCCTCCAGGGCTGTCAGGAGTGCATCCGGTATTTCATGTGTCTATGTTGAAAAGATACCATGGGGATGGAAACTACATCATTCGTTGGGATTCAGTTCTGCTTGAAGACTAGAGGTTTCAATTTCAAGAACTTACTGAAAAGTTCATGATGATCACTTGTCATTATGGGCCCTGCAGTCAAACGAGGAAACATGCCTATTTCCAATGAGGCATCCATGCGGGGAGCCTCAGCAGCGGCCTGTTGTACTTCAGGAACCTGAGGTGTTGGTGCAGAAAGCACTGAAGGTGTTTGGCCTTGATCAGATAACCCGCTAAGATAAGCAAGAACCTGATTAATCATCTCTGGGGTTGATGGGGTGGTAATTCCTCATTCTGCACTTGCTCACTTTCCCCTTCCTCACCCTCTCTTACTACTTCCTCAGTCGGTGGAGGAGTCACCGCCCTAGTACTAGATGGGCCAGGTGCTTGTCCTCCTCCTCTAGAGGAAGTCCTCCCGCGACATCTACGACGGCCATCATCCACTAATCCTCCTCAAGCTACATCCCCAGTGGCTGTTCTCAGTTGCATCTTGTCTTGCCGGTGTTGGTGTTGGCGCCGTTGTTGCTGTAGTTCTAACCATCTGCGAAATAGAGTGAAGATGGTCAGATACCAATTTGTATCACCTAGATACCAATTGGCTCCAAGTAATAGCACGAAAGAAAGAAAGAATGGAATTTTCATAAAGTCTTATAGCCTCTCAAAGAAAAGTAAAGGCGTCCCCCTACCGTTCCTTAAGACTCTACTAGACTCGTTCTTGTGTGATGAGACCAATGAACCTAATGCTCTGATACAAAGTTTGTCACGACCCAAAACGAGCCGCGAGTGGCACCCACACTTATCCTACGATGTGAGCGAACCAACACATTTCCAACATATGAACAAAATACAATGCAGAAGACTTAAAACTCATTAACGAAATCAATTTAATAACTTCTAAAATTTATCAATCATTATCCCCAAAATCTGGAAGTCATCATCACAAGAACATCTATCCTCAAATTACTAAATCTAATAGTATCTAAGAAGCTAAAATAAATAAAAAATCTAGTCCATGCCGGAAGTTCAAGGCATCAAGACATGAAGAGGAAGATCCAGTCCAAGCTAGAAGCAATAGCTCACCCTGAAATCTGGCTTGATAAAGACTGGCTAGAGTTGCGGTTGAGTTGAAACCGACGGTATGTTTGCTGCACTCCACAATTAACAAAGAAAAACAAATACAAGTAGGGGTCAGTACAAGGCACAAGTACTGAGTAGGTATCATCGGCCAACTCAAAATAGAAAACAATATATATCAGATAATAACATAAAATCAACTAATATTCTTAACAGGTGAAAACAACAGTTACCATAACCCTTGGTCACAACACCAAGCTCATCAATGAGGACTCACGCCTCTCCATCATACTCATTTGGGAATTAGTTCTTTAGAATTTAGTATATTAACATAATTCAAGATTCATTATCTTTATTCCTCTTCTGTCGGTACGTGAATCACCGCTCCACTACTACTATCCTAGTGTCGGAACGTGACACTCCGATCCATATACTATCCTGGTGTCGGAACGTGACACTCCAATCCATATACTATCCTGGTGCCGAAACGTGACACTCCGATCAATATACTATCCTGGTGCCGGAATTTGACACCCGATCCATATACTATCCTGGTGTCGGAACGTGACACGCCAATCCATATACTATCCTGGTGCCGTAACGTGACACTCCGATCTATCTACTATACTGGTGCCAGAACGTGACACTCCGATCTATATACTATCCTGGTGCCGTAACATGACACCCGATCCATATACTATCCTTGTGTCGGAACGTGACACTCCGATCCATATACTATCCTGGTACCGGAACATGACACTCCGATCCATATACTGTCCTGGTGTCGGAACGTGACACTCCGATCCATATACTATCCTGGTGTCGGAACGTGGCACCCGATCTTCTATTACTCATGACCCAAAATGAGCCGCGAGTGGCACCCACACTTATCCTACTATGTGAGCGAAACAACCAATCTAAACCCCAACATTTCAAACATAATAAACAAAATACAATGCGGAAGACTTAAAACTCATTAACGAAATCGATTAAATAACTTCTAAAATCCAATCTTATTATTATCCCCAAAATCTGGAAGTCATCATCACAAGAACATCTATCCTCAAATTACTAAATCTAAGAGTATCTAAGAAGCTAAAAATCTAGTCCATGCCGGAAGATCAAGGCATCAAGACATGAAGAGGAAGATCCAGTCCAAGCTAGAAGCAATAGCTCACCCTGAAATCTGGCTTGATGAAGGCTGGCTAGAGTTGTGGTTGAGTTGAAGACGACGGTACGTTTGCTGCACTCCACAAATAATCAAAGAAAAACAATTACAAGTAGGGGTCAGTACAAGGCACAAGCACTGAGTAGGTATCATTGACCAACTCAAAATAGAAAACAGTATATATCAGATAATAACATAAAATCAACTAATATTCTTAACAGGTGATAACAACAGTTACCATAACCCTTGGTCACAACACCAAGCTCATCAATGAGGACTCACGCCTCCCCATCATACTAATTTGGGAATTAGTTCTTTAGAATTTAGTATATTATCATAATTTAAGATTCATTATCTTTATTCCTCTTGTGTCGGTACGTGACACTCCGCTCCACTACTACTATCCTGGTGTCAGAACGTGACACTCCGATCCATATACTATCTTGGTGTCGTAACGTGACACTCCGATCCATATACTATCCTGGTGCCGGAACGTGACACTCTGATCCATATACTATCCTGGTGCCAGAACGTGACACCAGATCCATATACTATCCTGGTGTCGGAACATGACACTCCGATCCATATACTATCCTGGTACCGGAACGTGACACTCCGATCCATATACTATCCTGGTGCCGGAACGTGACACCCGATCCATATACTATCCTGGTGTCGAAACGTGACACTCCGATCCATATTCTATCCTTCTGTCGGAACGTCACACCCGATCCTCTGTTACTATCCTGGTGTCGAAACATGACACCTGATCCTCTAATGTCATTACTTTAGTTCATCAAGCCTTCTTTTATACCAAGGCATCATCATTAACAAGGTAATTTTAGGGTTTAAGATTCAATAGCTTCATCATGCTAATTCATCACAATTATATAATCACATCATGCAAGCACACAATTAAGCATATAGAAGACCTTATAATACTACCCAACACATATCATTCGCTGTTAAGAGTTTACTACAAATAGCATAAACCATAACCTACCTCCACCGAAGATTCGTGATCAAGCAAGCAAATTCCCCAAAGCTTTGTTTCCCTCTTCGTTCGTCTATCTCTCTATCGCTCGTTCTTTTCTCCCTTTCTTTGTTCTTTTTATTTTTCTTATTCAAATCCTTTTTCTTTTACCCTAATTGTCATATAATTAAGTATAAAAGATGATAAAAATAACCCACTAATTATTTCAATGTTATCTCCTTTAACCCCCAAGTAATTGAATTATTAATATTAATCCACTAACTTTATAATTGTAAGCATGAATAATCAAAAACGCCCCTTTAGAAACTTTAACAGAAATCCGACCCAGTCTGGGTTACGCAACCTGTAACGGTCCATCCTGCAGGTCCTTCACAAAGTTCAGAGAGTTAATTCTGTGGAATGTTTTGTGACGGTCCGTCGTGCCTGCGATGGTCCATCCTGCCATTCCGTCACGAAGTTCAGAGAGTCGATTTCAGCAACCAAATTTTAGAATTCTAAGTGTTTTGGAACGAGACCCCCTCGACGGTCCGTCGTGCCCATGACGGTCCGTCGTGGGATCCGTCGACTCAGACAGTTTTTCCAAAAATAAAATCTGCTGCTCAAAACGACTAAATAGGTCATTACAATAGATACCAATTTACCCATCGTTCGTCCTCGAACGATCACAAGAAGAAAAACAAGGGCGAAAAGGAGTACCTGAATCTGTAAACAGGTGTGGGTATCTTTCTTGCATATCAGCCTCTTTCTCCCAAGTGGACTCTTCGACTGGTCGATTTTTCTATTGAACATTGATGGATGAAATCTCCCATGATCTCAACTTGCGAATTTCCCTATCTATAATGGCAACAGGCTCCTCCTCATAAGTCAAATTCTCATCAAGAAGAACTGAATCCCAACGAATGATGTAGTTTCCATCCCCATGGTATCTTTTCAACATAGACACATGAAATACCGGATGCACTCCTGACAGCCCTAGAGGAAAGGCTAATTCATAAGCCACCTCCCCTACTCGCTTAAGTACTTCAAATGGTCCAATATACCTTGGGCTTAGCTTACCCCTTTTACCAAACCGCATCACCCCTTTCATGGGTGAAACCTTCAGCAAGGCTTGTTCACCCTCCATGAACTCCAAGTCTCTAACCTTTCGATCCACATATTTCTTTTGCCTACTTTGAGCCGCTAAAAGCTTTTCTTGAATAGATTTGACCTTCTCTAATGAATCCCTCAACAGATCAGTACCCCAAGGTCTAACCTCAAATGCATTAAACCAACCAATGGGGAACCTATATCTCCTCCCATACAGTGCCTCAAATAGAGCCATGTCAATACTTGAGTGATAGCTATTATTGTATGAAAACTCCGCTAAGGGTAAGAAGTTATCCCAATGACCACCAAATTCTATCACACATGCACGAAGCATATCCTCCAACACTTGAATCGTTCGCTCAGACTGACCATCGGTCTGAGGGTGAAATGCAGTACTAAGGTCCAACCTAGTAACTAATTCCGCATTCAATGTTCTCCAAAACTTAGAAGTAAACTGCGTATGTCTATCTGATATGATGGAGAGTAAAAACTCCATGCAATCGAACAATTTCTGAGATATAGATTTTGGCTAACTTCTCTGCATTGTAAGTCACCTTGACCGGAATGAAGTGAGCAGACTTAGTTAATCTGTCCACAATTACCCAAATAGAATCAAACTTACCCAATGTCTTTGGAAGACCAACCACGAAGTCCATTGCAATTCTCTCCCACTTCCATTCAGGAATGGGAATTCTCTGAAGTGTTCCTCTAGGCCTCTGGTGTTCATATTTTACTTGCTGACAATTTGGACATTTGGCAACAAAATCAACAATGTAGCGCTTCATTCTACTCCACCAAAAGTGTTGCTTTAGGTCACGGTACATCTTGGTTGCACCAGGATGTATAGAATATCCGGAACTATGGGCCTCTGTGAGGATAATGTGGATCAAATCTTCAACACGGGGCACACATACCCTTCCCTTAGTCCTCAAAACACCTTCCTCATCAATTATTGCTTCCTTAGCTACTCCTCGCAACACCATATCCCTAATTTGGCTTAGTTTCTCATCATCAAACTGTTTTCCCTTGATCTTGTCAAGAAAAGAAGATCTTTCCTCCACACAGGCCAAAAATCCTCCCTTCTCATTTACTTCTAGCCTCATAAGGTCGTTAGCCAAGTTTTGGACTTCCCTAGCCAATGGGCGTCTAGAAACTTGTAAGTGGGCTTAACTACCCATGCTCCCTGCCTTTCTACTTAAGGCATCTGCCACAACATTAGCCTTTCCTAGGTGATACAAGATGGTAACATCATAGTCCTTCAGTAGTTCCATGCACCTCCTCTGTCTCAAATTCAAATCCCTCTGAGTAAAGACATATTGTAGGCTACGATGATCCTAAAAGACTTCACACTTAACTTCATATAGATAGTGTCTCCATTATTTTAATGCAAACACTACCGCAGCCAACTCCAAATCATGGGTCGGATAGTTACATTCATGCACCTTTAATTGCCTCGAAGTATAAGCAATTACATTCTTCTCTTGCATTAGCACTGCACCCAAACCAGAATAGGATGCATCACAATAAACGATGAAGTTCTTACCCTCTACTGGCAAGGTAAGGATAGGTGCAGTAGTCAGCAAGGTCTTGAGCTTCTGAAAGCTTTCCTCACATTCATCCGACCATACAAATGGAACATTCTGCTTAGTCAAGTTCGTCAATTGGGAAGCAATAGAAGAGAATCCCTTGACAAATCGACGGTAGTAGCTAGCTAAACCAACAAAGGTCCTTACTTCTGACACATTAGTAGGTCTTACCCAATTCTTCACTGTTTCAATCTTAGAAGGATCCACCATCACTCCATCCTTAGAAACCACGTGCCCCAAGAAGGACACTAAATCTAGCCAAAACTCACACTTGGAGAATTTGGCATAAAGCTTTTTCTCCCTTAATACTTCCAACACAATTCTCAAATGCTCCTCATGTTCCTTCTTACTCCTGGAGTATATCATCAATAAATACGATCACGAAGAGATCCAGATATTGCTTAAAAATCCCGTGCATCAAGCTCATGAAAGAAGCAGGGGCATTCGTAAGACCAAAAGGCATTACTACGAAATCGTAATGCCCATACTTGGTTCGAAAAGAAGTCTTTGGCACATCCATTGCCCGTATTTTCAATTGATGATAACCGGATCTCAAGTCAATCTTAGAGAAGACACAAGCGCCTTGTAACTGATCGAACAAGTCATCAATGCGAGGAATGAGATACTTGTTCTTAATAGTTACCTTGTTCAACTGCCGGTAGTATATGCACATCCAAAAACTCCCATCCTTCTTCTTCACAATTAACACCGGAACACCCCAAGTTGATGCACTTGGTCTAATGAAGCCTTTACTTAACAACTCTTGAAGTTGGGCCTTCAACTCCCTTAACTCTGCTGGAGCCTTTCAATAAGGGGGTATGGAAATGGGTCGAGTACCCAGCTCCAGATCAATGCAAAAGTCGATATCCCTATCCCGTGGCATACCAGGAAGGTCTGCAGGGAACACATCCAGAAACTAACGGACTACCAAAACCAACTCAATTAAAGGTACTTGGGTAGTATCGTCCCTGAGGTGTGCCAAGAACGCTAAACACCCTTTACTAACCATTTTCTCAGCACGAAGAAAGGAGATGATACGAACTGGAGTAGATGTGTAGTCACCCTCCCACACTAACGGATCTGGCCCAGGCTTGGCCAATGTTACAGTTTTAGCATTACAATCTAAGATTGCAAAATTCAGAGAAAGCCAAGTCATACCCAGAATTACATCGAAATCAACCATATCTAAAATAACCATGTCTACATGAGTATTTCTCCCCACAAAATTCACCAGACAAGACCTATATACCTTTTCAACTATCACAGACTCACCCACTGGAGTAGAAACACGAATAGGCATGTCAAGAAATTCGCAATGTAAATTAAGAACAGTAGCAAATGAGGAAGATATGTATGAAAATGTAGAGCCAGGATCAAATAATACAGAAGCACTGCAATCACAAACCAAAAGATTACCTGTGATAACAACATCAGATGTCTCCGCTTCAGACCGCCCGGGGAAAGCGTAACAATGGGCCCTATCACCTGTCTGCCCATTGCCCCTACAATGTTGTGCTATAGTGTCTCCAATTTTCCTGTCACCCCGGCCGTTTTGGTGATTAACCTTACCTCGGCCACCACGTCCTACAGAATGACAGCCTCTTCCATGACCACCTCTACCTCTGGCTATTGGGGGTCTGTAACTCTGTTTTGGACAATATCTCTTAATATGTCCAGTCTCCCCACATCCATAACACTCTCTTGAGTCAAGAATAGGTCTTTGTCAGAATGACGAAGTCTGATTGTAACAACCTGTTTAGTTGTTTTGAGCAGCAGATTTTATTTTTGGAAAAACTGTCTTGGTCGACGGATCCCACGACGGACTTTTATGGGCACGACGGACCGTCGAGGGGGTCTCGTTCCAAAACACTTACAATTCTGAAATTTGGGTACTGAAATCAACTCTCTGAACTTTGTGACGAAATGGCAGGACGGACCGTCGCAAGCACGATGGACCGTCACAAACTTTTCCACAGAACTAACTCTCTGAACTTTGTGATGGACCTGCAGGACGGACCGTCACAGCCATGACGGACCGTCAAAGGTTGCGTAACCCTGACTAGGTCGGATTTCTATTAAAAGTTTTTAGGGGCATTTTGGACTATTAATGCTTATAATTATAAAGTTAGTGGATTAATGTTAATAATTCAATTTCTTGGGGGTTAAAGGAGATAACCTTGGAATAATTAGTGGGTTATTTTTATCATATTTTATTCTTAATTATATGACAATTAGGGTAAAAGAAAAAGGGTTTGAATAAGAAAAATAGAAAGAACAAAGAGAGGGAGAAAAGAACGAGCAATAGAGAGATAGACGAACGAAGAGGGAAACAAAGCTTTGGGGAATTTGCTTGCTTGATCACGAATCTTCGGTGGAGGTAGGTTATGGTTTATGCTATTCGTAGTAAACTCTTAATAGTGAATGATATGTGTTGGGTAGTAAGTATAAAGTCTTCTATATGCTTAATTGTGTGCTTGCATGATGTGATTATATAATTGTGATGAATTAGCATGATGAGGCTATTGAATCTTAAATCCCAAATTTACTTTGTTAATGATGATGCCTTGGTATAAAAGAAGGCTTGATGAACTAAAGAATGAGATTGATGATGCCTTGGTATAAAAGAAGGATTGATGAACTAAAGTAATGAGATTAGAGGATCGGGTGTCACGTTCCGACACAAGGATAGAAATAGAGGATCGGGTATCACATTTCGGTACCAAGATAGTATATGGATCGGAGTGTCACGTTCTGACACTAGGATAGTATATGGATCGGTTGTCATGTTCCCGAACCAGGATAGTATATGGATCGGAGTGTCATGTTCTGGCACCAGATAGTATATGGATCGGAGTGTCACGTTCTGACACCAGGATAGTATATGGATCGGGTGTCACGTTCCAGCACCAGGATAGTATATGGATCGGAGTGTCACGTTCTGATACCAGGATAGTATATGGAACGGGTGTCACGTTCCGGCACCAGGATAGTATATGGATTGGAGTGTCACGTTCCGGCACCAGGATAGTATATGGATAGGAGTGTCACGTTCCGACACAAGGATAGTATATGGATCGGGTGTCACGTTCCGGCACCAGGATAGTATATGGATCGGAGTGTCACATTCCGACACCAGGATAGTATATGGATTGGAGTGTCACGTTCCGACACCAGGATAGTAGTAGTGGAGCGGAGTGTCACGTACCGACACAAGAGGAATAAAGATAATGAATTTTGAAATATGTTAATATACTAAATTCTAAAGAACTAATTCCCAAATGAGTATGATGGGGAGGCGTGAGTCCTCATTGATGTGCTTGGTGTTGTGACCAAGGGTTTCGGTATTTTCTTGTGGTCGCCTGTTAAGGATATTAGTTGATTTTATGTTATTATCTGATATATACTATTTTGTATTTTGAGCTGGCCGATGATACCTACTCAGTACTTGTGCCTTGTACTGACCCCTACTTGTATTTGTTTTTTTTTGTTAATTGTGGATTGCAGCAAATGTACCGTCGTCTTCAACTCAAACGCAACTCTAGCCAGTCTTTATCAAGCCAGATTTCAGGGTGACCTATTGCTTCTAGCTTGGATTGGATCTTCCCCTTCATGTCTTGAAGCCTTTAAATTCTGGCATAGACTAGATTTTTATTTATTTTAGCTTCTTATATACTCTTAGATTTAGTAATTTGAGGATAGATGTTCTTGTGGTGATGACTTCCAGATTTTGGGGATAATGATTGATAAATTTTAGAAGTTATTTAATTGATTTCGTTAATGAGTTTTAAGTCTTCCGCATTATATTTTGTTCATTACGTTTGAAATGTTGGGGTTTAGATTGGTTGGTTTGCTCACATAGGAGGATAAGTGTGGGTGCTACTCGCGGCTCGTTTTGGGTCATGACAAACTTGGTATCAGAGCATTAGGTTCGTTGGTCTCATCACACAAGAACGAGTCTAGTAGAGTCTTAAGGAACGAACGGTAGGGGGACGCCTTTACTTTTCTTTGAGAGGCTATAAGACTTTAGGAAAATTCCATTCTTTCTTTCTTTCTTTCGTGCTATTACTTTGATCAAATTGGTATCTAGGTGATACAAATTGGTATCTGACCATCTTCACTCTATTTCGCAGATGGTTAGAACTAGAGAAACAATGGCGCCAACACCAACATCGGCAAGACAAGATGCAATTGAGCTGACCACTGGGGCTGTAGGTCGAAGAGGAGTAGTGGCAAGAGGCCGTGGTAGAGGTCGCGGGAGGACGTCCTCTAAAGGAAGAGGACAAGCACCTGGCCCATCTAGTACTAGGGCGGTGACTCCTCCACCGACTGAGGAAGTAGTAAGAGAGGGTGAGGAAGGGGAAAGTGAGCAAGTGCAGCATGAGGAATTTCCAACCCAACCTACCCCAGAGATGATTAATGAGGTTCTTGCTTATCTTAGTGGGTTATCTTATCAAGGCCAGACACCTCCAGTGTTTTCTGCACTAGCACCTCAGGGTCAGGAAGTACAACAGGCCGCTGCTGAGGCTCCTCGCATAGATGCCTCATTGGAAATAGGCACGTTTCCTCATTTTACTACAGGGCCTATAATGACAAGTGATCAGCATGAAATTTTTAGTAAGTTCTGAAATTCAAACCTGCAGTCTTCAAGGGTGCTGAATCTGAGGATTCCTACGATTTTCTGGTTGATTGTCATAAGTTACTACATAAAATGGGCATAGTGGAACGGTTTGGCGTTGAGTTTGTGACCTATCATTTTCACAGAAATGCCAAAATGTGGTGGCGGTCACATGTTGAGTGTCAACCCGCCCAGGCACCACCTATGACTTGGGCGTCATTCTCTAGCTTATTTATGGAGAAGTATATCCCCCGGACCTTGAGGGATAGGAGGGGAGATGAGTTCTTGAGCCTAGAGCAAGGCAAGATTTCGGTGACTACGTATGAGGCTAAGTTTCGTGCATTATCCAGGTATGCCACCGAGCTTTGTTTCAGTCCACAAGAACGGATTCGCCGTTTTGTGAAGGGGTTGAGGTTCGATTTGCAGATTTCAGCCTTATAGGTAGCGGCTACAGCAAAATCCTTTCAAGAAGTGGTAGACTTCGTGATAGAGGTGGAGGGAGTGAAGCCAGATGACTTCATCATGGCATCGACATCTAAAACGTTTCATAAGGGAGGTGAGTTTAATGGTTCATATTCAGAGGGCAGGGTTCAAGAGGTTATCCAGCCCGACCCATTCAGTCTTCATTACAGACTGTAGTTTGGGGTCCACCTCAGACCGGTCAACATTTCTCTGAGGTTGGAGGTTATTCCCAGACTTCATCATTCTCACAGAGAGCGATGCTTGAATCCAGAGAGTGTTATGGATGTGAAATATGTTAATATACTAAATTCTAAAGAACTAATTCCCAAATGAGTATGATGGGGAGGCGTGAGTCCTCATTGATGTGCTTGGTGTTGTGACCAAGGGTTTCGGTATTTTCTTGTGGTCGCCTGTGAAGGATATTAGTTGATTTTATGTTATTATCTGATATATACTATTTTGTATTTTGAGCTGGCCGATGATACCTACTCAGTACTTGTGCCTTGTACTGACCCCTACTTGTATTTGTTTTTTTTTGTTAATTGTGGATTGCAGCAAATGTACCGTCGTCTTCAACTCAAACGCAACTCTAGCCAGTCTTCATCAAGCCAGATTTCAGGGTGACCTATTGCTTTTAGCTTGGACTGGATCTTCCCCTTCATGTCTTGATGCCTTTAAATTCCGGCATAGACTAGATTTTTATTTATTTTAGCTTCTTATATACTCTTAGATTTAGTAATTTGAGGATAGATGTTCTTGTGGTGATGACTTCCAGATTTTGGGGATAATGATTGATAAATTTTAGAAGTTATTTAATTAATTTCGTTAATGAGTTTTAAGGCTTCCGCATTATATTTTGTTCATTACGTTTGAAATGTTGGGGTTTAGATTGGTTGGTTCGCTCACATAGGAGGATAAGTGTGGGTGCTACTCGCGGCTCGTTTTGGGTCATGACAAACTTGGTATCAGAGCATTAGGTTCGTTGGTCTCATCACACAAGAACGAGTCTAGTAGAGTCTTAAGGAACGGTAGGGGGACGCCTTTACTTTTCTTTGAGAGGCTATAAGACTTTAGGAAAATTCCATTCTTTCTTTCTTTCTTTCGTGCTATTACTTTGATCAAATTGGTATCTAGGTGATACAAATTGGTATCTGACCATCTTCACTCTATTTCGCAGAAGGTTAGAACTAGAGCAACAATGGCGCCAACACCAACATCGGCAAGACAAGATGCAACTGAGCTGGCCACTGGGGCTGTAGGTCGAAGAGGAGTAGTGGCAAGAGGCCGTGGTAGAGGTCGCGGGAGGATGTCCCCTAAAGGAAGAGGACAAGCACCTGGCCCATCTAGTACTAGGGCGGTGACTACTCCACCAACTGAGGAAGTAGTAAGAGAGGGTGAGGAAGGAAAAAGTGAGCAAGTGCAGAATGAGGAATTTCCACCCCAACCTACCCCAGATATGATTAATGAGGTTCTTGCTTATCTTATCAAGGCCATACACCTCCAGTGTTTTCTGCACCAGCACCTTAGGGACAGGAAGTACGACAGGCCGCTGCTGAGGCTCCCCGCATAGATGCCTCATTGGAAATAGGCACGTTTCCTCGTTTGACTACAGGGCCTATAATGACAAGTGATCAGCATGAAATTTTCAGTAAGTTCTGAAATTCAAACCTGCAGTCTTCAAGGGTGCTGAATCTGAGGATTCCTACGATTTTCTGGTTGATTGTCATAAGTTACTACATAAAATGGGCATAGTGGAACGGTTTGGTGTTGAGTTTGTGACCTATCATTTTCACGGAAATGCCAAAATGTGGTGGCGGTCACATGTTGAGTGTCAACCCGCCCAGGCACCACCTATGACTTGGGCATCATTCTCTAGCTTATTTATGGAGAAGTATATCCCCCGGACCTTGAGGGATAGGAGGAGAGATGAGTTCTTGAGCCTAGAGCAAGGCAAGATTTCGGTGACTACGTATGAGGCTAAGTTTCGTGCATTATCCAGGTATGCCACCAAGCTTTGTTTCAGTTCACAAGAACGGATTCGCCGTTTTGTGAAGGGGTTGAGGTCCGATTTGCAGATTTCAGCCTTACAGGTAGCGGCTACAGCAAAATCCTTTCAAGAAGTGGTAGACTTCGTGATAGAGGTGGAGGGAGTGAAGCCAGATGACTTCATCATGGCATCGACATCTAAAACGTTTCGTAAGGGAGATGAGTTTAATGGTTCTTATTCAGAGGGCAGGCTTCAAGAGGTTATCCATCCTGACCCATTCAGTCTTCATTACAGACTGTAGTTGGGGGTCCACCTCAGACCGGTCAACATTTCTCTGAGGTTGGAGGTTATTCCCAGACTTCGTCATTCTCACAGAGAGCGATTCTTGAATCCAGAAAGTGTTATGGATGTGGGGAAACTGGACACATAAAGAGGTATTGTCCAAAACAGGGTTACAGACCTCAAATAGTCAGAGGTAGAAGTGGTCATGGAAGAGGCCGTCATTCTGGAGGACGTGGTGGCCGAGGTAATAATGGTCACCAAAACGTTCGGGGTGACGGGCAAACTGGATCCACTACAACACAACATGGTAGGGGGAACGGGCAGACAGGTGATAGGGCCCATTGTTATGCTTTCCCTGGGCGGTCTGAAGTAGAGACATCGGATGCTATTATCACAGGTAATCTTTTGGTTTGTGATTGCATGGCTTCTTTATTATTTGATCCTGGCTCCACATTTTCATATGTATCTTTTTCATTTGCTACTGGTCTTAATTTACATTGTGAATTGCTTGATATGCCTATTCGTGTTTCTACTCCGGTGGGTGAGTCTGTGATAATTGAAAAGGTATATAGGTCTTGTCTGTTGACTTTTGTGGGGAGCAATACTCATGTAGACTTGGTTATTTTAGAGATGGTTGATTTCGATGTAATTCTGGGTATTACTTGGCTTTCTCCGAATTTTGCAATCTTAGATTGTAATGCTAAAACTGTAACGTTGGCCAAGTCAGGGACAGATCTGTTAGTGTGGGAGGGGGACTACACTTCCACTCCAGTTCGTATCATCTCCTTTCTTCGTGCTAAGAAAATGGTTAGTAAAGGGTGTTTAGCGTTCTTGGCACATCTCAGGGATGATACTACCCAAGTACCTTCAATTGAGTCGATTTCGATAGTCCGTGAGTTTCTGGATATGTTCCCTGCAGAACTTCCTGGTATGCCACCGGATAGGGATATCAACTTTTGCATTGATCTGGAGCCGGGTACTCGACCCATTTCCATACCCCCTTATAGGATGGCCCCAGCAGAGTTAAGGGAGTTAAAGGCCCACCTTAAAGAGTTGTTAAGTAAAGGTTTCATTAGACCAAGTACATCCCCTTGGGGTGCTCCGGTGTTATTTGTGAAGAAGAAGGATGGGAGTTTTCGGATGTGCATAGACTACCGGCAGTTGAACAAGGTAACTATTAAGAACAAGTATCCCATTCCTCATATTGATGACTTGTTTGATCAGTTACAAGATGCTTGTGTCTTCTCTAAGATTGACTTGAGATCCAGTTATCATCAATTGAAAATACGGGCAACGAATGTGCCAAAGACTTCTTTTCAAACCAGGTATGGGCATTACGAATTTGTGGTAATGTCTTTTGGTCTTACGAATGCCCCTGCTGCTTTCATGAGATTGATGAACGGGATTTTTAAGCCATATCTGGATCTCTTTGTGATCGTATTTATTGATGATATACTGATATACTCCAAGAGTAAGAAAGAACATGAGGAGCATTTAAGAATTGTGTTGGAAGTACTGAGGGAGAAAAGGCTTTATGCCAAATTCTCCAAGTGTGAGTTTTGGCTAGATTCAGTGTCCTTCTTGGGCACGTGGTTTCTAAGGATGGAGTAATGGTGGATCCTTCTAAGATTGAAACAGTTAGGAATTGGGTAAGACCTACTAATGTGTCAGAAATAAGGAGCTTTGTTGGTTTAGCTAGCTATTACCGCCAATTTGTCAAGGGATTCTCTTCTTTTGCTTCCCAATTGACGAACTTGACTAAGCAGAATGTTCCATTTGTATGGTTGGATGAATGTGAGGAAAGCTTTCAGAAACTCAAGACCTTGCTGACTACTGCACCTATCCTTACCTTGCCAATAGAGGGTAAGAACTTCATTGTTTATTGTGATACATCCTATTCTTGTTTGGGTGCAGTGCTAATGCAAGAGAAGAATGTAATTGCTTATGCTTCGAGGCAATAAAAGGTGCATGAACGTAACTATCCTACCCATGATTTGGAGTTAGCTGCGATAGTGTTTGCATTAAAGCAATGGAGACACTATCTATATGGGGTCAAGTGTGAAGTCTACACAGATCATCGTAGTCTACAGTATGTCTTTACTAAGAAAGATTTGAATTTGAGATTGAGGAGATGGATTGAACTATTGAAGGACTACGATATAACTATTTTGTACCACCCAGGAAAAGCTAACGTTGTGGCAGATGCGTTAAGTAGAAAAGCAGGGAGCATGGGTAGTTTAGCCCACTTACAAGTTTCTAGACGCCCATTGGCTAGACAAGTCCAAAACTTGGCTAACGACTTTATGAGGCTAGAAGTAAATGAGAAGGGAGGATTTTTGGCCTGTGTGGTGGCAAGATCTTCTTTTCTTGACAAGATCAAGGGAAAACAGTTTGATGATGAGAAACTAAGCTGAATTCGGGATATGATGTTGCGAGGAGAGGCTAAAGAGGCAATAATTGATGAGGAAGGTGTTTTGAGGATTAACGGAAGGGTATGTGTGCCCCGTGTTGATGATTCGATCCACACTATTCTTACAGAGGCTCATAGTTCCGGATATTCTATACATCCTGGTGTAACCAAGATGTACAGTGACCTAAAGCAACACTTTTGGTGGAGTAGAATGAAGCGTGACATTGTGGATTTTGTTGCCAAATGTCCAAATTGTCAGCAAGTAAAGTATGAACACGAGAGGACCGGAGGAACACTTCAGAGAATGCCCATTTCGTGAATGGAAGTGGGAGAGAATTGCAATGGACTTCGTGGTTGGTCTTCCAAAGACATTGGGTAAGTTTGATTCTATTTGGGTAATTGTGGACAAGATTAACTAAATCTACTCACTTCATTCCGGTCAAGGTGACTTACAATGCAGAGAAGTTAGCCAAAATCTATATCTCATAAATTGTTCGATTGCATGGAGTTCCACTCTCCATTATATCAGATAGAGGTACGCAGTTTACTTCTAAGTTTTGGAGAACATTGCATGCGGAATTAGGTACTAGGTTGGACCTTAGTACTGTATTTCACTCTCAGACAGATGGTCAGTCTGAGCGAACGATTAAGGTATTGGAGGACATGCTTCGTGCATGTGTGATAGAATTTGGTGGTCATTGGGATAACTTCTTACCCTTAGCAGAGTTTTCATACAATAATAGCTATCACTCAAGTATTGATATGGCTCCATTCGAAGCATTGTATGGGAGGAGATGTAGGTCTCCCATTGTTTTGTTTGATGCATTTGAGGTCAGACCTTGGGGTACTGATCTTTTGAGGGATTCATTAGAGAAAGTGAAATCTATTCAAGAAATGCTTTTAGCGGTGCAAAGTAGGCAAAAGGAATATGCAGATCGAAAGGTTAGAGACTTGGAGTTCATGGAGGGTGAACAAGTTTTGCTGAGGGTTTCACCCATGAAAGGGGTGATGCGGTTTGGTAAAAGAGGTAAGCTAAGCCCAAGGTATATTGGACCATTTGAAGTACTTAAGTGAGTAGGGGAGGTGGCTTATGAATTAGCCTTGCCTCCAGGACTGTCAGGAGTGCATCTGGTATTTCATGTGTCTATGTTGAAAAGTACCATGGGGATGGAAACTACATCATTCGTTGGGATTCAGTTCTGCTTAATGAGAATTTGTCATATGAGGAGGAGCCTGTTGCCATTCTAGGCAGAGAAATTTGCAAGTTGAGATCAAGGGAGATTGCATAAATCAAAGTTCAATGGAAGAATCGACCAATTGAAGAGTCCACTTGGGAGAAGGAGGCTGATATGCGAGAGAGATACCCACACATGTTTACAGATTTAGGTACTCCTTTTCGCCCTTGTTTTTCTTCTTGTGATCGTTCGAGGACGAACGATGGGTAAATTGGTATCTATTGTAATGACTTGTTTAGTCGTTTTGAGCAGCAAATTTTATTTCTGGAAGAACTGTCTTGGTCGACGGATCCCACGACGGACCGTCATGGGCACGACAGACCGTCGAGGGGGTCTCGTTCCAAAACACTTAGAATTCTGAAATTTGGGTACTGAAATCAACTCTCTGAACTTCGTGACGGAATGGCAGGACGGACCGTCTCTTTGTGATTGTATTTATTGATGATATACTGATATACTCCAGGAGTAAGAAGGAACATGAGGAGCATTTGAGAATTGTGTTGGAAGTATTAAGGGAGAAAAAGCTTTATGCTAAATTCTCTAAGTGTGAGTTTTGGCTAGATTCAGTGTCCTTCTTGGGGCACGTGGTTTCTAAGGATGGAGTGATGGTGGATCCTTCTAAGATTGAAACAGTGAAGAATTGGGTAAGACCTACTAATGTGTTAGAAGTAAGGAGCTTTGTTGGTTTAGCTATCTACTACCGTCGATTTTTCAAGGGATTCTCTTCTATTGCTTCCCAATTGACGAACTTGACTAAGCTGAATGTTCCATTTGTATGGTCGAATGAATGTGAGGAAAGATTTCAGAAGCTCAAGACCTTGCTGACTACTGCACCTATCCTTACCTTGCCAGTAGAGGGTAAGAAATTCATCGTTTATTGTGATGCATCCTATTCTGGTTTAGGTGCAGTGCTAATTCAAGAGAAGAATGTAATTTCTTATGCTTCGAGGCAATTAAAGGTGCATGAACGTAACTATCCGACCGATGATTTGGAGTTGGCTGCGGTAGTGTTTTCATTAAAGCAATGGAGACACTATCTATATGGAGTTAAGTGTGAAGTCTATACGGATCATCGTAGCCTACAGTATGTCTTTACTCAGAGGGATTTGAATATGAGACAGAGGAGGTGGATGGAACTACTGAAGGACTATGATGTTACCATCTTGTATCACCCAGGAAAGGCTAATGTTGTGGCAGATGCCTTAAGTAGAAAGGCAGGGAGCATGGGTAGTTTAGCCCACTTACAAGTTTCTAGACGCCCATTGGCTAGGGAAGTCCAAAACTTGGCTAACGACCTTATGAGGCTAGACGTAAATGAGAAGGGAGGATTTTTGGCCTGTGTGGAGGCAAGATCGTCTTTTCTTGACAAGATCAAGGGAAAACACTTTGATGATGAGAAACTAAGCCGAATTCGGGATACGGTGTTGCAAGGAGAGGCTAAGGAAGCAATAATTGATGAGAAAGGTGTTTTGAGGATTAAGGGAAGGGTATGTGTGCCCCGTGTTAATGATTTGATCCACACCATGCTCACAGAGGTCCATAGTTTCGGATATTCTATACATCCTGGTGCAACCAAGATGTACCGTGACCAAAAGAAACACTTTTGGTGGATTAGAATGAAGCGCGACATTGTTGATTTTGTTGCCAAATGTCCAAATTCTAAGCAAGCAGAACTGAATCCCAACGAATAATGTAGTTTCCATCCCCATGGTATCTTTTAAACATAGACACATGAAATATCGGATGCACTCCTGACAGCCCTGGAGGCAAGGATAATTCATAAGCCACCTCCC
Source organism: Solanum chilense (assembly GCA_032847665.1). Lineage (NCBI taxonomy): Eukaryota > Viridiplantae > Streptophyta > Magnoliopsida > Solanales > Solanaceae > Solanum > Solanum chilense. The sequence goes on from CM064974.1 coordinate 49,537,482, forward strand.
CTACTCGGTTAAGTACTTCAAATGGTCCAATATACCTTGGGCTTAGCTTACCCCTTTTACCAAACTGCATCACCCCTTTCATGGGTGAAACCTTCAGCAAGACTTGTTCACCCTCCATGAACTCCAAGTCTCTAACCTTTCGATCGACATATTCCTTTTGCCTACTTTAAGCCGCTAAAAGCTTTTATTGAATAGATTTCACCTTCTCTAATGAATCCCTCAACAGATCAGTACCCCAAGGTCTAACCTCAAATGCATCAAACCAACCAATGGGGGACCTACATCTCCTCCCATACAGTGCCTCAAATGGATCCATGTCAATACTTGAGGGATAGCTATTATTGTATGAAAACTCCGCTAAGGGTAAGAAGTTATCCCAATGACCACCAAATTCTATCACACATGCACGAAGCATATCCTCCAACACTTGAATCGTTCGCTCAGACTGACCATCGGTCTGAGGGTGAAATGTAGTACTGAGGTCCAACCTAGTACCTAATTCTGCATGCAATGTTCTCCAAAACTTAGAAGTAAACTACGTACCTCTATCTGATATGATGGAGAGTGGAACTTCATGCAATCGAACAATTTCTGAGATATAGATTTTGGCTAACTTCTCTGCATTGTAAGTCACCTTGACCGGAATGAAGTGAGTAGACTTAGTTAATCTGTCCACAATTACCCAAATAGAATCAAACTTACCCAATGTTTTTGGAAGACCAACCACGAAGTCCATTGCAATTCTCTCCCACTTCCATTCAGGAATGGGCATTCTCTGAAGTGTTCATATTTTACTTGCTGACAATTTGGACATTTGGCAACAAAATCAACAATGTCGCGCTTCATTCTACTCCACCAAAAGTGTTTCTTTTGGTCACGGTACATCTTGGTTGCACCAGGATGTATAGAATATCCAAAACTATGGGCCTCTGTGAGGATAGTGTGGATCAAATCATCAACACGGGGCACACATACCCTTCCCTTAATCCTCAAAACACCTTCCTCATCAATTATTGCTTCCTTAGCCTCTCCTCGCAACACCATATCCCGAATTCGGCTTAGTTTCTCATCATCAAACTATTTTCCCTTAATCTTGTCAAGAAAAGACGATCTTGCCTCCACACAGGCCAAAAATCCTCCCTTCTCATTTTCTTCTAGCCTCATAAGGTCGTTAGCCAAGTTTTGGACTTCCCTAGCCAATGGGCGTCTAGAAACTTGTAAGTGGGCTAAACTACCCATGCTCCCTGCCTTTCTACTTAAGGCATCTGCCATAACATTAGCCTTTCCTGGGTGATACAAAATGGTAACATCATAGTCCTTCAGTAGTTCCATCCACCTCCTCTGTCTCAAATTCAAATCCCTCTGAGTAAAGACATACCGTAGGCTACGATGATCCGAATAGACTTCACACTTAACTCCATATAGATAGTGTATCCATTGCTTTAATGCAAACACTACCGCAGCCAACTCCAAATCATGGGTCGGATAGTTACGTTCATGCACCTTTAATTGCCTCGAAGCATAAGAAATTTCATTCTTCTCTTGCATTCGCACTACATCCAAACCAGAATAGGATGCATCACAATAAACGATGAAGTTCTTACACTCTACTGGCAAGGTAAGGATAGGTGCAGTAGTCAGCAAGGTCTTGAGCTTCTGAAAGCTTTCCTCACATTCATCCAACCATACAAATGGAACATTCAGCTTAGTCAAGTTCGTCAATTGGGAAGCAATAGAAGAGAATCCCTTGACAAATCGACGGTAGTAGCTAGCTAAACCAACAAAGCTCCTTACTTCTGACACATTAGTAGGTCTTACCCAATTCTTCACTGTTTCAATCTTGGAAGGATCCACCATCACTCCATCCTTAGAAACCACGTGCCCCAAGAAGGACACTGAATCTAGGCAAAACTCACACTTGGAGAATTTGGCATAAAGATTTTTCTCCCTTAACACTTCCAACACAATTCCCAAATGCTCCTCATGTTCCTTCTTACTCCTGGAGTATATCAGTATATCATCAATAAATACCATCACGAAGAGATCCAGATATGGCCTAAATATCCCGTGCATCAAGCTCATGAAAGCAGCAGGGGCATTCGTAAGACCAAAAGACATTACTACGAATTCGTAATGCCTATACCTAGTTCGAAAAGCAGGCTTTGGCACATCCGTTGCCCGTATTTTCAATTGATGATAACCGGATCTCAAGTCAATCTTAAAGAAGACACAAACGCCTTGTAACTGATCGAACAAGTCATCAATGCGAGGAATGGGGTACTTGTTCTTAATAGTTACCTTGTTCAACTGTCGGTAATCTATACACATCCGAAAAATCCCATCCTTCTTCTTTACAATTAACACCGGATCACCCCAAGGGGATGCACATGGTCTAATGAAGCCTTTACTTAACAACTCTTGAAGTTGGGCCTTCAACTACCTTAACTCTGCTGGAGCCATTCTATAAGGGGGTATGGAAATGGGTCGAGTACCCGGCTCCATATCAATGCAAAAGTTGATATCCCTATGCGGTGGCATACCAGGAAGGTCTGCACGGAACACATCCAGAAACTCACGGACTACCGAAACCGACTCAATTGAAGGTACTTGGGTAGTATCGTCCCTGAGGTGTGCCAAGAACGCTAAACACCCTTTACTAACCATTTTCTCAGCACGAAGAAAGGAGATGATACGAACTGGAGTGGAAGTGTAGTCACCCTCCCACACTACCGGATCTGTCCCAGGCTTGGCCAACGCTACAGTTTTAGCATTACAATCTAAGATTGCAAAATTCGGAGAAAGCCAAGTCATACCCAAAATTACATCGAAATCAACCATCTCTAAAATAACCAAGTCTACATGAGTATTGCTCCCCACAAAAGTCACCAGACAAGACCTATATACCTTTTCAACTATCAGAGACTCACTCAGCAGAGTAGAAACACGAATAGGCATGTCAAGCAATTCGCAATGTAAATTAAGACCAGTAGCAAATGAGGAAGATACGTATGAAAATGTGGAGCCAGGATCAAATAATACAGAAGCCATGCAATAACAAACCAAAAGATTACCTGTGATAACAGCACCAGATGCCTCCATTTCAGACCGCCCGGGGAAAGCGTAACAATGGGCCCTATCACCTGTCTGACCGTTGCCCCTACCATTTTGTGCTGTAGTGGCTCCAGTTTGCCCGTCACCCTGGCCTTTTTGGTGACCACCATTACCTCGGCCACCACGTCCTCCAGAATGATGACCTCTTCCATGACCACCTCTACCTCTGACTATTGGGGGTCTGTAACTCTATTTTAGACAATATCTCTTAATATGTCCAGTCTCCCCACATCCATAACACTCTCTTGAGTCAAGCATAGGTCTCTGTGAGAATGACGAAGTCTGGGGATAACCTCCAAACTCAGATAAGTGTTGACCGGTCTGTGGTGGACCCCCAACTACAGTCTGCAGTGAAGACTGAATAGGTCGGGCTGGATAACCTCCTGAACCCTGCCCTCTGGAGTAAGAACCATTAAACTCACCTCCCTTACGAAACCTTTTTGATGTCGATGCCATGGTGAAGTCACCTGGCTTTACTGCCTCTACCTCTTTCACGAAGTCTACCACTTCCTGAAAATATTTGGCTGTAGCCGCTACCTGTAAAGCTGAAATCCTCAAATCTGACCTCAACCCCTTCACAAAACAGTGAATCCGTTCTTGTGGACTAAAACAATGCTGAGTGTCATACTTGGATAATTCACTAAACTTAGCCTCATACGCAGTCACCGACATCTTGCCTTGCTCTAGGCTCAAGAACTCATCTCTCCTCCTATCCCTCAAGGTCCGGGGGGTATACTTCTCGATAAATAAGCTAGAGAATGACGCCCAAGTCATAGGTGGTGCCTGTGCGGGTTGACACTCAAATTGTGACTGCCACCACATTTTGGCATTTCCCTGAAACTGATAGCTTACAAACTCAACGCCAAATCGTTCCACTATGGCCATTTTATGTAGTAACTCATGACAATCAACCAAAAAATCGTAGGCATCCTCAGATTCAGCACCCTTGAATACTGGCGGTTTCAATTTCAAGAACTTACTGAAAAGTTCATGCTGATCACTTGTCATTATGGGCCCTGTAGTCAAACGAGGAAACATGCCTATTTCCAATGAGGAATCCATGCGGGGAGCCTCAGCACCGGCCTGTCGTACTTCCGAAACCTGAGGTGCTGGTGCAGAAACACTGGAGGCGTCTGGCCTTGATCAGATAACCAGCTAAGATAAGCAAGAACCTGATTAATCATCTCAGGGGTAGGTTGGGGTGGTAATTCCTCATTATGCGCTTGCTCAGTTTCCCCTTCCTCACCCTCTCTTACTACTTCCTCAGTCGGTGGAGGAGTCACTACCTAATACTAGATGGGCCAGGTACTTGTCCTCTTCCTCTAGAGGACGTCCTCCCCCGACCTCTACCACGGCCTCTCGCCACTACTCCTTTTCGAGCTACAGCCACAGTGGCTGGCTCAGACGCATCTTGTCTTGCCGGTGTTGGTGTTGGCGCAGTTGTTGCTCTAGTTCTAACCATCTGCGAAATAGAGTGAAGATGGTCAGATACCAATTTATATCGCCTAGATACCAATTAGATCCAAGTAATAGCACGAAAGAAAGAAAGAAAGAATGGAATTTTCCTAAAGTCTTATAGCCTCTCAAAGAAAATTAAAGGTGTCCCCCTACCGTTCCTTAAGACTCTACTAGACTCGTTCATGTGTGATGAGACAAACGAACCTAATGCTTTGATACCAAGTTTGTCACGACCCAAAACGAGCCGCGAGTGGCACCCACACTTATCCTACTATGTGAGCGATTCAACTAATCTAAACCCCAACATTTCAAACGTAATGAACAAAATACAATGTGGAAGACTTAAAACTCATTAATATAACCAATAAATGACTTCTAAAATATAATACACATTATCCCCAAAATCTGGAAGTCATCATCACAAGAATATCTATCCTCAAATTACTAAATCTAAGAGTATCTAAGAAGCTAAAATAAATAAAAGCTAGTCCATACCGAAAGTTCAAGGCATGAAGACATGAAGAGGAAGATCCAGTCCAAGCTAGAAGCAATAGCTCACCCTGAAATCTGGCTTGATGAAGACTGGCTAGAGTTGCGGTTGAGTTTAAGACGATGGTACGTTTCCTGCACTCCACAATTAATCAAAGAAAACAAATACAAGTAGGGGTCAGTACAAGGCACAAGTACTGAGTAGGTATCATCGGCCAACTCAAAATAGAGAACAGTATATATTAGATAAAAACATAAAATCAACTAATATTCTTAACAGGCGACATTAACAATTACCATAACCCTTAGTCACAATACCAAGCACATCAATGAGGACTCAACCCTCCCCATCATACTCATTTGGGAATTAGTTCTTTATAATTTAGTATATTATCACAATTCAAGATTCATTATCTTTATTCCTCTTGTGTCGGTACGTGACACTCCGCTCCACTACTACTATCCTGGTGTCGGAACGTGACACTCCGATCCATATACTATCCTGGTGTCGGAACGTGACACTCTGATCCATATATTATCCTGATGCCGGAACGTGACACCCGATCCATATACTATCCTGGTGTCAGAACGTGACACTCCGATCCTCATACTATCCTGGTGCCGGAACGTGACACTCTGATCCTCATACTATCCTGGTGCAGGAACGTGACACCCGATCCATATACTATCCTGGTGTCGGAACGTCACACTCCGATCCATATACTATCCTGTTGTCGAAACGTGACACTCTGATCCATATACTATCCTGGCGCCAGAATGTGACACCCGATCCTCTATTACTATCTTGGTGTCGGAACGTGACACCCGATCCTCTAATCTCATTTCTTTAGTTCATCAAGCCTTCTTTTATACAAATGCATCATCAATCTCATTACTTTAGTTCATCAAGCCTTCTTTTATACCAAGGCATCATCATTAACAAAGTAAATTTAGGATTCAAGATTCAATAGCCTCATCATGCTAATTCATCAAAATTATATAATCACATCATGTAAGCACACAATTAAGCATATAGAAGACTTTATAATACTACCCAACACATATAATTCGCTATTAAGAGTTTACTATGAATAGCATATACCATAACCTACCTCCACCAAAGATTCGTGATCAAGCAAGCAAATTCCCCAAAGCTTTGTTTCCCTCTTCGTTCGTCTCTCTCTCTATCGCTCGTTCTTTTCTCCCTCTCTTTGTTCTTTCTATTTTTTCTTATTCAAACCTTTTTTTTTACCCTAATTGTCATATAATTAAGTATAAAAGATGATAAAAATAACCCAATAATTATTTCAAGGTTATCTCCTTTAACCCCCAAGTAATTGAATTATTAATATTAATCCACTAACTTTATAATTATAAGCATGAATAGTCCAAAACGCCGCTTTAAAAACGTTAACAGAAATCTGACCCAGTCTGGTTTACGCAACCTGTGACGGTCCGTCATGGCTTTGACGGTCCGTCACAAAGTTCAGACAGTTAATTCTGTGGAAAGTTTTGTCACGGTCCGTCGTGACTGCAACGGTCCGTTCTGCCATTCCATCACGAAGTTCAGAGAGTCGATTTCAGCACCCAAATTTTAGAAGTTGTAAGTGTTTTGGAATGAGACCCCCGTCGTGGGATCCATCGACACAGACAGTTTTTCCAAAAATAAAATCTGCTGCTCAAAACGACTAAACAGGTCGTTACAATAGAAGAATGTAATTGCTTATGCTTCGAGGCAATTAAAGGTGCATGAACGTAACTATCCGACCCATGATTTGGAGTTGGCTACGGTAGTGTTTGCATTAAAGCAATGGAGACACTATCTATATGGAGTTAAGTGTGAAGTCTATACGGATCATCAGATCATGCGGTAGTGGAAAAACTGTTTGAGTCGACGGATCCCACGACGAACCGTCATGGGCACGACAGACCGTCGAGGGGTCTCGTTCAAAAACACTTAGAATTCTGAAATTTGGGTGATGAAATTGACTCTCTGAACTTCGTGACGGAATGGCAGGACGGACTGTCACAGGCACGACGGACCGTCACAAATGCTTCCACAAAATTAACTCTCTGAACTTTGTGACGGACCTGCAGGACGGACCGTCACAGCCATGACGGACCATCACAGCCATGACGGACCGTCACAGGCTGTGTAACCCAGACTGGGTCGCATTTCTGTTAAAGTTTTTACAGGGGCGTTTTGGACTATTTATGCTTATAATTATAAAGTTAGTGGATTAATATTAATAATTAAATTTCTTGGGGGTTAAAGGAGATAACCTTGGAATAATTAGTTGGTTATTTTTACCATCTTTTATACTTAATTATATGACAATTAGGGTAAAAGAAAAAGGGTTTGAATAAGAAAAATAGAAAGAACAAACGGAGGGAGAAAAGAACGAGCGATAGAGAGAGAGACGAACGAAGAGGGAAACAAAGCTTTGGGGAATTTGCTTGCTTGATCACGAATCTTTGGTGGAGGTAGGTTATGGTATATGCTATTCATAGTAAACTCTTAATAGCGAATTATATGTGTTGGGTAGTATTATAAAGTCTTCTATATGCTTAATTGTGTGCTTACATGATGTGATTATATAATTTTGATGAATTAGCATGATGAGGCTATTGAATCTTGAATCCTAAATTTACTTTGTTAATGATGATGCCTTGGTATAAAAGAAGGCTTGATGAACTAAAGTAATGAGATTAGAGGATCGGGTGTCACGTTCCGACACCAGGATAGTAATAGAGGATCGGGTGTCACATTCCGGCACCAGGATAGTATATGGATCGGAGTGTCACGTTCTGACACCAGGATAGTATATGGATCGGAGTGTCACGTTCCGACACCAGGATAGTATTAGTGGAGCGGAGTGTCACATACCGATACAAGAGGAATAAAGATAATGAATCTTGAATTATTATAATATACTAAATTCTAAAGAACGAATTCCCAAATGAGTATGATGGGGAGGCTTGAGTCCTCATTGATGTGCTTGGTGTTTTGACCAAGGGTTATGGTAATTGTTAATGTCGCCTGTTAAGAATATTAGTTGATTTTATGTAATTATCTGATATATACTGTTTTCTATTTTGAGTTGGCCGATGATACCTACTCAGTACTTGTGCCTTGTACTGACCCCTACTTGTATTTGTTTTCTTTGATTAGTTGTGGAGTGCAGCAAATGTACCATCGTCTTCAACTCAACCGCAATTTTAGTCAGTCTTAATCAAGCCAGATTTGAGGGTGAGCTATTTCTTCTAGCTTGGACTGGATCTTCCTCTTCATGTCTTGATGCCTTGAATTTCCGGCATGGACTAGCTTTTTATTTATTTTAGCTTCTTAGATACTCTTAGATTTAGTAATTTAAGGATAGATGTTCTTGTGATGATGACTTCCAGATTTTGGGGATAATGAGTATTAAATTTTAGAAGTTATTTATTGGTTATATTAATGAGTTTTAAGTCTTCCGCATTGTATTTTGTTCATTACGTTTGAAATGTTGGGGTTTAGATTGGTTGGTTCGCTCACATAGTAGGATAAGTGTGGGTGCCACTCGCGTCTCGTTTTGGGTCGTGACAGCTTTCATGCTACCAGTGGTACAATAATCCTTCACAACAAACGAGTAAGGTGATAAATCAATCAAAACATGATTATCGCTACACAATTTATAAACATAGATGAGATTCTTCTTCATTTGAGGCACACATAAAACATTACTTAAATTGAGAGGGGCAGAGGAAGAGAGTAGAAGAGTAGATCCTGTATGGGTAATCTTGTGAGATTTACCGTCACCAAGCATGATATCTTCACAGCCATCATATTCAGAGGTACCGTAATAGACAAGCCAATTTGGGTCTGCATTAGTGGATTATGCAGCAAAGTTAGTTTTGGGCTTCTAATCGTTAGATCGGTTGAATTTACTTGAAAAACCATTGGGTTTAGTACTTGTGACAACAGATAAATTGGGGAGTAATTTTCTGCGCTGCTTCACGTGATGGCCAGGTTTCACACAGTTGACAAGTGACCCTGGGTCAATTATTTTTACCACTAGAATGACCTCCTTGATAACCTCCATTTCCATTCTGATTGGAAGGAGAGAAATTCCTTTGATTGGAGCATGAGTTATTGGCACCTCGATTAGAATTTTTATCGGTAGAGGCAGGAGGTTTAGCAGCAAAGTTCGTCGTGATTGGCGCCACAATTTCGGACGACCGACGATCAAGTGAGCTTCAAGGTCAATCAACTTGTCATGAAGCTCTTGAAAGGTTATGGTTGTTTCACGAGCACGAAGTGGAGAGGAATGCTATCATACTCCGAAGGAAGGCCATGTACGATGAGAAGAAAAACTTCATCAGGGGAGATGTGAACACCAACTGAAGCAGGCTTGGAGAAAATCTCTTTGATTTTCTACAAATACACAGTAATAGAGGGATTTCCCTTTTGAATAGTATTCAAGTCTTCTCTCAAACTCATTATGCGAGAACACGACGGCTTCGCATAAGTCATGGCAATATTGTGCCAAAGTACATGGGAAGTTTTATCATCAGTAACAAAGGGTATATTTTTGGTTAGAGGGATGCAACTATGACACTTCTAATGTGATGGTCTTGTCGTTTATAGACAAAGATAGCTGTGGTGGATGGGGGTTCATTAATAAACTGAAGAAAATCAGAGGCAGTAAGCAGTGTTTCCCATTTATATTGCCAAGATTGGTATTGGTGGTGGTGAGTTTGAGTGGGGCTTGGGCAGCGGCGTTGATGGAGATAAGCTGTTCATTATTGTTCAAGGAGATGATGTTGTTGGAGGGAGCCAAAAAGTTTGAAGTGGCTTCATTTATTGGGTTTGGGAGGGAATTAGAGGTGTTGTTTGAAATAGCCATGGCTGCAGAAAAAAAAATTTTAGTGCCACGAAAATGTTTTGGTTGTTAAGCGGAATAGCTCTGATAGCATAAAGAAGTTTCCTGAAGAGGGAAGTATTGATTTATTAATAATGAATAGAGTATTTATACAAGAGGGTCGATCCATGAGGATCAGGAAGGAAATTAATACAATCAATCTAAGATATAAACAAAGATCTTTACTGCTATGAATAAGCTAAAACTACGAAAACTAATATGTAAATAAGTAAAATAAATATATACAATAACTCTAAGATATATCTCTAATAGTTTTATTGAATATGGACCATAATAACATATGACTATAAAATAGTATAATCCGAAAGAAGAGAGTTGTGTATATATATAGAGAGGGATATTTGTAGTTTGTTGAATGGAAACTTATGACAGAAATAATGTAAAGTTTCCTATGTTATTTATTCCTTCTACTTTCTTTAGGAATAGAACTTAGGATTTAATTTCCTTGTTGGAGAAGGATTGGGAAATAATTTTTGACTAAATTTAAAAATAATTATAAAACAAAGTCAAAAAAAGAGGGGACAAAACTCCTTTTTTTGTTTTTTGATGATGGATCAATCAGGGTAGTAATCCTGTGTTTGTTTGTGGTTGGGACGAATTTTTTTATTTGAGTATTATAGAGTGACAAAAGACATACGTTTGGACTAATTCCTATGTTACAAATTTTAGTTTGTTTAGAGCGTATAACTTTATAATCACAATATTAGTTGTACTACCAAAGACGCGTATTTGAGCTTAATCTAATTAAAGGCGCAATTCATATTAAAAAACAACAAAATCTTTAATGTATATTTTTAATTCTTTAGAAATCAATGTATAACTCGAGTTGCATCAATTTCACTGTAGAACCAATGCAACAAAAATAGTGAATTTAAATTACATCTATATATTCTTTCTAGATATCAACGTTAGAAATATTAGAAAATCTATCATTGCCACAACAGATAGAATTTTCTTTCCTTAACAAGAGGTCTCGGGTTTGAATCTTAATCATAGAAAAATCATTGGTACGAAGAATCTCCCCCCCCCCCAATGGAGCACTATAATAGGGGTGTACATGACAAATTGGTTCGACTTTTTAAAATATCATACAAAATCATGTGTCAAATTTTAAAATTTATAAATCACTCTAAACTAATAATAAAATTCGTTTTTTTTTCTTCAGGTTTTTCAACCTCGATTTTTTTTTTTGGTTTGGTTCGGATTTTTCAAACACCAAACCAAACAATTAGTGTCAACTTTTTAAATTTTAAATCATACCAAACTAATAAATTTCAAATTTTGTGGGTTCTTGGATTATTCCGGTAAAGTATTCATACAAACATATAATTAACTTGTGCACCAAATAATTCTTTAGTCCAACTTAACTATAACTGCCTAAGGTGTTTTTTGAAGAAAATTAAACAAAATATGAGATGAGTGATGACACAAAAATATTCAATAAAAATAATAATGAAATTGTATAAAAAAAATATTGCAAATTGATAAGTCATAATGAAAAAATGATCATATATTAAAAGTACTAAATCGTGCTAAACAAAGTCTAATAAGTATTTAGCTACATGATTAAGCATTGAAGAAAATTAAAATTATGTAATATATATTAGATGTCTAAACAAATGTAAAACTAAAGAACATATTCAACATTATTGTCATTGTTAGAATTGAATTATTTTACCTTTTTAGCATTAATAGTCAAAAAACTTGAATAAAATATGTTAAAAGATATAAATTATGAAAATGCATAAACAATATTTAGAAACTACATCAAAGTAAATATTTTTTATCCGTAGAATAAATTTTAAAAATTACATATATAATGTCCGATTGGTTTGGTCTCATGTTGACTTTTTTTTTAAAGTTAAAATCACACCAACACAATATAGTTTAGTCTTTTTTTCAAATACCAAATCAAGTCAAATCAAATCAATAGTTGGATTTTTTCTTCCGATTTTACTTGATTTACAGTTTGATTCACGACTCTAAATCATATCACACCACTAACCATCACTCAAATATTAATATTCATACAAATTTATGTCATGTTTCCAGCAAAACTTGCCAACTCCCCCTCCCACCCCCAACAATAATTCCTCTTGACATATGTTTTGCAGTGAGCATATTGATATCCTACTTATTTTAGGACATCAAGTAGTGTGATACATTGATATCTAAATAGGACTTAAAATTCATCGATAGATCATATTAAGTGGATACATCATCTATAATGCATAACAAATTATGAATAGGTAAAGCCCAAAGATTATTCTGATCAATTTTCGAAAAGATCCCAAACATTTCACCATTCTAATGTAGCACTACACAACCGATGTGAAAATCTGGGCTGCAAAATCCTTATGTAGACGTTATAAATTTGTTCATTTATCTAATGACTGTATTCAAGGTTGCAAGCAATCAAAGCTAAGAAGAATAATACTAATTTCTTTCTGTATATGCATACTTATCATTTACAGTTCGTAATCGAGATGCCCTACCATGCTTCATATTAAAAAGTTCTTCAGGACATGGAGGTGGGGCTTATCACCTTGCCAGTCCCTTAACGATTATCTATACCTGGTTTAGGTGAAAGAAAACTTTTTCCCTTTGCATATCCTCCATCAAATTAATAATAATTACCTATATTATACACATAAGATTAAGTCACTTTTCTATTATTTTCAGGTTTGATTATGTCCTCGCAAGTGCAGGGACCTGGTCCTCTACAGAGTATCAATACTCGTCCAGTAGCAAAATGTTGTACAACTATTAATGTTTCTGCGTGAGGAAGTTGGTGAAGTTGCAGAGTACTTAACCAATCAGAAGAAATGAGGTTGTTTGTACGTTGAGTAATAATTCTTAATGGTATATAACAATCAACAAATAACAATATTCATCATTCTTTCAAATAGAGAAACTTTCAATCTTCAAAACAATAAGGAACCTGATTGAGTGCCTTAAATTCTTCATGTACCAGCTGTAATTTGTTTTGCTAGTAATAGTGCTTACATCGTAGGAATCATTTTGGTTGTGAAAGAAACGTTTCAAGGATGTTTGAATCACTGTAAGATCTAGGTTAAGGATAACTTAGGATCTTACTTTTGATGTCTATATTAATTAGTTAGGATTAGTATCGTGAGCAGTGTTGTATCTTCTCTGGCTCATCTAAGTAATAGGTGATATTGCATTGTGTGGAGGTTAGTAGGCTAATCTCATTTTGTAAACTTGTTTTACTTTTTCTAGGAGAATTTCAATACGGGTTTACCCCATAGATTTAACCGGCATCGTCGTCCTCTTTGAGGACTAAGACTATCCTCTTAGTTTACATCATCACATTCATAAGACTAATTTAGTGGAAAATTTAAAACTTTTATCACTTCTACATTGGAGGTTTACATAGACCTCTACATACACACACACACACACACACACACATATATATATATATATATATATATATATATATATATGTATGTATCAAGTATACGTAGACCCTTCGTATAGGAAAGTTACTTAGCCTTCTACTTTTATTGAACATACATATATAAGATAGAGAATTAGTCTCAAAGATTGTCTCATCTCATAACCTAGATTAGCAATTTTGGGACATAGACCATACATCAATGTAAAGAGAGACATATATAGGCTTTCTACAATCCGTACTCAAATGAAAGGATATAGAATATAATAGTATTAGAACTAAAATGAGAACATAAGATCGATATTGGCATCACCCTCGGAAAAATGAGGACTTACCCTGCGTGGATGATCAAAGGATCCATGTTTTTCTTCATGTCGCCTTCCAAAACACTTCAACGACCAGAACCTAAAAATGTTGGGGGGGGGAGGAAGAAAATGGCGTTAGTCTGACACTTGTACTGAGTATGAGACCACAAGCACATATAAGATGAAATCATGCTAAAAAGGGACATTTTATAAAATATGAATTTTTTTAAAAAAGCCAATGTACACATCCAAAAAAACCATACCAATCAACATTTCATAATTATTAAGTCATAGGCATACTCCTCACAATACCACAAGTTCAAGTCTAGTGAAGTCAACCATTCATATCATGTAGATGGATACATACTTAATTAACACCATCACCAAGTCATATTTAAACAATAATCATGAATAAGAATACACTTCATTACAGCAAAAAAATATAACTACTCATGAACCCTTATCAACCAACATGTGCAATGACCAATCAAAGCCCCATAACCTCACTCACCCAAGCAACCCAACAAGAAATCATGACTAACAACCTACTTCATGTAACATTACATTAAGATATACATTTAAAATTACATTAACAACATAACCCAACACATACTTATAAGTGAACTAATCAACATGTAGTATTAACAAGGTGCAATATTATCATATATATGCGATATATCATCATAAACATAAACATATATACGAACATCCTCCTAAGATTCCCTTCAAGGCTAACTAGTGCAATGCTTAGATAGAGTCCCATACCCCTACCTAGATCCCTTAAGTTATACTAGTTAGAGTTCCATCCTTGAATTCATTTTTTTTGGGAACATCTCGCTCTAACAAACATAGACCACATGAGCTAGTGTGGAATCTGGTGTCATAAAACCCTACACCAAAAGAAGGCGAACTACTTGCCAAGGTAGTACAAAACATAATGTATAGTAATTATGTGGATCCACTAGCTAGTATTCCTATGGAGACGACATAGTTCAAGAACTAGGAGATATAGTTGAGACCATTTTTATGCTTTATGCATTGTAGTCTCCAATATCAAGAGTATTTGAGTGCTCCTACCTTCCTTATGTGGGAAGGAATACTCCTCAATGTATTTCCCTCGGTGCTATGATAGAGTCTCTTAATAAACCTCAAAACATAGTCAAGACTTTTAAATTAAACATCATACAATCCTATCAATCCTAATACAAGGCTTACTCCAATGTAACATAATAACTTAACCACAATTAATCACTACACTATTGGAAGTAAATATAAAGATTATAAGACTTGCCAAGTCTCCTTCATAGTTCTTTATTGAGGCCTTACCGTAAACCCGAATTTGAATCCAATTTAGATGTATCACATCATAATCCAATAATCAACATTATAACAAGACTAGAAGAATCACTACACCATAATTCAATACTAATCAAAGCTTAAGACAATATACTTACGTCAATTCTCATAACCTAGATCACTTCTTAAGAACTAGTATGGAAGGCTATAAATAATACTAATTTATTTAAAATAGTGTAACAACATCAATGCCCACCTAATTCACATCAAGATCAAACCTAGGGTTAAGGATCATGTTATTCTATTTAGATTAAAACATCATAAATTATCCTAATCAAGTTAAAATACATGTTAATATATTCACATTATACAATATAAACATAAAAAATTCAATTCATAACCCTAATTTCGAGATTGAGAAGAACTCGAATGAAAACCCAACTTTTGAAAACATATTAAAGGAACCCTTTGAGGAAATAGGTATCAATGTTAAATTAGATTCCATACCTTAACGTTTGATGAAGATTTGTTGGTGAAATAGTCCCTTTCAATCCCCAAACACATGCCACTAGCTTGTCTTCAGTAGTGTCTTCAAATAGAGAGACAAAGAAGAGAGTTTATTTTGTGAGTTATGTTTAGATCAATGAGGGTTGGGGTCTTTATATGGGCGGTAAAATTAACAAATTAATCTTCGTTTAATCCCTAAATAACCCCTAAACCCCTTAATTATTTTAATTGGACTTAACTTAAATTGTTCAAAAAAATGGACCCTCACAGACGGAACCCCGTCGATGGGCCGTCTGTGTGTCTACAGTTGGTCCCCCGTTCATCATGCAAAACCATCGACTTTGTCTGAGACTTGTGCAGGAGAGGGATTCTCCATTTTTTTATAAGTGTAGGATGACAATTTTAATAGATGCCCCGTCGATCCACACACGAGCTATTCCCTGGCTATCGTTGTTTCCAACACTGCCCAAGCAGTGTTGTCTCCTACGTGGTAGGGTCCTCCTCAAGGGCCCTTGGTTGGTCCTTGGGGAGTCTTACCTGTAGGTTTCGACCATGAATCACCTTAAACACTTTTTATACACAGTTCCACCTAATTTCATGAATTGTTTACTCCTAAAAGCTAGTCAAATAGGCTAAGGCACACTAGTACCCCTTAAAACTAGTTTACGAACATCATGGACGTTCTTGGATGTTTTGGTTCATAAACTTCCGAAATGACTTATATTCATTATAATAGGTCTTAAAACAGTGTTTATACCCCATGTCAGCTATGTTAGGTGTTTTGGATTTTTAAAGTGTTATATTATCGCCCCCCCCCCCCTTTAGGAACATTCGTCCCTGAATGACACTAAAATTCTTTTAATGGAAGGAATAAACTCAAGAATACCATAACAACCAATAAACAATATCAAATCAACATAAATCATATCATTTGAACATGGAAATTTCAGAATTCCAATTACCACACATAAGGCTCAAACACTTCATCATGAGGCATTTCCTTCTCACTACACACATGAGCTCAACATACATTGCATATGTCAATTAGCACAAGGTTCGACTTATCAATAGGTTACACAAATTTTCACTAAAACCCACCATGTCAAAATACACAACATAACTCAAATAAACCAAAAAGGCAAAATTTCAAGTTTTAGCATCAACTTACTGTAATTCACTTTAATACAACCCAAAAATGCCCATTTTGCAAAACTTTACCAAAAATCATGCAAACTACAATTTCTACTAATATTTATATTATTGAAAACAATGAATAACCTTAATTATCAAAAAGATGATGCTAATGGGTAATCTGTCTTCCTCGGTCTTTCATGTCGGACCCTCAATTAGGTGATTCTTCCATAACACTTTTATGGAAACCACCTTTTTACTCCTTAACTTCTTGACTTACCTAATAATAATTTGAACCAAAACTTCCTCATAAGAGAGGTTATCCTTGACACTAAGATCCTCAATATGAAGAATAGACGCGGGATGAACCGAAGCCAATTCACTAGGAAGTTTCATTTCATAGGCAACGTTGCCAACTCTTTATAATATTTCATAAGGACCCACATAACGAGGACTTAACTACCCTTTCTTTCCAAATCTAAACACCCCTTTCATTGGTGAAATTCTCAAGTACACCTTATCACCTTCTTCAAAGTCCAAATCCCTTCTCTTATGATCGGCATAATACTTTGCCGACTATAGGCCATTTGCAACTGGTTCCTTATGATATGAAACCTTTTCCAAAGTCTTATAAACAAAATTGGGACCAAGAAGCGAAGACTCTCCTACTTCAAACCATGCAATAGGGTACCTAAATCTCTTACCATGCAAATCTTTATAGGGAGCCATGGAAATGGATGAACGTAAACTATTATTATAAGCAAACTCAACCTAAGGCAAATGCTTATCCCAATTCCCTTTAAAATTAGTAATTCAAGACTTAACCATATCCTCAAGGTTTGAATAGTGTATTCCTCTTGACCATCCGTTTGGGGATGAAAAACGGTACTCAATTTCACCTTAGTACCCAACTCTTTTTGGAATGACATCCAAAACCTAGATGTGAATAGCGGAGCCTGATCCGATATTATGGATAATGGAATACCATGGCGACACACAATCTAATATATGAATTTCCTAGAATAATCTTCCACCGAATAAGTAGACTTGATGGGAATAAAGCGAGCGAATTTAGTCAACCTATCCACAACCACCCGTATTGAAGCATATGATATTTGAGTCCGAGGTAAACCCATTACAAAGTCCATAATGATGTCTTCCCACTTCCAAGTAGGAATTTGGAGTTGACACCTACTGTTACAACGGCTACAGACATATCGAAAACGCGCGCTGCTGCGCTCGAGCGTGTGCCGCCGGTGGACCTCCAAAAACCACCGAAACAAAGCCAAATGGGGCGCCATGAAGATGGCAACAAACCCCATTATGGAACGCACCATGATTCATCTCTCAATTCCTTGAATTCAATGGATACAGATTGAAGAATGCTGCGTTTTCAGAGGAGTTTGATCAAGAACGAGAAAATATTTCCCAAGGGAATCGAGGAAAATCGATTGTGGAACTGGATAATACTACTAACGATCTACATAATACTCAAAAATCAATCGATTCCAATTTACCAATTGACAGCAATCGAGAAATTAATTTGGTGAGAATCGTGAGGGAATCGCCTGGAGCAACTTCGAGCCAATCTTGTAACGTATTAAGTACTGGGGTTTACCCCCCTGTTGATAAGGAGTATCCCACTAAAATTTCAAGCAAAAGAGATGGGGGAATCGCCGGTGGTGAGATGCCCAGCGTACGAGAAGCTCAAAACACCGAAAACCATAGGAACTCGATAATGGGGACTAACTTTCAGTCTATTGACGTTCACTTAGCAGATTCTTCTAACAATACTGAAGGAAGAAACAACTTGAACAACAATTCGTTATCCCACTATGATTCTACAGTCAAACTGCAACAGGGGATACAAGATAATGAAGAACATGAATCTGTCTCTAGTAGAAATGCAGAACAACACAATGTGTGGGAGGTTCAAGTAATTCGAACACCAACAATGGGAGAATGAAGAAAGACACAACCTGGGGAAAATTTAATTGAGAAACAGGATACTACCAGCAACAACATGAAGTTGCATACAGCGGCCTCATCGAATGCTGAACAATCCTCAAACTTTTCCTTTGGAATTACAGGTAACTCATCTTATCTAACTCCTCACATTATTGTTGATGCTTCACAGGTCAGGCCAAATGAAGATGACAAGGGAGAAGATAAAGAACAAACACAGCCTCAAAGGCAGGAACAAGCAAGTCACAAAACACAACCTGCAGGCATGGAAATGCAGCAAAGAACAAATGATCAAAGGAATGCTGCAAATGGTAAGGAAATCCAACAAATTCACAAACAAAGCTCAACTCAGGCTCAAAGACACGAAAACAGTCAACAAGGAGAAACAAATTCAGCAAATCATAGCAACAGGACAATCGTGAATTTCCAAAGCAATTTCCCAAAGATCTCCAACAACTTCACTAGGTATGACCCTAACTCTCAAATAGATAGAAATAAACAGATGAACAATGATGTGCAAGGAAATGCTAGACTTCCTAACATCCAACAACAAGGGCAAAACATTAGTAACAATGTTAAACAGGGTAAAATTTCAGAACCTGCTCCATACACTGTTGTTCAATCATTTGCAGCCCGCTTGAGGTATAATCAGTCTAAGAATGAGATCCCAATTGTGTTGAATGACCCCATACATACTACTAGACAAGGGTATCCTGCTGTGCTATTAGATGAAAATGACTATTATGTGAAATTGGCTGAATGTAATAAGTATACATTTGTGGGCAAATTCACCAATACAATGCCTAAAATGGAGTTGGTTAGAAAGAGCTTTACCCTTAAAACTCAACTTACTGGAGGGGTGAAGATTACTCACTTTAACTCTAGGCATGTGTATATTGATCTTGATAATGAATTCGATTATCAAACTATGTGGACAAAATTGAGGATGACTATTGAAGGGCAGTTGATGAGAATTCAAGCTTGGACCCCTGATTTTACCCCCGAGGAAGAGACTCCTATTGTTCCTATTTGGGTTGCTGTGCCAGGCTTACCATGGCATTGTTATAATAAAGTTCTATTGACTACTATCTTGGAATCTGTCGGGAAGGTCTTATATCTAGATTCTCTGAATTCTCAAGAGACTAGAGGTAGCACTACTAGGGTGAAAGTTCAAGTTGATCTCACTAAGAAAAGGCCTGAACATGTATGGTTGGGATTCAAAAATTCAGACCCCAACAAGGGGAGATGGTTGAAGGTTCAATACGAAGGTATCCCCGACTATTGTATGTATTGTATACACCAAGGGCATATGGATTATGATTGCACTATAAAAAGAAGAGATGAAGAGGTGAACAAGAGGAAAGAAATGGATTCTTAAAAAATAGATAAGTCAAGAGGAGATCAGTATCAAGGTGGAGATGTAATAGACGAAAATGTTAAACAAAATCAAAAAGGAAACCACCAAGAAGGAAAAAAACAA
Source organism: Solanum chilense (assembly GCA_032847665.1). Lineage (NCBI taxonomy): Eukaryota > Viridiplantae > Streptophyta > Magnoliopsida > Solanales > Solanaceae > Solanum > Solanum chilense. Next base: position 49,557,564 of record CM064974.1, read on the forward strand.
GAGACCAGAAATCAGGGTGAAAGAAATTATGTTCAAGAAGTTTCAGAAAAAGAGGAGCAGTGGCAGACACAAAGAAGAAAACAATCAAAAAACTTGGAGCAAGTTCAACCCAAAACAGCATGGAGAGCACGCTCACCACAACACCAGAAAGTCATTGATGACAGCCAGCAGGCAGCAGGTATACCTCCTTCCATTACTACTCATAATATTTATAGTGACTTAGAAGTGCAGGAGCAGGCTTTTCAGGAGCTGCAGGTGGACACATCAGGAAAGAAAGGTGCTGCAGACAGCAATATCCAACAAATCCAAGAGCCAGCTACTGCATCACCACCAACAACACAAACAACAAATGTCCAAAAGATGCACATGAACAATTCAGAAAGGAAAGGGGGTGCAGACAGTGATACACAACAAAATGAAGAAACAAATATTGTTTCACCATCAACAAATCAAAGAACAAAATTGCAGCAACATCAAACATAACTCACACAAGCCAATAATAACAAGAGAACAGGTTTTGACTTATCTCTACCCACACCCCAGCAATCTCCTGTAAATGCTACTGATAATATTGTGAATGTTGGGTTGGCTGTTGAAGTTGATGGAGGTACGGATGGAGGGTGTCAGGAGAAGCACACTAATCTGCAGGAAGGGGTATCCAAAGGGGGGAAAGGAACTCTGGTTTTTGACACTCGGACATAGGAGAGACCTTAGAGCCCCAGAAAATAAGTCTCCAAATTGCAGCAATCAGGGGCAGTAGAAAAATTCTAGTCAATGGCAAAATTATGAGGCTGATCAGAGTTTGAAAAGAGCTGAAAATCAAGAAGCTGGGAGTATAAATGCTGCTGGAAATAAACAATATACTGTTAATTCTGAGCATCAGCAGCAGGGAGATAAAACTCCTGTCGAAAAACAAAACAATAGATCACAAGGCAAACCTAGCAAAAAGAAAAGAGAAGCAATTAAAAGAAGAATTCAAAGAGAGGCAGGTCTGCAGTGTGATAATGAGCAGATTCAAAGAGAATATAAATCTCCAAAATAGTGCCATGACAACTCAGATTAGGATTTGACGAAGATACTCAATCTCTCAATCAAAAGGAGGGAGAAGAGGAAGACGATGAAACTAGTGTACAGTTGATCAACGCTTTTGGTTCTACTTTCCAAAGTGAGTTTGAGTCTGAAATCCATGAAGTCACTACTCAACAAGGTTTATCTCCAAGGGGTAGAAAGGAAGTCAGACAATATAACAACACCATCACAACAAGCACATCTGCTAATACTAGCAGACCCAACACCAGGTCACAAAGTAAAGGTTTTTAATGATCAGTACAATATGTTGGAATGGTAGGAGCATCAACACCCAAGGCTCTTTGGAAAGACTCCAAAATCTCAAGAAAATGCATAATTTGTCTATGATTGCTATTCTTGAACCTTTTGCAGATAACTCTCAAATCAACAAATACAAGCTTCTTTTGTCTATGGATAATGCTCTTTGTAATAATAATGGCAAAATTTGGCTTTTTTGGACCAATGAGATGGAATGTGATATTGTGGAAATTCATGATCAACATATCACTTGTTGGGCCAAACATGATGAACACAATGAGAAATTTATTTTTTCTCTTATTTATGCTATGTGTAAGGAACACTTAAGAAGACCTCTTTGGGAAAGACTTTATCATATCTCCAATATGGATAGCCTATGGTGTACGATTGGAGACTTTAATGTCATTACATCAACTGATGAAAAACATGGTGGCATACCCTATAATATAAACAAAAGTCTGGAATTTATTGATATAATAGAGGCTTGTGGTATTATGGACATAGGCTACAGTGGTCAACATTACACTTGGTGTAATCAAAGATCTGGTGAAGCAAGAGTGTGGAAAAGATTGGATCGAGCCATGGTTAACGATAAATGGTTGGAATGTATGCCACAAACTACTATCTCTCATCTTCCTGCTGTTGGCTCGGACCATTGCCCTTTATTAATGGAAATGGAGGTGAGAATAGCCCAAAAAGTAAAATACTTTAAGTTTTTGCACTGTTGGGCTGAAAATGAAAATTTTAAGGATATTGTGCAAAGCTCTTGGCAAGAGGAAGTAAGTGGTGATCCTATGTGGAAACTTCATCAGAAAATGAAGAAATTGGCTTCTACCTTGAGTACATGGTCTAAGAGTGAATATGGCAACATCTTTTCAATGGTTATAGATTTTGAAGAACAGGTTAAAAAGGCGGAGGAGAATGTCATACAAAATAACTCAGAGGAGAATAGAGCCAGACTTCATCTTATTAATTCTCAATACATCAAATACATGAAGTTGGAAACTTCCATACTCAAGCAAAAAACTCAGCTCCAATGGTTCAAAGAAGGTGATACCAATTCCAAATACTTTCATTCTATGATGAGGGGAAGGAGAAGGAAGTTGTTTATCTACAGAATTTGCACAGATGAGGATACTTGGATACAGGGAGATGAGAACATTGCCAAAGAAGCTTGTATGTACTTTTAAAATATTTTCACTGGGAAATCAGACAGAATCAGTGAAGAGGTTCTTAACTGTATTCCCCGGATGGTTACAAATGAGCAGAACCAACTTCTTCAACAAATGCCTAATATGGAGGAATTAAAAAAGGTTGTTTTCTCCATGAATACTAACTCCGCTCCAGGTCCGGATGGGTTTGGAGGGAATTTTTACCAATCATGTTGGGATATTATTAAGGAAGATGTTCTAAAGGCTGTGCAACATTTCTTTTGTGGAAATATTTTGCCTAAATATTTTTCGCATGCTTGTCTTGTTCTTCTTCCTAAAATTGATCATCCCAATAAATTTTCAGAGTTCAGACCCATCAGCTTGAGTAATTTCTCCAACAAAATTATTTCCAAGATATTTTGTTTCAGATTAGCAGGTATTTTACCTCAGTTTATTTCTGAGAATCAGTCGAGATTTGTTAAGGGAAGAAGAATCTCGGAAAACATTATGTTGGCTCAAGAGATCACTCATCGTATCAAACAACCCAATGAGGGTGACAATGTGGTAATCAAACTCGATAAGTCCAAGGCATACGATAGAGTGTCATGGTCGTATACTTATTTGGTTTTGCGAAAAATGGGTTTTGGTGAGAATTTTATTGACCTTGTGTGGAGAATAATGAGCAACAACTGGTACTCTGTTATTATTAATGGGTACAGGCATGGTTTTTTCAAGTCAACAAGGGGTCTCAAAAAAGGTGATCCGTTATCGCCGTCCTTATTTATTTTAGGGGCAGAGGTGTTGTCTCGGATGCTTAATATGCTTTATCAACAACAACGTTACAAGAACTTTCAAATGGAAAGTAGAGGCCCACAGATTAATCATCTCAGCTTTGCGGATGATATCATTATATTCTCTTCCACCACTAGAGATACTCTCCATATGATTATGAAAACTCTTGCCACATATGAGTCTGTCTCAGATCAACTCATAAACAAAGACAAGAGTCATTTCATGGTCCCATCGAACGCCCCCATAGAGGTCATCAATGTAATTGGAGAAATCACAGGCTTCACTCAGAAAAACAGTCCCATTACCTACCTGGGGTGTCCCCTTTACATTGGTGGTCAAAGAATCATTTACTATTCAGATTTAGTCGCAAAGATCACCAAAAGGATTACGGGATGGCAATCAAGGACTCTTAGTTTTGGTGGGAAGGCTACTATGATCAAACATGTTCTACAATCCATTCCTATCCACACAATGTCAACTACCTCTCCTCCTAAAACAACTATCCGGTATATCAAGAAAGCCATGGCAGATTTCTTTTGGGGTTGGGACAAGGAAAAAAGAAAGTATCATTGGGCCTCTTGGGATACGATGTGCCTTCCTTTGGATGAGGGAGGTATTGGTATAAGACGTCTTGAAGATGTGTGTGTTTCACTACAACATAAACAGTGGTGGATTTTCAGAAGCAAGCAGACATTATGGGGTCGATTCTTGAGAGCAAAATACTGTCAAAGGGCTCATCCGGTAGCCAAAAAACTACACACGGGGCAGTCTTTAGTTTGGAATTTTATGATGAAAAATAAAGCCGTTGCCGAATCCCAAATACAATGGAGAATCAACTCTGGCAGCAGCTCATTTTGGTGGGATAATTGGTTAGGAGACGGCCCTCTTGCTCCTCAATGCAATCATATCACGAGCCTAAACAACACCACTATTTCTCATTTTTTATGATTAATGGAAGATGGAACGAAACATTGCTTCGACAATGGGTTCCTCCATTACTGATTGCAAAAGTTTTGAATACTGACATTAAGTTTCAGGAACACATGCTGGACGAGGCAGTCTGGAAAACTTCTGAGAAAGGGCAGTTCTCCTGTTCTACTGCCTGGGAACATATTCGTCACAGGAAGGAGAATTATTAAATTTGGGAGGGAGGCAGCCCAATGTTCCTGCTGTTACAACCCTAGGGAAGACACCATAGATCATATATTTGTAACTGGTCATTTTGCTAGCAATATTTGGAGGTTCTTTTCTGTAGATGCAGGGCTACAACATCAGCACTCCATAATTCACACACTGCTGTAGAAATGGAGGAACCTGGCGCACGCAAATGAAGTGCAGAAGCTGGCAACCAGGCTGCTGCCAGTCATCATTCTCTGGAATCTCTGCAAAAATCGCTGTGCAGCAAAATACGGAGCAAAGCAATCCAACACGTTTCCTAGATACTTTGTATTGAGAAGAGTCCTCTCTTCTAGGTACATAGTATTTTGGTTTCTCTTTTATTGTAAGGAGATGTGTCGAACTTCCTTTTTAGGAACGTTGACTTCTGAACCATCTTAGGATAGGAGGTAAGGTTTATGCCCCCCTCCTTGTATCTTTTACTTTTATTAATATTAAGGTCTGGGGGTGTTGCTCAGCCCCTTACCCGCCCAAGGGTAATTAAAACTAAAAAAAAAAAGTAGGAATTTGGATGTCTTGTATTAAGCCACCCGTCTTTTGATGTTCGACTTTTACTTTTTGGCAATTTGGACACTTAGCAAAAAACTTCTCTATGTCCTACTTCATAACTTCCCATCAAAATACTTCCGTAAGGTCATGATACATTTTCTTCCAACCCGGATGAATTGAGTAGTGGGATCCATGGGCTTCTTCAAGGATCCGATGCCTCAACCCGTCTACGTTAGGAACACATAGTCTCCCTTAGCACCATAAAATACCATCACCCAAGGGAGAATGAATTGATGAGCTTGATAAGGACTGATTCTTTGAATTCCATGAATGATTTGTTTTGATTGGACTTCACCTCAACCACTAATTATGATTCTAAATTATTACAAACCATGAAACCACCTTCCAAAGAATCTTTCAACCTCACCCCCAACCTAGCTAACCTGTGTACATCCTTCACTAGGTCTTTCTTGTCTTCGTCGATGTGGGATACAGTACCCCTAGTCATACAAATGAGGGCAACCGCAACCATATTAGCCATACCGAGGTGATAGAGAACACTCATATCGTAATCTTTCAACAATTCTAACCACCTTCTTTGCCAGAGATTCAACTCCTTTTGGGTGAACATATATTGGAGACTCTTATGATAGGTAAATACATCAAAATCAACCCCATACAAGTAATGCCTCCACATTTGTAAGTCAAACACCACGACTGCTAACTCAAGGTCATTGAGTTGGATAGTTTTGCTCATGTACCTTAAGTTGCCTAGTGATATACCGTTTGTTTCACGATATTATTAATATTTTTTCCTTAAGTTTAGTGTGTCCAAAAGCCTTTTTGTGCTAATTTTTATGTAAGTTTCTCTTTATTTGTAGGAAACTTGTCTAAAATAAGAATGCGTAGGTTTTTGAGCAAGAAATACAGAAAAAGCACCACCTACAGAGCTTGTGACAGTCCGTCATGCTCGTGACGGTCCGTAGGTGGCATCGTAGTGCAGCTGTTGAAGGAAGATGGGGAATTCTAACCAAGTGTGGTGTTACGGAGTGCATGATGGACCGTCGTAGCTATGGCGGTCTGTCCTGCTGGTTCGTCGTGAAGATCAGAGAAGTAGTCCCAGTACCCAAATTCCAAGAGTTCAAGTGTTTTGGAACGGAGACCCTCGACGGACCGTTGTGCCTGTGACGATCCGTCATATCTGTCATCGAGGGTAATGAAGAGAGTAGCAGAAGAAATTACATAAGTATGGGACGACGGAGTCCATGACAGTCTGTTGTGACCATGACGATCCGTCGCGAAGTCTGTCGACCCAGCCGCGTTTTGACATATTTTAGCAAATAGAGTCCTTATTTAATTAGGTTTTTATTTTTTATAAATAGTTTGAAAAATATCATTTTTGAGGTTAGACCATTGATTATTTTTAGACTATTTGTTATACTCTGGATTATTTGTTAGACCCTTGATCATTGTGAGATTCTTGATTATTTTGAGATTCTTGTAATTGATTGTTGGTGAATTTTGTTGATTAAAATAAGCAAACTTTCAGATTTTACTCTTTCTCATTTAAGTAAGTACATGAATTCTTATACCATATATTTGAATATTGTGATTATGACTATGGCTAACTAAACTCCATAACTAGGGTTGTGGGAACCATAGGCGAATAATGAGGTTAAAGCTAACTAAAATAACAATTCTAGAATAGTGTCTTACATGTATTGATCATTCTTTCGCTTAGAAGTTTTTTTAACGGATGGCGAACGTTATAAATCGCCTTAATGCTACTTGCAGGACCAAGGAGGTAGATAATAGAAAAAGAATTATCAACATAGATTTAGTGTATTCTATCTAATAGGCTAGTATTGAGTGATACGGGGTAATAATTAAGTCAAATATCGAATACGATGCTTAATATGAGGTAAAGATAGGGGTTAGTATAGCAACACACATAGCCGGACCAAGGTGCGGAGTGAAATTTTCTAGATGCCGGACCAAGGATTTAGAAATACATAACTTATCACTTTCCATTCAAGATACTAGGAAAGAATTGTAATAGTTAGAATTATTAAGTTATGAACCTGTGGGGAACACGTAAACCCTAGTTACTTTGATTAATTGATAAACTCCTCAACATTCGAAGCTGTTAGTTGTCTCCTTTAATTTCGCTAGTTATTTTCATTTATTTAGAAATATAAAAACCCCCTTTTATCATTTTTGCTTTCCAAGGAAGTAATTGACTGAACATTAGTAATAATAGATTGAAGTTAAGTCTAAACTATTTTCCTCGTGGGTACGATCCCAACCTCATTAGTTGTGTTATTTACTTGAGACGACCGCTTTACTTCTTATTTGAGAAGTAAGTTTGAGCATATCAAATTTTGGCGCCGCAATACCTTTTAGATTTACTTAAACTTGTTACTTTAGTGTAGTTGATATTTTCTTGATTTTACTTTGTTTTATTGTTTTTGATTCTTGCAGAACCATCTTCTTTGTATGCCAAATATATGGAGAGAAAGAGAACCCTTGTTTCCCTACGATCACGAGTTAGAGCATACACTATGCAAAATAAATTGAAAATTGGGAATTAATGATGATGATCCAAACCAGAACATCCCAGCGCCGGTTGATGTTCATGGTCAGTTGTTACCCGATGCTCCGGGTGAACACCAACAGAGGGGACAAAATCCCGCTCCACCGCCCCAAGAATACTACAGAGGCTATGAAAATATAGCAGACTCCGATGGGCCACTTGTCTTGCCCCCTCTACCACCACGCCACACTTTTGTGGTAACTAGTAGCTTGATGCAATTTCTCACTGCCATAGGTTTGTTTTCAAGGCTACCTTCTGAGGATCAACATGCCCATATAGCTAAGGTAAGGGAAGTGTGTAAAAGCTGTGTAGGGAGGCCTGACATGGACTTGGATGTAATAGGTCTAAGAGTGTTTCCTCTCTTACTGACGGGAGAGGCTGCTATATGGTTCACTGAGATCCGTTACAACTCAATTTTCACTTGGAACCAACAAAGGGACGTTTTCTTAGCACGCTACTACCCGGTCTCCAAGAAACTAAACCACAAAGACAGAGTGAACAACTTTGTGGCTCTACCAGGAGAGTCAGTTAGTAGTTCTTGGAATAGATTCACCTTGTTTTTTAGAAGCATCCCAAATCACCATATAGATGATGAGTCACTGAAGGAATAATTCTATCGGGACATGATGATAATACTAAAGCGGTGTTGGACACTATAGCAGGTGGATTTTATGGGGAGTGTCCTTATGCTGAGATTGCTGAAAAATTAGGGAAAATCTCCGAGAATAATAAAGCTTGGAGTACTAGGAAGTGAGATACCGGGAGAAATACCTTCGCAGTGCAATCCACTCACAACCCAGCCACATATGAGATTCGTGAAGAAATGTCTGAGATGAGAACTGAGCTTGGGTTGGTATTAAAACATTTCACTGGGGGTGCAAAAAAGATAAATGCAGTCAACTACTTGTCGAAACCACAACCACAAATTGATGACTGCTATTATGAGGAGGATTCCTATGCGGTAAATGAGAAGACGAGGGGTTTCCGACCGAGTGCCCAAGGATCTAATAAGAATAATTGGCGCCAAGGTCAAGGTAACCAAGGTCAAAACTATGGTAACTATAACCTTGAGGGTCATTATGTCCGAGATGGAAACTACAACCGCAACAACAACTTCAACAGGGGTTACTATGGTAACAGAAATGATAGGAATGGGCCCTATGTTCCTCCTCAAAATTGTGAAGTTACTCCTAGGGATGGTGGAGGTAGTATGGCGCTAGTTGATGATATGTTGCATAAAATAATGAGGTGGTTTGATGCTAGTGATGAGCACAATAAAGAGTTGAGGAATTATTTAGCAGGTATTGGGTAAAAAGTTGATACATATGCAATATCGATTAAGCAACTAGAGTTACAATTGGCCCAATTATCTGCGACTGTGAACACATGGCAACTAGGCAGTCTTCCTAGCAACACTGTCCAAAATCCAAAAAATGATGGACATTGTATGGCAATCACTACTCGCGGTGGCAAGCAAACAATTGACCCACCTATGCCGTCTAATGAGAAAAAGGTGACAAAAGATACTGATAAAGTGGTAGATGTTAATGGTGAAGTAGAGGATAACACTGTAAAAGATGCTGAAGTGACTAAAAAGGTGACACCCATGCCTAGGCCACCACCCCGATTTCCTCAAAGATTAGTGAAGAAGACCGAGGATGGTAAATATCGGCGTTTTATAACAAGGTTGAAGCAACTTTCTATCAATGTCCCTTTGGTAGAAGCTTTAGAACAAATGCCCCGTTACACCAAGTTTATGAAAGATCTGGTTACAAAGAAAAGATTGGTCACTTTTGAAGATGATGATAGAATGCAGCATTGTAGTGTTATTGCTACAAGATCTCTGGTACAAAAGAAAGAAGATCCGGGTGCGTTCACTATTCCTTGTACAATCAGGCTATTACATTTTGCGAAAGCATTATGTGATCTGGGGGCAAGCATTAATCTCATGCCCCTCTCAATTTACAAGAAGTTGGGTTTGGGTGATCCAAATCCCACTGAGATGCGGCTACTGATGGCTGATCGAACAATAAAAAGGCCTATAGGGATACTCCACGATGTGCTAGTAATAGTGGAGTCATTCATATTTCCGGCAGATTTTCTTATTCTTGATTGTGAAGTCGATTTTGAAGTTCCCATTATTCTTGGGAGGCCATACTGTGCTACAGGAAGAGCGTTAGTAGATTTGGAAAAGGGCTAGATGAAATTTCGGTTGACAAATGAGGAAGTGACCTTTAATATTTGTAGGTCCATGAGGCAGAGTTGTGAGCTCCAATCGGTATCTGTTATATCCTACAACATTGGTGAGACATCTGAGACACCAATAGAAGAACGTCTAGGTGTAGAAGCATTAGCGGCAGTGATAATGAATTTTGATAGCGATTGCAGTGAATAGTATGAGTCATTAGTCGCGGATCTTGATTGAGGTGATGTCGGTTTAAACCGAAGAAATATGAGTTAGATATGAATAATTGCGAGTCCCCACCCATGAAACCATCTACAGAGGAGGCTCCAAAGTTAGAACTAAAAGCTTTTCCACATCATCTCATGTATTAATTCTTAGAAATAGTGACACTTTACCGGTAATAATTCATCAAACCTGAATGAACAACAAGTTTAGAGTTTGGTGAAAGTGCTAAAAAGGTTCATAAGGGCTATTTGGTGGACTATTGCGGACATTATTGGGATCCCTCCTGGTATTTGCTCTCATAAAATCCAACTCATGCCTGATCATAAGCCAAGTATTGAGCACCAGAGACGCTAAAATCAACCTATGTAAGAGGTCGTGAAGAAGGAAATCATTAAGTGGTTGGATGCCGGAGTAATCTATCCGATCACCGATAGTAGTTTGGTGTGCCCTGTTCAGTGTGTACCTAAGAAAGGGGGAATGAATGTGGTCCCTAATGAAGAAAATGAACTTGTTCCAATGATATCGGTTACTGGATGGAGGGTGTGTATGCATTACCGCAAATTAAATGCATGGACTGAAAAAGACCACTTTACTATGCCCTTCATGGATCAGATGTTGGATAGACTTGCCGAAAAAGGGTGGTACTATTTTCTTGATGGATATTCGGGGTATAATTAGATTTATATTGCACTAGAAGATCAAGAGAAAACCACTTTTACTTGTCCATATGAGACCTTTGCGTTCAAAAGAATGCCGGTTGGGTTGTACAATAAACCCGCCACATTTCAGAGATGTATGATGTGGATATTTTCCGACATGGTGGAAGATACTATACAAGTTTTTATGGATGATTTTTCTGTGGTAGATGATTCATTCGAGCAGTATTTGAACAATTTATCTGATGTCCTTAAGAGTTGTGAAGACTGGAATTTAGTACTAAATTGGAAAAAATGCCATTTCATTGTGAAAGAAGGTATTGTTTTGGGTCATCACATTTCAGAAAACGGCATCGAGGTTGATCGATCTAAAGTCGATATAATAGAGAGACTTCCCCCACCAATCTCTGTGAAAGCTGTGAGAAGCTTTCTTGGGCATGCAGGTTTTTACCAGCGATTAATTAAAGACTTTTCAAAGATTGAACATCCATTGTAAAAACTGCTGGAGATAGGTTGTAAATTTTCTTTTGATGAATCCTGTCTTAAAGAATTCGGCGAGCTAAAAGAAAAATTGGTGTCTGCACCTATCCGTATTTCTCCGGATAGGAACAGTCCATTTGAGGTGATGTGCGATGCTAGTGGGGTTACTCTTGGTGTAGTTTTGGGACAAAGAAAGAACAAAATCCTTCACCTCATTTACTATACTAGTAAAGCCTTAAATGAAGCTCAGAAGAACTACACAGTGACTGAGAAATAACTCCTTGCAGTAGTCTTTGATTTTAAAAAGTTTTGCTCCTATTTTCTAGGTACTAGAGTTATAGTGCATACTGACCACTCAGCATTGAGATATTTGATGGCAAAGAAGGATGCGAAACCTAGGTTGATTCGTTGGGTATTACTGCTACAAGAATTTGACTTTGAAATGATGGATAGAAAAGGAACTGAAAATCAAGTTGCCGATCATTTGTCCCGTCTAGAGGATGAAGCTATGAGAGAGTTAGGGGATAAGACTGACATTCATGATAATTTCCGCGATGAGCATGTATTGGCTACTTCACAAGACTTGATTCCATGCTTCCTAGATTTTGCAAACAATCTTGCTAGTGATATTGTTCCATCAGACTTGTTCTTCCATCAAAGAAAAAAGTTCATGTACGATGTGAAGAATTTCTTTTGGGATGAACCATACTTATATAAGATTTGTTCCAACGGGATTACATGGCGTTGTGTGCCATAATGTGAGATGTTGAGTGTGTTGGAAGCATGCCATTCCTCACCTGTTGGTGGACATCACAGCGGTATCCGAACCATTCATAAGATATTACAATGTGGTTATTATTGGCCAACTCTTCATCAAGATGCTCATGAGTTTGGTAAAGCATGTGATCGTTGCCAACGAGATGGCGGCATTTCAAGAAAAGAAGCGCTCCCTCTAAAACCCATTCTAGTGATTGAGTTATTTTGATGTTTGGGGTATTGACTTTATGGGACCTTTTGTGAGTTCTCATGGAATGAAGTACATTCTTGTAGCAGTTGATTTTGTATCTCAATGGGTGGAAGCCATCTCCCTCGCAAACAATGAAGGGAAGAGTGTCACTGCGTTCTTAAAAAAGAATATATTCTCTCATTTTGGCACCCTAAGGCAATTAATAGAGACGGGGGCTCCCAATTGTGCAACAGATTGTTCAAGGGGTTATTGAACAAATATGGGGTTCGCCATAATGTGGCCACTCCTTACCACACTCAAACTAGTGGGCAAGTTGAAGTGTCGAATCGGGAGATCAAACAGATATTGTCAAAAATAGTGAACGCTAGTAGAACGGATTGGTCAAGGAGGCTTGATGATGCTCTTTGGGCCTACCGGACAGCTTATAAGACTCCCATAGGTATGTCCCCATACAAACTTGTATATGGGAAAGCTTATCATCTTCAAGTTGAGTTAGAGCATAAAGCCCTGTGGGCTATGAAGAAGTTTAAAATGGATTGGAGTGAAGCTGCAAAATAACGGTTAACTAGGTTGAATGAACTCGATGAATTTCGCCTGGAATCTTATGAAAGCTCAGCCCTCTACAAAGAAAATATGAAGAAGTACCATGACTAAAAAATTAAAAAACGAGAGTTTATGGTTGGGGACTTGGTGCTTTTATTCAATTCTGGGTTGCGCTTCTTTCCGGGCAAGCTCAAGTCCAAATGGCCTGGTCCTTACTTGGTTACCCAACTATTCCGTCATGGAGCAGTTGAGTTGGAAACTATGGAAGGTATGCAGCTTAAGGTCAATGGACAACGCATAAAAATCTACCTCTTTTATGCTGAATCGGCGAATAAAGTGATCGAGGCATACAATGTTGATGAAGTCCGAGTAATCAAGTATCCTCAGTCGTGCCGCGACGTTAAATCAGGCGCTTTTTGGGAGGCAACCCAATACTTATAGTTTTTTTTTAGTAATGGTAGCATTTTCTTCGAATGGGTTTTAAATTTGCAGGCACATCACCAGGAAATTTTGTAGAAAATCACTCTGGAGCAGTCACTGACGGATACATCGACGGACCATTGTTCTTGTGACAGACCGTCGCATGAATCCGTTATGCCAGGTACGTCTTTCTGTTTTTTTTAAACTAGGGAACACGCGACGGAGTCAACGACGGACCTTCGTTGGGGACTCATCACGTCATTAAGGAAGAGTACCCCACCCGACCCGGCTGGGGGTTTTTAAAAAAATTCAACATTTAAACCCCCACCCCTTCATTTCACCCCATTCCTTCCCTCTTTCTCCTATGTCCCTCCCTTTTCAAATTCTAAAAGATCATAACCCCTTTCTCTTACAACCGATTATTTTATTTTCCACAAATTCCCCAATTCCTACAATTAACTATCTACTAGTCGGAGTCTGTTGCTGTGGGTCTCTACTTGATCACCAAGTTCTTCCCTTCTTGTTTTTCTCTAATTCTCAGGTATGTGTCTCTAATTTATACTCATTTATATTTCATTTTTGTTTATCATTTAGTATTAGCCTAGTTCTTCTTGATAGGTTCATTCTTTACTAAAATTATGTCTTACCTAGGTTAAAAATCCTCTAAATTTCCGTGTTAAAACTCTAGAAATAGGATCTTTAGCATTGCTAGTTTACTAGGTATTTGAGTTAGACAAATGTAGGTTAAAACACTATCAATTCAATTTGGGTCATAGGGGATGAATGGGGCATCCCCAGTTTTGTCACTGAGTTACAGAACAAGACCCCGATGACGGACTGTCGTACCCACGACAGAGCATCATTGGGTCCGTTCCAATAGCCCTAACACCCCACTGTCCAATTTTATCCAAGTGTCCACCAACGGCCAAATGCAACGGACCGTCGTTCCCAAGACGGTCCATCCCGCACAACCGTTCTGGTTTTCAGAGACCCTATTCCTAAGGGTCTCTCACTTTTTCTAAGTGTCCTCCAACGGACACATGCAACGGGACCGTCGTTCCTACGACGGTCCGTCCTGCACAACCGTTCCGGTTTTGAGAGACCCTGTTCCTAAGGGTCTCTCTCTATTTTTCTAAGTCTCCAAAAACGGACAACTACGACGGACCATCATACCCACGATGGCCCATCCTGCATAACCGTTATGACGGTTAGAGACCCCTCTCTTAAGGGTCTCCATACTTTTTCTAAGTGTCCTCTTACTGAAAACTATGATGGACCGTCATAACCTCGACGGTCTGTCCTGCATGACCATTGTGATGGTCAAAGGCCCCTCTCCTAAGGGTCTCCATATTTTTTTCAAGTGTCCTCTGACGGACACGTACGACGGACCGTCGTAACTGTCATGGTTTGTCCTGCACATAGCATCATACTTGTCAGAGACTCTCTTTCAGGGTTCTCCATATAAATAAAGTCTAAGCAAGACACGACGGAGCCCATGACGGTCCGTCATACTCACGACGAACCGTTACCTGGCCCGTCGTGTTTCACTGTTACGATAGAAATATCATTACATCTTAAATCTTTATTTATTTTATGTGGTTTTGCTAGTCTTGTCTGCTCTTTTTAGTACTAATATTGATTCTTTACAGGTACTATCTATTATGGCACCAAAACAAGATCGAGTCTATGCACGCGAGCGATCAAAGTCTGTCACCCCGTCTTCCCGCCTGGTCATTGGCTCTGATAATGAGCGTGATCCCGAGTACGTGACACCAGACACTTCCATCCCATCCCGAGCTGCACGTGCTGCTAGAGCCACACCAAAAATGGTGGCGTTAGGTGTAGTCACTGCCTCCCAGTCTGATGAGGAGCACACACTGACCGGCACACCTTCTGGGTCAGCTACTAATGAAAAAGGAGCGCCTGGCTCCTTAGGAGTTTCGTGGTCGGAACAAGCCTCTACATCTGCTTAGATTCCCTCACCCGCCACCTCTGCAGATTCCGCCTCGTCTGATGAGGCCTTCAGTTTGGAATCCACACCGGTTCACCAACTCGTACTCTCACCCCGATTACCAACCAGCCCAACTGGTGGTGTGTCGATGGGCAGTATCAAGTCTATTATGATGCAAAGTTCTTGAATGGCAAATAAGTCATGACTCAGACACTTACATTGGAGAGGTGGGTCCTTATGGGAAGTCTCCCGACGATGCCAGAGATCCATAATCTCTTCACTAGACATCGATTACAGTTGACAGCGTGTCCGTTGGGACGTTATAGTGAAGAGTTAGTCCGAGATTTCTACGCCTCCTACGTAGTGACTCTCAGATCACAGATTGATAGGCGGGCTGCCCCCCGCCAAATAGGCCCCACTGGAGCAGGTCTGAATACGTTGCAATCTGGCTGATATCTCCCTGCTTGCCATCCACCCGTATCTATACGATGAGAATGTTGATGCCAATCGGACCCCTCTCACCGCCAAGTTTGACTACCGATGGCAGATTGTCAAAGATGGCCAATTCCTGAGTGAGCCATCGCTGAGAGAGACCACCAAGAAGTGGATGGACCTGCATTTGTACGTTGATGGTGAGGGTGCTGACTGGGTGATCGAGCCGAATGGAGCCATCAAGAAGGCCAACCTGACCTTCACGATGAAGTTTTTGTGGTTGATTGTCCGCCACTGCTTTTCCCCCACAGCCACTGATAATATAGTCACATGGGATCGAGCAGTACTGATGGTGGTGATGATAGCCGGGTTTGAGGTGGATTTTTCTTGGATTCTACAGGCAGTCATGCACGAGAGGGTTTTTAAGGTCACAACTACTTACCCTTTTCCGTGCATGATATTTTCTATATGCAGGTCTGGAGGCATACCTATATGGCACGTTGATCAACTCAAGACCCCGCTAGGCACTGTTGATATCGGCCTCATCAGGGATGAGGTCAATGAGTTGGCTCCACGCAGAGGGCCCCGTCAAGAGTTGCCTCCACTTGGTGACAATCTGGCTGATACGGTAGCACAGGCCCGCACCGCTAGGCAGGCAGCTTCCACTGAAACTACACCGGTCGAGTCTATCTTGGGTAGTAGCAATGCCCCGAGCTCCTCTCGCTCATCCCCTCTACCCGCCCTGGTCCCGCTTGCTAGGGTCCAGAAATTAGAGGCACAAATGGCTACACTTCTGCATCATATCCATCCTTGGATGCAGAGGTCTATTGATGAGGCAGAATAGCGCTTGGAGCAGAGAATGGTCCAGCGCACAGAGCAGAAGATCGCTGAGGTTCTTCAGCGATTGGACGTTTTTGAGTTGAGGGTGCTAGCCTATCCAGCCCCTCCGGTGGATGTGTCGACCCTTCAGGCTGCGGTCGACAGTCTTCGCGCAGATATTGATATGATCTTAGAGGCTGAGGTGCCTGAGTCTGAGGCCCCATCTACTTAGCCTGCTGAACACACAATGATGGCAACCCTATTCACCACATCAGAGATTCCACCACCTCCCCATCCAGAGCATGCCAAGAGGCATAGGGGTCGAGAGGAGTATAAATATCGAGCATGAACGAAGTAGCATCGTGAGATGGAGGCTGCGAGGAGAGCCTCACTTGCTGAGAAGGAGACGCGTCAGATTAGAGCACTAGAGTTAGCTTCTAGGGCATCTTGCTCCACAAATGTGGAGATAGCGGGAGTCACTGCTGATAGTGCTGTTGATGTTGAGGACACTACTGAGGGTGTCCAGATTAAATAGGTAGTGGGTTCCGGGGAACCGGACCCACCAGCTTGCTGATCGTCGGCGCTTTGCGCCCCAGGTTTGCTTCACCTACAACTCTTGTATTTCTATTTTTTTATGCATTGGGGACAATTGAATGTATTTTTGTTGGGGGTGGGGTAAATGGAAAGTGAGTGCTACGGTGAAGTCTGAGTAGCCCAATTCATTATCCTGTTTTGGGGTTTTCTTGATTGTGTTCTTTTTTCAAAGAGACTTATTACTTTTTCTGTTGAACCGGCATGTCTATATCTTGTGTACATAGTTTAATTCTGAAGCATGATGGCTAAAATGATATCCTGATAAAATGGAAAATGATGCATGACTAGGCATAGTAATTGATAAATGTGTGAATCTAAGCATGACATAGAGGTATACCACTGCATGACCCTAAGTCTAAAATTCAAACTAGGTGTCTGATAATCTGGTAGAATAGCGAGATGTCAAGTAAGTGTGAGGAAGATTTGAATAGTCCACTATTTAAATTGAGCTAGAACTTTCCTTGTTAGTCCTGCCAAAAGTAAGCTGTAATAGACAATTAGGAAAGAATCATAAACCCTTATTCAATATAGCCCATTACTAGCCTAAATAAAAGAAAACCAAATGAAATTTATCCTTCTTTGATCCAAATGATTTGAGCTTAAACTAGACCTTTATTTTTCACCCTAACTAATCTTTTCTGAGAATAATGTGTTGGCCCTGGTCCCTCCTTGGACATGTGCACCTCAGCGTATGCCAAAAGCATAAGTTGAGGGTGGCTAATGTAGTAAACAATCCTTTTTATGGTCGTGACCCAACTTTGGGTATTGTGTACTTCGACTCATGGTAAAGCCATGAGTTGAGGGTGGCTATTAAGAGGAATGCTCTGGAAAGTGGTGTTGAAAGAACAAAGAGAGAGAAAGAACAAAAGTAAAGTGACTCAAGAAAAAAAATATACAAGAAATACAAGCAAGAAAAGAAGAGAGTCACTTACACAAATGGACAAAGAAGGTAAAATGGTAAGGTGAAAGAATATGAAAAACTGGGAAAATAAAATGATAGAAAATGGTATGTTTGCCGATATGTAAAGGAGGGCAAAAGTCACTAAAGTATACCTAAATATACCCTACCTGACCCTGAGCCTATGTTACAAGCTAAAAAAGACCTACCATGATCGTAAGAGTTGGATATCGAACTTAAAGTAGTGAAAATAAGGGCAACCTTTTGTCAATATGTATGATTGAGTGTGAATTTGTTTTGAGAGTGAGTGTTGAAAAGTAATCCTTATACTCAAATTGAAATCATTGTGTGAAAAATTAGGATTTTGGTTTGAAGTGAGGACACTAGTTGCAATACCGAAAATATTAGCACCTCGCTGAGAAATTGAAGAGGATAGGTGTTAGTGCATGGTGAGTCTGGTCATGGTCTGATTCCACATAATTCAAGCCTAATAGTGTTAGCATGCATAAACATGATAAAACTAATTGGGATTGACAGCCAAATGATTGCGAAAGATAAAACGTGGATACTATAGTACAATGATTTTGTATTGAGTCATAGTGCGTCACTTGAGGACAAACAACGAATTTAAGTTGAGGGTGTTGATATACCGTGGTTTCACGGTATTATTAATACTTTTTCCTTAAGTTTAGTGTGTCCAAAAGCCTTTTTGTGCTAATTTTTATGTAAGTTTCTCTTTATTTGCAGGAAATCTGTCTAAAAGAAGAATGCAGAGATTTTTGAGAAAGAAATACAGAAAAGCACCACCTACGGAGCTTGTGACGGTCCGTCATCCTCGCGACGGTCTGTAAGTGGCATCATAGTGCAACTGCTGAAGGAAGATGCGGAATTCTGACAAAGTGTGGGGTTACGGAGTGCGTGACAGACCTTCGTAGCTATAACGGTCCATCCTACTGGTTCGTCGTGAAGATCAGAGAAGTAGTCCCAGTATCCAAATTCCAAGAGTCAAGTGTTTTTGAACGGAGACCCTCGACGGACCGTTATGGCTATGACGATCCGTCATATCTTCCGTCGAGGGTAATGAAGAGAGAAGCAGAAGATATTACACAAGTATGGGACAACGGAGTACATGACGGTCCGTTGTGACCACGATTATCCATCGCGAGGTCCGTCGACCCAGCGGAGTTTTTATAGATTTCCAGCAAATAGAGTCCTTATTTAATTAGGTTTTTATATTTTTTATTACTAGTTCAAAAAACCTCGTTTTTGAGGTTAGACCCTTGATTATTTTTAGACTATTTGTTATACCATGGATTATTTGTTAGACCCTTGATTAATGTGAGATTCTTGATTATTTTGAGATTCTTGTAATTGATTGTTGGTGAATTATTTTGATAAATCAAGCGAACTTTCGGATTTTACTCTTTCTCATTTGAGTAAGTACATGAATTCTTATACCATATAGTTGAATATTGTCATTATGACTATGGGTAACTAAACTCCATACTAGGGTTGTGGGAACCATAGGCGAATAATGAGGTTAAATCAAACTAAAATAACAATTCTAGAATAGTGTCTTACATGTATTGATAATTCTTTCGCTTAGAAGTCTTTTTAACGGATGGAGAATGTTAGAACTCGCCTTAATGCTACTTGCCGGACCAAGGAGGTAGATAATAGAAAAAGAATTATCAACATAGATTTAGTGTATACTATATAATAGTCTAGTATTGATTGGTATGATGTAATAATTTAGTCAAATATCGAATACAATGCTTAATATGAGGGAAAGATAAGGGTTAGTATAGCAACACACGTAGCCGGACCAAGGTGCGGAGTGAAATTTTCTAGATGCCAGACCAAGGATTTAGAAATACATAACTTATCACATTGCATGAAAGATACTAGGAAAGACTTGTTATAGTTAGAATTATCAAGTTATGAACCTGTGAAGCACACATAAGCCCTAGTTACTTTGATTAATTGATTAAACTCCAAAATTTCAAGCTGTTAGTTGTCTCCTTTAATTTTGCTAGTTATTTTCATTTATTTAGGAATAGAAAACCCCCCTTTTATAATTTTTGCTTTCCAAGGAAGTAATTGACTGAACAATAGTTATAATAGATTGAAGTTATGTCTAAACAATTTTTTCCTCGTGGGAACGATCCCAACCTCATTAGTTGGGTTATTTACTTGACACGACCTCTTTACTCTTATTTGAGAAGTAAGTTTGAGCGTATCACCTTGAGGCATACACTATTACTTTCTTATGTTGTATGAACACACACCCTAAACCCATACGGGATTCATCACAATACATAATAAACCCCTTTGTATTCTCCAGTAAGGTCTACAACAGAGCGGAAGTAAGCCTATCTTTCAACAATTGGAAACTTTTCTCACATGACTCCGACCACTCAAAATTTCTTACACTTTTGGATTAAAGTAGTCAAGGGAGATGCAATGGACGGAAAACCATCCACGAACCTCTGATAATAACCCGCCAAACCCAAAAAAATCCTGATGTCGGTCGGAGTCAAATGTCTAGGCCAATTTTTCACCACCTCAATCTTTCTGGGGTATACGTTAACTCCTTCACTAGATATGATATGCCCAAGAAATGCCACCGACCTCAAACAAACTCACACTTGCTATACTTGGCAAACAATTAATGTTCCTTAAGGGCTTGCAATACCACCCTCAAATGACCCATGTGATCACTCTGACTCTTCGAATATACCAAGATATCATCAATAAACACAATGACAAATGAATCTAGGTAGCTTCGAAACACTCTATTTATTACGTCTATAAATGTCACCGGAGCATGAGTGAGACCGAAAGACATTACCAAGAACTCATAGTGTCCATAGCTAGTTCGAAATGTCGTCTTTGGTACTTTCTCACCTCTCATCCTAAGTTGGTGATACCTCGACCTCAAGTCTATTTTTGAAAAGTAGCTCGCCCCATGGAGTTGGTCAAACAAGTCATCAATCAGAGGGAGAGGATAATTATTTTTAATAGTGACCTTGTTGAGTTGATGATAATCAATACACATTCTCAAGGAACGATCCTTTTTCGTTACAAACAACATAGGAGCACTCCAGGGAGAAATACTAGGCCTTATAAAGACATTGTCTAGTAAATCCTTGAGTTGAGCCTTTAACTCCTTCAACTCGGTCTGCGTCATAAGGAAGAATGAAAATGGGATTTGTATCCAGTAGTAAATTTGTACCAAAATAAATTTCCCGTTCGCGAGGAATACTGGGAAGGTCCTTAGGAAAAACCTCCTTAAATTCACTCACTACGAGGACCGAATCAATGGGAGGAATTTTTGAATCTAGATCTTGGACTCTCACAATATGACATAGACAACCTTTTGAGATCATTTTGCATGCTTTTAGACAAGAGATGATACGGCCTCTAGGAATAGAGTTTCCCCTCTTCCATTCAACAACAGGCTCATTTGGAAAGTTAAACATCACCACCCTAGTCCTACAATCAATAGAAGTGAACATAACACCAAAATCAAACATATCATTTTGTACTAGTTCAACATAAGTAACTTTATTGGGAAACATTATAGGACAATTTTTATAAACCCTCTTTGCAACAACTGACTCACCCACCGGAGTAGACACTATAAAAGGTTTATGCAAAATATCGGGTAAAATATTAAACTTTTTGGCTACAAGAGGTGTAAAAAATGAAAATTTAACACCCGGATCAAATAAGGCATATACATAAATAGAGAAAACTTTCAACATAGCAGTCACCACGTTGGGAGAAGTCTCTTGTTCACCCCTTAGAGAGGAGAGCGTAGAAGCGATTCTTTTTTGGAGCTTCATTTGAACCACTTTATTGAGCTTGAGCACTACCCTTTTCATGACCCCTCACATTAGGAAACCTTGTGCCCGCTTTTACCACAACCAAAACAATTGTTCGTCCCCTTAAGGCAATCACCATAGTGCTTCTCCACACTTTCCACATGTTGGTTTCTTGGTTGGTGAAATAGTACCTTTTCCATTATTGAAATTAGGGTTAGACACCCTATAACCACAAGCCTTTTGGGAACTTGGAAGGAACATGACTTGAAACCCGCTTCTTATACCTAGGCTTTTCTTGTATCTCAATCTTATTCTTTGAAGAACCTCCATCAAAAGATCTTCCCCTCTTAGCATCCCTACTCTTCATCCTAGTCGTTGCCTCCTACACATGCTTGTCATGCACCATAAGATGAGAGGTGTTCATATTGTCACGCAACATAGCCGAATGACACTCCTTTTGGAAATCATTCGACACCCCTGTCACAAAGTGGCTCATTTCCTCTTTAGGATCGAAGACAAAAGAGGGAGCATATTTTGATAATTTAGTGAATTTTAAAGAGTATTCACGAACACTTATACCTCCGTGTCAAAAATTGATGAACTTCACCACTTTATCCTCACTCATTTCCCTAGGAAAGAACCGATCAAGAAAAGCCTTCTTGAAGATCTCCCAAGTAAAATGACCACCTCTCAAGGGCCTATTATACCTCCATTTCACAAACCATCATTGAACCAAGTCCTTGAGTTGATAAGTGGAAAACTCGACCTTCTTGCTTGAGGACAACCCCATAGCCAGGAGTATCTTATAGACTTCATCAATGAATTATAAGGGTCTTCCTCAACCTTAGACCCGTAGAAAGTAGGAGGGTTCATTCAAGTGAAGTCCCTTAGACGGGAAGCCATAATAGTGACTTATTGATGAGGACGGGGTATAACCTCCCGGTTTGCTTAGGCTGTCATATCTTGGGCTTGAGTTGTGGCCTCTTGTGCTTGAGTGGTGATAGCTTGGGCCATTTGAAGAAGAGCTATCCTTATATTCCCATCCGTCAAAGGAGGAGGATTAGCTGGTGTATGCTCCATGTTAGCATCTTCTTCAAGTGGAGGAACTTGATCACCATGGGGAGGAGCTCCCGGATTGGAAATTTTCTCTTCAAGTCTTCGTGTCGGGTTCTTTATTTTGTCCATTATTCGTATAAGAACAATAATAGAATTTCCTAGGCATCATGTATGTTCCTATACATAAGTGTGGTGCACTTCACAATTATGAACACAAACTTACATAATGGTTGAGAGAGACGTTGACTCTAAGATAATTCAACCTGATACTCTGATACAAAGTTTGTTACATTCGATTTTACACCCTAGACGTAACCTACGTCGTCGTCCTATTTGATGACTAAGACTAGCCTCTTAGTTTACATCATCATATTCATAAGTCGAATTAGAAGAAAATTTAAAACTTTATTACTTATACATTGGAGGTTTACATAGACCTCTACATACGCATAATTTTATATATATCGAGTATACATAGAACCTTCGTATAGGAAGGTTACATAACCTTCTACTTTTATTGCACATAAATATATAAGATAGAAATTAGTCTCAAACATTGTCTCATCTCATAACCATCTAATTAGATTAGCAATTTTGGGTCATGGCACATACATCAATGTAAAGAGAGCCACACATAGGCTTTATACAATCCGTACTCAAATGAAAGGAGATAGAACATAATAGTCTTAAAACTAAAATTAAAGCATAAGTTCGATATTGGTATTTCCCTCAGAAAAATGAAGACATGCCCTACTTGGATGATCAAAGGATCCAAGTCTTTCTTCAAGTCGCCTTCAAAAACACTTCAACAACTGGAACCCAAAAATTTTGGGGGAAAAGGGAAGAAAATAGGGTTAGTATGCCACTTGTAATAAGTATGACACCACAAGCACATATAAGATCAAATCATGCTAAAAAGGGACATTTTATAAAATAAGATTTTTAAAAATAAAACCAATGTACACATCCAACAAAACCATACCAATTAACATATCATAATTGTTAAGTCATAGGCATGCTCCTCACAATACCTTAACATTAAATTCTAGTGAAGTAAACCCTTCACATGTAGATGAATACATAATTAACTCCATCATCAAGTCATATTTAAACAATAATCATTAATAAAAGTACACTTTATTAAAGAAAAACAAAAAACCTACTCATGAACCCTTATCAAGTCAACAAGTGCAATGACCAAGCAAAGCCCCATAACCTCACCTAATCAAGCAACCCAACAATAAATCATCTCTAACAACCTACTGCACATAACATGACATTTGGATATACATTTCATATTACTTTAACAATATAACCCAACAAATATTTATAAGTGAACAAATCAACCTACAATATCAAAAAAGGTGCAAGTTCATCATATACATGTCATATATCATCACAAACATAAACATATATAAGATCATCCTCCTAAGACCCCCCTCGAGGCTACTAGTGCAATGCTTAGGTAGAGTCCCATACCCTTACATAGACTAAGCTAGACCCCTTAGATTATAGTAGTTAGAGTTCCATCCTTGAATTTATTTTACCTTTTGGGAACATCTGTCTAACCAACAGACCATATGATCTAGTGTGGTGTCCGGTATCATAAAACCCTATACCAAAAATGGTGGACAACTTGCTAAGGTAGTACGAAAACATAAAATATAGAAAGTATGTGGGTCAACTAGCTAGTACTCATATAGGGGTGGCATATTTCAAGAACTAGGAGATATAGTTGGGACCCTCTTTATTCTCCATATATTGTAGTCTCCAATATAAAGGTTATTTTAGTTCTCTTACCTTCCCTATGTGGCAAGGGACACTCCTCAATCTAGTTCACTCGATGCTAAGCTAGAGTCCCTTTTTGAAATGTCTTTAAGTCTTTACTTATCAATCATAGCTTAGTTTAGGTCATAGGGTCTATCCCTTGTATAATATTCATCATCATCAACTAAATAATAATTGCATGAGTATAAGTCCTTTCATTACAATTCATATAGGCGAGGTTAGCACATTAGCATTTAATATCATTACAAGGCACATTGATAGTCATCATCATCCTTATATCACATTCACCTTAATCAACCTCACAACATATTCAAGACATTTTAGTTAAACATCATACTATCCTATCAATCCTAATACAAGGCTTACTACAATATAACATCATGACTTAACCACAATTAATCACAATATGAAGTAAAGATAGAGATTATAAGACTTACCAAGTATCCTTCATAGTTAATCATTTAGGCATTACCATAAACCCTCAATTCAATCAAATTTAGATGCATCACATCATAATCCAATAATCAACATGATAACAAGATTAGAAGAATCACTACACCATAATTCAATACTTATCAAAGCTTAAGATAAGACACTTACGTTAATTCTCATACCCTATATCACTTCTCAAGAACTAGTATGGAAGGCTATAAATAGTCCTAATTTGTTTATAATTAGTGTAACAACATCATCTTATATTAATATAACCAATAATCAAGTCAATTTAATTAATCCCAAGCTAATTCACATCACGATTAAACCTACGGTTAGGAGTTAAGGATCATGTTCTTCTATTTAGATCAAAACATCACAAATTATTCTAATCAAGTTAAAATACATGTTAATCTATCCAAATTATCCAATATAAAACATAAACAATTCAATTTATAACCCGAATTTTGAGATTGAGAAGAACCCGGATTAAAACCCAACTTTTGAAAACATTTTGGATGAACCCTTTGAGGAAAGAGGTCTCAAAGGTGAATTAGATCTCATAGCTTAAAGTTTATGAAGATTTGTTGGTGAAATTTTCCCTTTAAAGCCCCCAAAACCTCCCCTAGCTTGTCTTCAATGTTGGCTTCAAAAAAAGAGAGACAAAAGAGAGAAGGAAGAGAGTTTATTTTGTGAGTTGTGTTTAGATTATTGAGGGTTGGGGTCTTTATATTGGGGGAGGGGGGTTAAAATAGTTATTTAATATTCCTTTAATACCTTAATAACCCCTAAAACGCTTTATTATTTTAATTTTACTTAACTTAAATTGTGCAGAAAAATGGACCCTAGTAGACGAAACCCCGTCGACACGTTGTCTGTGAGTCGACGGATGGTCCCCCCTCCGTTCTGCCTTCACGTTGTCTAAGTCAGAGACTTGTGCAGACGAGGTCTTTATTTTTTTAGATAAGTGTGCTACAATGGTTGGAATCTACGCCCCATCGATCCACACACGAGCCGTTCTTTGGCTTTCGTGGTTTGCACTACTGCCCAGACAGTGTTGTCTCCTACGTGCTAAGGTCTTCCTCAAGGGCCCTTGATTGGTCCTTGGGGAGCTGTACCTGAATGTTTCGACCACAAATCACATTAAACAGATGTTATACACCCTTCTACCTAATTTTATGACTTTCAACTCCTAAAAGCTAGTAAAATAGGCTAAGGCATGCTAGTACCCCTTTGAACTAGTTTCCGAATGTCATGGAAATTCTTGGACGTTTTGGTTCATAAAATTCCTAAATGACTTATATTCATTAAAATAGGTCTTAAAAACAATGTTTAAACCCCATGGTACCTATTATAGGCTTTAATAATCATCTTGGATTTTTGAAGTGTTATAGAGAATATTAGTAAATGCAATTTGAAAAGTCCTATTATGATAGGTCACGGTTTTACTCCCTTGAGCAACATTGTTTCCACGTAAAGTTGTGTGAGCGATATTTACTTCAGCATTTTCTTTATTTTGTATTAGTATAACTGTGCTAAGGACATGGTCCCCATAGATACTTGACACATACATTCCAACAAGTGGTATTAGAGTTGGACTTTTCACTGTGGTTATGACAAAGAGAAGACAAGATTCTAGAGGAATGGATTCCCTATCAAACATGGAGGAAGGACAATATTCTACTCGACCACCCCGTTTCTGTGGGAATATTATAAGTGGTGGAAAAATTGTACGCATGAATATATTAATGTAGAGGAATCTGTGTTAAGGACATTATTGTTGATAGACCTTACATTCCTACAAAGAAAGTTAAGGAAGGAGTTCTCACCACTACTGTCATCAAAACTAAAAGAGTACAATGAGGTTGATAGAAAGAATAATGAAAAGTACAACAAATAAAAAAAAGATTCTGGCTTGTGGAATTGGAGCATATGAATACAATAGAATCTGTAAGTATGAGAATGCCAAGGCGATTTATCACTCTCTTCAAAGAACCCATGAAGGAACCCATCGAGTGAAAGAGTTCAAGGTTGGTACGATAACCACTTAATACAAAACTTTTGTTATGAAGGAAGGAGAAACCATCTTTGAGATGAACTTGAGGTTCACAAGTTTTTCAAAGAACTTCACCAATCCTAATAAACTAATGTGGATGCCATAACAAAAGCCAAGGACATAATGACTCTACCCATGGATGAACTGATTGGGAATATTAAGACATATGAGCTGAACAAGAAACAGGGTACGACTGTGAAGGATGGAAAAAAGTAAAAATCCATAGCTTTGAAGACATCTTCAAATGAGGGGACTAAGGAGGAGGCTAAAATGTCATCAAAAGTTTTTCAAAGATCATAAAGAAGCATGAGGTTTTCCAAAGAAATCTTCCACCAGCAAAAAATATAATGCAAATTATCTTTGTTATAAATTCAGCAAGCCCGATCACTTTTGGAGGGATTGCCCCAGTCAAAAGTAGGAAACTCATGACAACAGAATTTGCACGAAGGACCTGGTCCCAAACCATGCTCGGAGCAAGGCTCATGATTATGAGATGGTGAGAAAAACATTCTTTGTCTACGGAGATGATTCAAGTAAGACCGAAGATGATGTTGAAAGCCATGAGGATTTTTCAATGATGGACATTGAAGATGATGAAAGTATCTTTAACTCCATCTTTTTTTTTATGGAAATATCTGATGACGAGGAAGATCTAAATAAGGTAAATCTCTTTGATATTAAAGATTATCTAGATACTATTCCTGTTGAAAACTAATGGAACTTCCTGTCTTGCTTATTGACTCTGTTAATGAACGAACCACTGATAACTGAATGTTGAATGAAAATTTGAATTGGTGTTTGAATGAAAACTCAAATCTTGCGTCTCAAGTTTCTGAAATGAGTGTCAGGATCAATATTCTAAAGACCAACAACATTAAATATTAGGACAAAACTGGTACCTCAGAGGTTGGAAAGTGAAAGGTTAGTATTTTTAAGGAAGAACTGGAAGAAAACTTAAAATATCTAAGTTTAAGCTAGTTGCATCCATTGAAACTAACTCATTACTAAGGAAGGATCTTAGTAGGCTAAAGGAAGAGTTACGTCATTCTCTAAAGCAGACCGACTCCTCCAAGATACTCTCTAACTTCTCTCATCAAAGTTTCAATGGAAAGAAGGGGTTCGGATGTAGACCTATAGATTTCCCTTATAACACTAATAGCAACTATGTGTTTATAACTAATAATATCCTGTGCAGTTATTGTGGTCGTAATGTTCATATATAAAAAAGGCCCGAGACACTCATAAGAGTGAAATAAAAACATCTGAAATTTGTCAAATATGAAAGTAATGAAAAAAGGAACTCAAGGCACCTTGTCCTCTCTATCGTTTCAGCAAGAAAACTTTGCCCCCTAGACAGGAAGGTTTCTTGTTAATACCTTTGATAGTTACTGGGAACTGTATCTAGAGTGGGTTGCTAATACTAATAGGTGATTCTTGAGCAGAGGAGAGGAATACTTCAGTGTTGGTACATGGACAACGGATGTTCAAAGAACATGACTGGAGACACTTCAAGCTTTCTCTGTTTGAAAGACACCAAGGTGGTGGTGTGTCTTTGTTGGTGGAAAGAAGTGATTGGCAGGATAGGTAGTTATGCTGATAATTTGATAAATAATGTACACTACGTGGAGGCCCTCAAATACAATCTCTTGAGCATATCTCAAATCTGTGAAAAGGGGAATGAAGTCAAGTTCATGGCTTACAAATGTTTGTTACAAATTGTATAACCAAGAGGGTTGTTATGTGTCTAATACAGGAGTAAAAAACATGTATATTACGAATCTTGACTCTATTATAAAAGATGATCTTTCTTGTTTAAGTGCTCAAACTAATGATGTTGTTCTGTGGCAGCGATGTTTGGGTCATATAAGTTTCTCTTTGTTGAACAAACTTGTCACATGGGAGTTGGTCCATGGACTTCCAAAGTTGAAGTTTTGAAATGATAAACTCTATGATGCCTATGCAAAAGGCAAAAAAACTAAGTCATCTTTCTAAGCTAAGAAGTGATTCAACACAACCAGACCTCTAGAGCTTCCTCACATGGACTTGTGCGGACGTGTTAAAATCCAAAGTAGAGCAGGTAAGAATCCATTCTTGTAATTTTTTATGATTTCTCAAAGTTTACATGGAGTATTCTCCTAAGAACAAAGGATGAGATTCAGAGAAATGGAGTGGTTAAATGAAAGAGCAGAACAGTGGTGGAG
Organism: Solanum chilense; assembly: GCA_032847665.1. NCBI lineage: Eukaryota > Viridiplantae > Streptophyta > Magnoliopsida > Solanales > Solanaceae > Solanum > Solanum chilense. The sequence goes on from CM064974.1 coordinate 49,586,621, forward strand.
ATTGCTAAAACATAGTTAATTAATTTAGGCCTTGTAATGAATTTCATTGATGAAGTAGTTAATAAAACATGCTATGTGACTAACATGTGTCTTATCAAATCCAGGACCAAGAAAAATCCCTATGAATATTGAATAACAGAAAACCCTCAATTGCTCATCTTAAGCCATTTGGGTAAAAATTATGTTTATTAAATAATGGTAAGGTTGATCTAGGAAAGTTTTGTGATAGATGTCATAAATGAGTATTTTTTGGGTACTCCTCTATAAGCAAGGCTTACCGGGTGATTAAAAAAAAAACACTATGTGTTGAGGAAAGCATGCCCGTCAAGTTTGATTAATAAGAAAAGTGGAATAAGAACAAAGAAAACTACGAGGTTGGGAGCTAGTCAACAGGAAACAGAATGATGAAAGTATAGAAGTGAAGGATGTAGAACCGTCTAGAGTACTTGCTACCTCAAGATCAGCACATGAAGTATTGTCTCAAAATCATGAAGATGATGAGGGTGATTCTGATGTTGACATTTAAGAAATGATCACCATAAAGTCTGAATAGAAGCATCAGTCCTCACAACAACTAGACAATTTCATCTCCCCACTCAAGAATCCTAACTAGATTTGCATCAAGAAATCTGGTTGCATACTCAACGTTTTGTTTCATCCATTGAAGTCAAAAACATAAAAAAGGCATTGCAGGATGCAGACTAGATGATGTCAGTGTAGAAGGAGCTTCACTAGTTTGAGAGAAGCAAGGTATTACACCTGCTCCATGGGCCAATTGACAGAACCATTACAAGGACAAGATGGGTGTTTAGAAACAAACTTCATGACCATGTGACTATTACAAGAAATAAGTCAAGACTTGTTGTGCAATGATAAAATAATGAAAAACAGATTGATTATGACAAGACCTTTGCTCCTGCAGCCAAAATGGAAGCCATTAGAATCTAGATTGCATTTGGTGCTCACATGGAAGTCAAGTTGTTTCAAATAGATGTCAAGACTGCTTTATTGAATGGGAATTTGAAGAAAGAAGTGTAAGTTAAGAAACCCCCCAGCTTTGAAGATACAGTACAACCAAATCATGTGCTGAAGTAAGATAAGGTCTTGTATGGATTAAAACAAGATCCCAGACCTTGATATGCACATCTGTCAAAGTTTGTTTTTGCCAATGGATTCAAAAGAGGTAAAATCAATAATACCTTGTTCTTAAAATCCAGGGGTAAAAATTTGTTTATTTTGCAGGTCTATGTAGATGATATAAGTTTTTGAGCCACCTTAGACTCACTGTGCAAACATTTTATTGAATGAATGAGTAGTGAATTTGAAATGAGCATGATGGTGGAACTTAGTGAATATGAAATGAGGATGATGGTGGAACTTACCTTCTTCCTAGGGCTGCTAATCATACAGTCCCTTCAGGCTCCTCCATATGTCTAGAAAAATACATAAAGGAGCTGCTCAAGAAGTTCAACTTGCTAAAAGTAAAAGTCCAAAGCACACTAATGAGCACAAGTGTGAAACTTGACATGGATGAAGATGGTATTGGAGTAAATCAAACCATGTATAGAGAATTGATAGGATCACTCTTATATCTCACTGCAAGAATACCTGACATAGTTTTAATGTAGGGATGTGTGAAGTTTCAAGATGCACCTAAGGAGACACATATGAGGGCTGGCAAACGTATTTTGTGATACCTGAAGGGAACTTAGGATCTGGTCCTCTTCTATCCAATAGGTGACTCCATTGATATAATTGGGTATGCTGATGCTGACTATGAAGTGTTTTTGATTGATTGTAAAAGCATATCTGGCATGGATAATTTTATTGGGTCGTCATTGATCTCTTAGGGAACAAAGAAGAAGAATTCAGTTACACTTTCCATACCATAGGCAGGGTATGTTGTTGCTGTTTACATCCCTATTCTATTTAAATTGGGCGAAACGTCGCGGTGACTCAAAAAATAATGAATTAAGTCAGTTCTAAAAGAATTTTAAGGATAAACAAATTTTAAAAGGAGTCTCCACTTAATTTTAGGGAAAACTAATAAACCAATTCAATATCTCCAAAACCATTAGATTCTAGCTTAGGGGTTCAAATGATTTGAAGAAAACAAGTTATGCACCCTTTAAATCCACAACTGCGTGTCCCGTCTGTATTCATTTTTTTTTAATTGAGGAGTAGATAAAAATAATATATACAAACATAACAAGACATGCGGTATACATAAATAATAAAATAAAACAATAATGTAAGCATTGTCCTATGGTTTTCCTAACGTGAACAATATGTACAATTATAAACAAAAAAAAAGTATAATTTGAATACCATTTGAATAGATTCAATGAGAAGTAGCGTCAGGGTACCTGTAGACACACTTAGTAAAAGTTTTAGTAGTAAATAAATATAAATAAAAAATAAATGAAATAAATAACTAAAAATAAAACTGTCTTATTAGAGATTTTTTTTTAAAAAAAAAGTGACAGTTTCAAAAAAAATGGGTGGTGACATAAGTCTTGTGTATTGGGTGTAGGTGACAATTGTGTGATTAATGATATAAGGATTGTGGAGTTGCCCTCAAGTTTATAAGTTGACAGTTTGGTCCACTGAATTAAATGAAGTGTAAAAGGGTAATTTCATAATACCTAATTTAACCAACTTTGGGTGGGAATTAAATGAGGGATAAAATGGTAAATTCACTATACCAAACCTAATTTAACCAATTTTTGTGGGAAAATATCGAGACAATAGAGGAAATAAGAGATTTTTTCCCCCGCCTCCAGCCGTCGTAGTCGTTCTCTTCCTCTTCTTCTGCTCTCGTTTTTGCCTGCTTACTTTCCTTTATTCTTGATCTCTTCATATTCTTCTCCTTATTATTATTATTTTCGTACATTGTGGGTCTTCGCTGGTAGTGTTTCTACTTTCCTCTTCTTGAATCAGTTTGTTACCTAATTTATAACTGGTGGACCAAATTTTATTTTGTTCAATTGGAGTAACTGCATAAGCGTTATACACCACTGTTTCTGGTAAATACAATTAATAGTTATTTAAAATCAACTTATTATCATCTGATCTGGGTACCTGCAATTTTTTCAATAATTTGCATTCGCCTTACCAACATATTATTATATATGTTGCTATAGTTGACTATTATAACATATTGTAGTCATATGTAGAAACATGTCATTTATTTTCACAACAGAACAGTCATATGTAGCAACATATGACTTACATCTTGCAACAGAATTATCATATGTAGCAACAAGTGATTTATTATTCACAACAGCACAGTAATATGTAGCAACATATGACTTAATCGCACAACAGAATAGTCATATGTTGCTACATATGATATACTAAAAAATGTATCACCATGTGATTTATTTTTTACAATAGAATAGTCATATGTAGCAACATATGACTTACATCTCCCAACAGAATAGTCATATGTTGCTACATATGATATAACTAAAAAATGTAGCAATATGTGATTTATTTTTCACAACAGAACAATCATATGTAGCAAAATATGACTCAAATATCGCCACACAATAGTCATATGTTTGCTACATATGCCTATTCTTCATATTTAGGAATTATGTTTTTTATTATTTTCTTCAGGTACATTGTCATTATTTGTAGGGATTGATTGTTGTGGTGAATATGTCGAGAAGAAAAATTGATTAATTTGTAGCAACATATGCAGTTTCTGTTGTTAAATTCGCAATATATAAACTATTGAGACATATAATTATAAGAAATGACTATTTTTTAAAAGTGGCACAATGATAGGCAAAGCCCATTTTGTTTAACAAAAAGTAAAATAGGCCCAACCCTTTTCTAGTATACGTTTTCATTTTCATTTCAAGAATATGATTTTTTTTCATCTTTGCCGCTTCAGTTTTGGTGCCTTTTTTCAACCTCTCTCTCTCTCTCTCTCTCCTGGGATGTCCTATATCCAATAGGACCTATCGCTTCACATTAAATTTAATGATGTTATTTGATTTTTTGTCAGTCATACTATTCTATATTTGATTGGCCTTTGGTTAAACCAAATTTCTGTAATCTTATGGTATGATGTAAAATGCTATACTAAGTCGAATTTTGTGATGATGAAAATGATACTATGTTGAATGTTAAAATGTATTGGAAGCATGGATATCTACTTTCAATGCAAACTTTATGGTCAAAAGATAATCCAGGTTGCATATTTTTGTCTTTTCCACGATATCGTGTATGTATGTTTATTTCTAAAATATTTTGAGATTTTAGATCTGCTTATTTTTCTTGATTAAAATTTATTTCTTTGTGGTATTTTAGGAGAATTCATGCAACTTCATTAGATGGAGGGATCATGAAGATGTTGATATACGATCCTAATTCGTTATTCTCCAATTGGCGAACAAAATTAAGTAGGTGGATACTGTTGATGAAAGACATATCAAAAGAAGTATTAAATGGGGGATGAAGGAGAAGAAAAAGACCAAATGTTGTAGCATTTGGAAGCTTATGTTGGTGTTCTTTGTTTTTTTCTGGAATTTTTAAGAGTTACCAAGAATAATTTTGTAGAGGATACAAAATTATTATATAGTTATGTACAACCAATACATTTATCATATTTGTGGAATTAAATAGATGTAGTTTTGCACTCCTGTCAAACAAAAAATTATTATGTAGTCGTGACGGACGAATGTTGAGATATACGCTTCAGCTGTAGCAACATATGACTCAAATTTTGCTATATATAATCATTCATATAAACATATGATTCACATGTTGCTACATATAATCATAATTGGCAACATACAAAACAAATGTTGCTATAGGAATATCAATAGTAGCAATATATGCCACATGTCATGATGGACGAATGTTGCGATATACGCATCAGCTGTAGCAACATATTAGTCAAATGTTGCTAGATAAAATCATTTGTAGAAACTATGACTCAAATGTTGCTACATATAATGAGCTATAGCAACATATGACTCAAAATGTTGCTACATAAAATCATCTGTAGAAACATATGACTCAAATGTTGCTACATATAATCATCTGTAGCAACATCTGACTCAAATGTTGGTATATAAAATCATCTGTAGAAACGTATTACTCAAATGTTGCTACATATAATCACCTATAGCAACATATGACTCAAGTGTGGCTACAAATAATCATATGTAGCAACATATGTCACATGTGTGACGAACGTATAGTGCGATATACGCATCAGCTGTAGTGATACACGACTCAAATGTTGCTACATATAATCATCTTCAACAACATATGGCTCAAATGTTGCTACATATAATCATATGTTGCAACATATGTAACAAATGTTTCTAAATGCGAATTATCTATAACGACATATGCCAAATGTTGTGAAAGAAAAATTGATAAATAAACATTGTCTTTAATTACATTGTCTTTAAGATAAATAAAACAAAATAATTGATAAATTAAACTTACAAGCACAATGTCAAGGAATTGAGATCTGATATATCATCCTATAAGCCGAAATATATTGCATATATTCAATTAGATTGTCACATAACAGTAAACTGGGTGGATGAAATTCTGGCAGACTAATGAAATGCTCGATGAATGCAATGGAATATGACCCGCACGGCGATCCGATTGCATTTTGTACCATAGGTTCTATTCAATCATTAAATTCCCATGGTCGAGTGAGCAACTTCTCTGACAAATTATTCATTATTCCACTTTGCTTCAGCAATTTATGAAGCAACTTGAAGACAAGTTGTATGAGTGTGAAAAACTTGTCATGTTCCGTATCCACTAGGTTGCAAACATAAACATTGATCAATCCCTCGTGCATGAGAATATCGAGATTCACAAAATGGTTACCCAATGTGTTCATGACTGTCAAAATCCTTTTCGCATCAATCTAATCCATGCCTCCAGGAGATGGTCTAATACCCCTGACATAGTCAATCATATCATCATCCCATACGAAGTCATCTAGTAACTGACTCATGCTTTTACCACTTGACATTGTTGTCTCATCGCTCATTTGATTATATCTATGTAGGAAGTTCATATAGAAGTTGAGATATAGGATTCTATCTATAGGATCATAAGAATCTGGTTTTTCCAATGCCTCTGACGCATGAGGTTAAGGATTTCGTCAATATACTGAAATAAAAAATAATATTAAATAGTTAGGAAGATTAGTCACTGAAAAAGGTATTAGAAATAGTTCATAATATAAAAAGTAGGATTACCCAGTCTTCCTACCAAACTGTTAGGCTTGTCAAGTTCTTGAAATCTTGACTGGTCACCTTAATTACTTTTTCTTTTTCAGCTACAGAGGTAAGCTTATAAATATTCAACTTTTTATACTCCGTCACCACTTCATCCATTACGGCCATTGGAATTTATCCAAATATCTTCCTCTTCAAATTTTGCATTGCCTTGGCAAATGATTCTTCTTTCCGCTTGGACTTGGAGTATATACATGCCGCACATTCTTTGATACAATTCCCTTCACACCCCTCTTGTTTTTTAATTCATTGACAGCTTCACTGAATTTTTGTGAATACATTCTAGAATCTTCACCGTGTTTCTTACACTTCTCCTACAGAAAGCCACAACATCATCTACAAGAGGTAGCCCCTTCGTGTCGTCCTGCACCAGCCGCAACACCAAAACAAACACTATCACAATCATCCACACAAACACCAGCACCATCATCATTAGCAGTACCATAAAAAACAAATAAATTCATTAATGACTTCATTAGGAAATCTCTCTCTCTTTTGATGGTTGTTGCTCCAGCCAGCACAATTTTAACTTTATCCACAACTGGATCAAAAATGATCTCAATCAACCCTAGAGTTATTAGATATGACATTTGCAATTCCTATTCTATTGGGTAATCCTTGGATGGACAACCTGAAATTGTAAAAGTGAGTCATCAGTAAGAATTATCTATTGCTACAGATGAATTGTCTGTTGCAACATGTGTCACATGTTTCAACACATGACTCGTCTGTAGTAACATGTGACACAAATGAATCTACTGATAAATCATGTGTTGTGACATGTTCCAAAAATTTTGCTACAGATGAATCATCTTGTCACATGTCGCAACACATGACTCGTTTGTAGCACCTTTTGTGGCACATGTCACAACTCACAATTCATCTGTAGCAACATTTGTGGCACATGTCGCAACACATGATTCATATGTAGAAACATTTGTGTCACATGTAGCAACATATGAATCATGTATAGAAACATGTGATACAAATGTAGCAACATATTCATGTAATATACTAATAATAACAAACTGCATCAAAAAGAGGGTTAAAAAGATCTGGAATGTGCTCTTTTGTGGTAGTTTTTGTTCTTGTCGTCAACCATATCATCATCCTTAGGGATGATCTCTCTTTTTCTTCAATTACTTGATGGGTGAAATAAAGAATGGCTTCAAACGCCCAGGCCTGCAAAAAAGGAAAACCTGTCAACAATCAAATGTTGAAATATTTTCTTAATATAATATAGAAAGATTAAAAACATTCAAATTTACCATGAAAGCCCATGGAAACCCAAACAAGTTACTGGTATTTTTTCCTAAAGGCCTTAACATGTAGTCTACAGTTAGATGAAAGATCTCATGACCATACGAGTAGTTCTTGAAAGCTTCAATATCCTGATAGAAATTGACATACTTTAAAAGTATGTTGTTGCCCGGGTCCTTCGGCAAAAGTATATTATGTGTAAAACAACTTAAGAACAATGACTCCTTGTGCTTCCTTTGTGTATCCTCCCATTCCAACAAACTTAATAAGTCAAAATTTTTAAAGCTTTTCCCAACAAGGGACATCAAGTCATGCTCCTCACTTGGCAGTGTCTTTTTTCCTACTTCTTTAACTACTTTCTTTCTTTGTGGTTCTGTTTTAACAATGTATTCAGGGATGGACTCAACAAGAGGATGACATTTTAGCCCTATAACTATGAAAAACACTCTTATGCCAAAGAAAACTGGCATGCCACAATAATTAATTAGAATCTCATCCTTCTTATTGGGATTTTAAAAAATGAATCTTCTTTTCATAATTTTATACACGATGGTCATTTGAAAACGTGGAAGTGGATCAATGGGTAAATCAAGAAAATGACAAAAATCGCTATTTCTCAAAAATCTTCCAATTTATTTCTTGTGAGGATATCCCTAAATTTGACGAAAGGTCTTCCCAGGACTGACCTAATAATGTTGTCACCACTAGAATCTGGCTGAAGGTACACAGGGAAAGTGTTCGCATTGATGATTTTAATCCTATCATCACCACTAGCATTGAACTCTTCATGAAGTTCTTGTTTTTCATCATGAACTTCATTTATTTTTTCTTGTTGTGCCACAACTACTACTTCTCTATTTTCCCCTTCTTCCTGAACTGTTATTTATTTTCCCTTGTTTCTCAACTTCTTCTTGTTTTCCATCTTCTTCCTCCACTACTTGTCTCTATTTTCCTTTTGACGAAATTCTACTTCTGCTTGAGACGAAGAAACTGCTTCAGTTGCAAGATTTTTTAAAAGTATAGTATTTTCGTTCCTCTTCCTAGAAATTTTAGACTTAGTCTTCTTATGGATCTTTGTTTGGTTAGATGTATCAATATAAATTTTCTTTTGACATGAGTCATTATATTTGTATCTACTACCACAAAAGTAAAATATTTGAAAATCCCAAAATGATCTATAACCACAAGTTATAACAGGGCAACAATAAGATAAGAAAGCAAATGCAATTCAAATCCTAATTAAATATTACCTGATAAGATATATATCAACGATAAAGTATAAATTATGAGGATATATCATCAATCAAAAAATATAATAAAATCACATTTCGATAGTCATAAGACAAAATAATATTGTGATACTTATAGACTACTGCTTTCTTGTTGGGCAATACCAGTAACAATGACTGACTTTGAATGGGTGAGATTTGTTCTTTCCGTGGTAACATTGAAGAATTGACCAGTTGGTTCGCTCATTTTGATCAAAAAATTCATTCAACTCAAGGTACTTTGGCAACATTGTATCGATCTTTTGAATTTCGGAGGATAGTTTTCTATTAGACCTATTTGGGGACATGGACTCATACACTTTTATGCACCATTCCTTCAATGCAAAAATTGCCAAGACCCAATGGAATTCCGCATTACTATTTAAAGGGACATAAATATCATCCTTCAAGTGCCAAGGCATTCCAGAATGTATAACATACCCTTTCATTATGTCAATGATTTTATCCTCATATTCACTTGCATTGTCAATGTATGTTATGAAAAAACAACTAGTGGTGGTATATTGATATTTACTATGAATCTGCTCCTTTGACTTCTTAAGCAAATAATAAAATATTACATCCACATACTGCACACATATATGAAAGAAATATATCAATTTAATTATATATATTCATGTACTAAACAATACATATAAAAGTTGTCATGGATTTACCTCATTATTCTAACACCTATTGGGTTGAGACATTACGTAGAACCAGACCTTATTCATTGGAAATGCAATAACTAAATCAAATTGGTCAAATTCAAGTTTTGATAAATTGTCTTAGTATTGATCCTCTTTTTTTCCTCTGCAATTGTGTAATCATTATAAATCTTTATTTATTGGACAATAAGAAGAAATTCTAATAATAGTTGAATGACCTTACTTTACTTTCTTTTTTGCATGATGCTTGTAAAGACCCTCGTTTATCCATTGCGAGAAGGATGACATTAGTTGAACAATCGCCGTCAATGTTAAAACCTTCAAATGGATATTGTCGCTCCACATCACAACTGACAACTTCGACTTTCTTCCTCTCTTTTTTTGCTTTCGCTTTTTCTTTCAGCTTCAGCTTCTCATTCTCCTTCTACTTCTCCATATCCTTTGCCTTCTTCTTATTCAACTTCTCCTTCTCCTGTTTTGCCTTATTCTCATTCTCGTTCTTTTCATTCTCTTGTCCTTCTCCTTCTCCTATTTTTCCTTATTCTCCTTCTCCTTCTCTTCATTTGCCTTCTCTGGATCTCCTTCTCCTCCTTTGCCTTCTTCTCTTTCTCCTACTTTGTATTATTCTACTTTTACTTATCCTCCTTCTCCTTCACCTCCTTTGCTTTCTTCTCCTTTTCTTTCTTCTCAATAATCGTAGAATGTGTTTGAGAAATAGATTTTTTCAACCTCCTACATTTCAAAGGCTGTGATGTCTTCTTGGATCTTTGAACATCAATATTATGAGACATTTCCTTAAAAATATCAATGTGTTTTTTAACACGACTAAAAAAATTGTCATGTTGCTGCTCACATTCTTCGCATAGACAAAAACAGCATTTCATGTTAGAAGATTGAGTTGTTGTCCTGGATGAAGCTTCTTGTATCATATATAAGGAATCACTATGCATATGTCAACAAGAAGATGAACAATTGTAGAGGAACATTAAAAATTGTAGAGGATAAGTAATGACGGATTTCCAAATTTCTAAGGAAGAAGATGAACAATACCACAAGAGAGGAAGAAAAGAAGACAGATAAATAAATAAGTCAACAAAAAGGGAACTAAATGAACACTAATGCACCACTAGACACTAACAAATAATCAAAAGGCGAAATATGGAAATGTTAAAATAAGCACAGACAAAAATGCAGTAGCAACAAAAACTTGTCCAAAAGAGTAAAAATATATATATATATATGCACATATGTAATGTAAAAAAATGAATAGTCACTGGAGGAGAACATTTTCCGGTAGATCTAAAGTCGTTTGGTGATTGGGATTTCCAGTTGTGTTTGAATTGAAACTTGGGTGGTTTCTCGCTGGTAGCATCAATGGAGGTGTTCTGGAGCTTGAGCTCTGAGCTCTTCGCTTGAAACCAACAAAAACAAATCAAAAATCCAAAAGAAAGGGGAAAGGGGAAAGGGACTTGTCGTTTTCATCTTGTTTCTCTGGCTCATTGGAGCTTGAACCTCCTCGCCGGAGGAACATGTTGCAGTGAGCAAAGGGGGAAAAGTGGAATGGGGTTGAACTATTGGTTTGTTAGCTGGGGTCGACATTGAATGGTGAAGCTTTGTGACTTGTTTAACAAGAAAAAATGGAGGAAAGGAAAGGGTGTAACATCTGGATTGAGGGAGCTTGGTTGTTACTGTCAGAGAAGAAACGAGAAGCGAAAAAATATGGGGGTTTTGAGCTGCTAGATTTGGTTGGAAAACAAAGAAAATAGGGTCATTTTTTATGGCATTTTGGTTATTGTTTTACGCAAGATTCTGTGCGTAAGAGAAGGACTGGTGGCTATGAAGGGAAATAGGAGAGGGAAAAATTAGGTTTTTTTCATTTTTGAAATTCTTTCTCCCAATGGCAAAAAGATATTATCCACCCACTCTTATTTTTTGACCTAACAAAGCCCTAAATAAAAAATTGTTATACAATGGGCCTAAATCATGGGCTCAAGATTCAGACCCAAAAATTGTTGGTTGATGAAATATCTATATATAAAATCTTATGCATATTTGATTAAATTTCTATACTATACAAAATATCAAGTAAATATTAAAAAATGTATTGAACTTAATTAATAACATGTAAAAATGCAATTTTAAAATTAATTGATAAAAACGTACTAAATTTTAACAAATAAAGTTAGTTGTCGACAGACTTATTTTAAATTATATAAATAAATTAATTTTGAACTATTAAATAAATAAAATTTAAAAGTTTTGTATTTTTAAAATGTTAGGCCAAAATTTGATGTCAACAGTTGCTGCTTCATGTCAAAATTTGATGATTTTGGTCTTCTGCCTGACACAATTCCTTTCATATGTGACCAATAATAGTGCAATGAACATGGCCAAAAGTCCAAGGCAATACAAGAGTAATAAGCACATAGATGTGAGACATCACTTCTTGAGGGACAATGTGGAGAAGCAAAATGTGGCGATGAAGTTCTGCAAAACTAAAGATCAGCTAGAAGACATTTTTAGAAAAACCCTAAGCAAAGAGTTTTTTATTATAAACAGGATGAGGTTGGACAAGCACAAGATAACCTAATCATAGATAAGCCCGTACAAGATACCCTTCTTTTTACTATGTTTAGGAGGGAATGTATCTTTACTTATTTAAATGCCTGTCATATGAGAATTCATCTTTGTTACCTTAATGCAGGTATACACTCATAATGTGCTTAGCTAAAAAAAGATCTAATCATATAGGCAGGGTTGACAAACTAAAAGGGTGACCTAGTCCTTGTGATGTTAGTATCACTTATGATACACTATGTTAACTTTCCACATCAATGCCACATGTCCTTATCCCATTCATCGCATCAGTTTCTGGTCACTCTTTATTTTTAAATGAAAAAATGCTACCATTGGAGACCTTATGCCTCTTTTACTTTAAAAACTTCTTCTTTAGAAAATCAAGTCACAATTTTTCTCAAACTCTCTCTTGTGAAATTTCTCTAACCTAATTCTTAAAAGTGTTAGTATCTTTCTCTCTCATCACCATGCCTAACTCCGAATCCTCTTCTAAAATCATTATATCCCCAAAAGTAAAAAGTTGCAGTTCATTTCACTTTTCCACCCCTTCCCTAGAAAAGTCGCCTATGAATCCAGTTTCTGGAGATGATACTTAGAATGAGTCCATTGTACCTCCAAATAAAGTCTTGGATTCCCTTATTCATCCATCTTAGGGTGAATTGCCTTGTTCCTAAAATTAGTTCTATCTGAATAGTCTCTAGCAAAACCTGATTGTGAACCATTGTCTGAAGAATTAGATGGTACGTCGATGAAGATTCTACTACTATGTCAAAAAGGCTTTTTTCAAGGGAGATCTGCTGGAGGGAAAGGATCCAAAGTCATGCGTCTTAATCGCAGTGGCAGAACTAGTAGCTATTCATAGCCTAGCCTCATTGAACGGGAGATTCCTAACATATATTACAAACTGATGAGTTTAGATCGCCGGATCAGATCCCTCACAGCAGTCAACCTGTGTTTGGCAAAACATCAAAATCCTTTGATGTTGGGAGTGATGAGGATAAAGAAGAAGAAGTTCTGTTAAAATGAAGTAGCAAAGGTGTTCGAGAAATAAGCTCTTCTCAAGTAAGAGATCATGAGTTGGAAACCATAAAAGGTGTGACTAATGATGGCTATACGTTTTTATAGTACCAAAGAAATTAAACGAAAGGAAAAATGGTAAACTTGATAGGGCTCATCTGAAGGAGGGGAATTAAAATTATTGAAGGAGAAGTGTTGCTTAAAAGTTTTTGGGAAGAACAATGATAGTAATGCTGCACAAACTTAGAGGATCAGGAAAATAGGGGAAGAAGGGTCACAGCATGAAGAACCTACATCAACGTTGTGCCTATTGAAGACACTGCTACTCATTTCGAGGACATCACAAGGTATGTGGCAAACGAAAAAAGAGAAGCTGAGGAGGAAAGGTTAAAATTAAATGGAATTCAAAAAAGAGCAAGGAAATCTCCTCCAAACAGGGAAACAATGTCTAAATGAAAATTTCCATCAAATTGAGAGTGTAAAAGGGAAGGTGAATGCCCAACCCGTAAAGGGACTTGGTACTAGGGTTCAAAATTAAAGTGAGGAAGCAGAGATGATGAAGGACGAGAGAATTGAGAAATTGGATTTCCGAAAGGTGTTAAATGGTAGAGTCTTTGATATTTACATTTTACCAGAGTTTGGTATGCTATCACTGGTTGATGTCGTTATCATTCAAGAATGTATTCATTTTCTTGAACCACCTGCTTCATAATTTCATGAATAATGAGAAGATGAGTTTTACTACAAATTGGATCTGCTAAAGATCGAGGAATTAATACCACTTTAGATATGTTGAGAACTATTTTGATGAGGCAATCTTATGAGTTGGGACCATTGAAGGATGCAAACAACCTGGGGATTTTTTTAGGCTTTCCATAAAACTAACCGTGGTTAAACGATCTGGGTTACATAAGAAATTTCTTAAGGGGGAATATTAGTTTTTTGAATTTGACAACAAGGTGCTATAGCCTAGAAACGAGAAGCCTGTAGCATCTTCAACAGACTTATTTCTTATGGAAAAGCTTGTTGACCTTAAGGAGATTAATATTTCTGGTATCATGCTAGAGCACATGCACAGAGTCATGACATGAAAAACTGCCAAGCATGGTAGTCCTTAGGAAATGGGGTACAAGATACATCAATTAGATGTTCAGTAAGGCCACTCTACTAGAATGTGAGTGCATGGAAGGACAAACTCAGGGTTGATATCAAGTTACAGCAGTTCCTGAGCATCAGGATACTCTCAAACGAGAAGTAACTGACTGGTATTCTCAGTAACAAGGAGGTCAAAATTACATAGCTAAAGTCTGATCTTCAGAAGGCACTCTCGGGGGGACCTGGTACGGTCATGCTAGTGAGGAGGTGTTGCAGAAGTAGAGGGATGAAAATGCACTAGTGCTGAAGAAAAATGTCTCAGTTAGTGAGGAAGTTAATTCTCTTAATGGGAAAATTATCAAGGCTCATGAAGATGTCAATGATCTCCTTCTTATGTTCATGCACACCCATACTTCTCTTTCCTCTCCATTCTAAATGTGTCTTAGTGTCCTGAGTTTTCATGTTTTTGTCTACTCCTGTACACCAAACTCTTGTGGCTTAGTGATTTGATTGAGTACAGTGGTTAACATATATGATATGATGATCTTTCTATTTACTGCCTTGTTTTGTGTGTTTTTTTATCATTTCTTTACGCTTTCATATGCATAATCTGTGTGGCCAAGGGACCTGAATTCTTATCTAGCTTGTATTTTAACTTGCATATGTTTCCTACATCATCTTTTAAATTATGTCAAAGGGGGAATATATGTTGTGTTTTGTTATGTTCTTGATTAAGGACATCCATAGAAGAAAGGAACCATTGAAGTCACCGACAACATGAACTAAGGGGGAACATGTTTATCCTTTTATTGAATGCTTACTGATCATGGCCATATAAACGAATTATTATACACTCACGTGAGGGACACACAAGTTGTTTGTCATAATCAAAAAATGGGAAATTTAGAAGTATTAATGCTTCTAGCTGTTTTGATGATCTCCTCACAAGTGTAGGGATTTGGTCTACTAGAGTGTATGAATACTCGTCTAGTAGAAAAATGTTGTACAACTATTAAAGTTGTCTGCGTCAAGAAGTTGGTGAAGTTCTGGAGTACTTCAACAATCAAAAGCGACGAGGTTGTTTGTATGTTGTGTAATAATTCTTTATGGTATATATAATAAAAGTCGATGCCTAAGGATGAGAAAGAAGATCAGTGTAAATGGTTTAAGGTATGTAAGATTAATTTTAGCATCTATATATGACTCAATAATGTAGTTTTACCAAAAATTTATTTCAATGTGAGATAACTCTATGTTTTTATAGGGTTATTTAGGTGCACTATATGGCACCTACATTCACATTAGAGTTCCATCTTAGTACACACCAAGGTACATGACGAGAAAGGGAGATATAACTACTAATGTATTAAATGATTGTGATAGATATCTCATATTACTATTGTTACCTGGTTGGGAAGGATCAGTTGATGATGGTCATGTATTATGAGTTGTTATAGTGAGACAAAATGGTTTAAAATTCCTGAGGATATGCCATGTATATATGCATATAAGAACA
This sequence comes from Solanum chilense, assembly GCA_032847665.1. Lineage (NCBI taxonomy): Eukaryota > Viridiplantae > Streptophyta > Magnoliopsida > Solanales > Solanaceae > Solanum > Solanum chilense. The sequence goes on from CM064974.1 coordinate 49,602,306, forward strand.
CGAAAAAGAATGGTGTATTTTTTTAGAAGTTAATTGTATTGGAATGTATGTGCCCACCACTATCTATGGGACTAGGTCCTCAACATAGTTATACTATCAGAGAATAAAGTAAATGTTGAAGTAAATATTGGACACACAACTTTAAATGGATACCTCCTTACTCTAGGGATTAAGACCACGACATGTCTCAATACGACCTTTCAAACTGCATCTACTAATTTCTCCATGGAATGGTAAAAACACTTTACAAAATTATACCTAGTCTTCTAACCTCCACAATAAGCAATACCACCTATTACTTAGATGAGCCATAGCAGATAAAACACTATTTACTATAATAATCCTCACTAATTAATATAGACGTCAAAAGTGAGACCCTAAGTTACCCTTAAATTTGATCGTACAGTGAATCAAATAACCTTGAAATGTTTCTTTCAAAAGTGAAATGATTCCTACAATGTAAGCACTATTACAAGAAAACAAAATTACAGGTGGTACAGAGAGCAATAGAAGCACTTGATCAAGTCACTTTGTTTTGAAGCTTGAAAGATTCTCTCTTTGAATTAATGATGAATATTGTTGTTTAGGATTGACAAGTAACAATGGAGTTAGTTTGAGTATAACTCTCAAACCTTCATTAAAATCTTGACTTACGCTCAACGCAAATGTAATTTAATCAACCTTGATAGATCTATTCTTCTCGTGATGAGCCAAGATATTTAAGAACATTGCTATCTTTTCACTACTAACATATATTTACCATCAGTCAAACCTCCGACATCCTTAGTTAATAGAACTATATTATTAATGAAATTTCTATCCATTCTTATCTTGTCGACACATACAAACTCACTATCATTTATGATAAAATTAAAGTGAGAAATAATTTTTGAAATTCAGACACTAATATGGTACCAAATCTCATGCCTATTTCTCTGTCGCTTTATTACTGAATGACCATGAATAACTATAAAAAGGAAACTAAGGACTACACGAAATTGCTGACACATTATCTCCCAAATTGCTGGCACATTATCTCCTCAAGAATAATATAATTAGTACTCGAAAGATTTTGAATATCCATAATAACATCTATGTTTTTCATAAAAATAGACAGAATCAATACATATGATATGAACAAAAATCTATATATTTTAAGCACAAAACTTTCAACACAAAAAATACTAATTTTATTTCCAAGCACTTTTTGATACACTTATTTATATGTACTAGGTTTGTTTATGGTGAATTGTGTAACCAAACATTGTATTATGGGGGGGGACTATATTTTATTTCAAGGACTATTTTACTTAATACCTCCTACCAAACGACTCCTTAGGGGCTATCTAGTAGACAATGGAAGTTAGACAGAATATACTTGAAGGGAATGTAAACAGCTTTCCTTGAGCTTCATCCACTTTATGCCCTTTAACAACATCTCTAAGACTTGGTGTTGTTGTACGTTGTTGATTTGAAATAGCGGTACATTGGTCTGCTTTGCTGAATGCGATGAATATGAATATCTTTTATATTCATATACATGATTGTTGGGAAGTAGGAGAACAAATAAAGTAGTTTTAATGATTGATAAAGTAAAGGCATGATGTTGTATGTGTACAATTATGAGAGGTTGCGGCAAAGAAGAAAAAGTGCAGAATTGTAAAGAAATAAAAAAGTAGCAATTCAAGTCAAAGAAGGAAAGAAATAAAAAAGTAGCAATTCAAGTTAAAGAAGGAGAGAAATAAAGAAATTACAATTCAAGTCAAATAAGGAAAGAAGTAAATATAGACAAGTTCAAGAAGGAAAAGGATTTGTAATTCCTTTCCTTGTAGAAGTTGAAGGCAAATCAAATCTATAAAAGGATCAAGAAGTTGAAGGAAAAAAGTATCTTTGCATAAACGAAAATTGAGAGAATTTATCAGCAAAGCCAGAACAATTGCCATTGCATATTCACGAAATATATCATCTTGAGAGCAGTATTTTCTAGAGGAAAAACGAAGGCCTTCGTCACAGAAACGCAAGGACCAGGTTCACCTTCAGCACAACAAAATAAGAACCAGGTTCACGAAACCTGTTCTACTCAGAACTATTGGATATTGAAGTTTGATAAATTAAAGTCTAAGGTTATTAGTCTTTGTTGATTTGTTCTAGGTGTATTATTGAGTTGTAATAATTCCTAGATTTGTAACAAGAAGTGGGTTTGACTTCATGGGAGTTGAGTCTTGAGAGATTTGTAACAAGAAGTGGGTTTGACTTCTTGGGAATTGAGTCTTGAGAGAATTGTAAACAAGAAGTAGGTTTGACTTCTTGGGTGGTTAGAGTTAAGAAGAGTTGAGAGCTTTTGTAAACAAGAAGCTAGTTTGACTTCTTGTTCGGTGGAGAGTTTTCGATTATAGTTAATCGAAAAGGGTAGAAGTTTAGAGTTAGATTCATTGATTAACTGAGTTGTAAATCTTGAATAAATATAAAACTTCAGTGTGGTTTTTCCCTTCCTTGAGTTAGGAAGGTTTCCACGATAAATCTTTGTTTTATTGTGTTACCACAAAATTACAAGAACCTGGTTCTTGTTCTAGGGGGTAAGGTTTCTTCAATTGGTATCAGAGCAGGTCTTTTCATTAAAAGACTAACATCTTGAAAAGGATCAATGGCTGCAGCACCTACACCACAAGAAGGAGCTTCTCAAACTCGACCACCACTGTTTAATGGAAAGTATTATGGATGGTGGAAGAATCACATGATGGATCATTTACTATAAGAAAATCTAGACCTATAGGGAGTCGAGTTGGACGGTCCAACCATACCCATGAAGAATGGAATTGATGGAACCACTCAAGTACCAAAAGATAGGAAAGAATGGAATGCTGCAGATAAACTTGCAATTCAGAACAATGCTAAAGCAAAAAAGATCTTGATATGCGGAATAGGTCCAGATGAATACAATCGAATATCATCATGTCAATATGCAAAAGCAATATGGGAATTTTTGCAAACTGCGCATGAAGGAACAACTCAGGTAAAGAAGTCTAAAATTGATAACTTGAACAGATAATATGAACTGTTTCGAATGGCAGAAGGTGAAACAATCCAAGAGATGCACACCAGGTTCACTACTATCATTAATGAAATCTACTCACTAGGTGACATAATTCTCAATGGGAAAGCAGTCAGAAAACTTTTAAGTGTTCTTTCAGAATCTTGGGAAAGCAAAGTAGAAGCCATTACTGAAGCCCGTGATCAAGATAAGTTAGCTATGGATGAACTCACTGGAAATCTCATGACCTATGAACTCAAGAAAAAAACAAGAAAAGGAAATTGGAGGCAAAAGAAAATAGAAGAAATTGGTTCTTACAGGCACAACACCAGAAAATTTTGAAGACAAAAACATTACGTTAATGACCAAAAGGTTCTCAAGAATGTTAAAAAAGGGACAGGTGTACCACAGAAGGAACTCTCAAAAAATCACTGAAAATCAAATAGATCAAGTATGTCACAAGTGTGGAAGTCCGGATCACTTTGTCAAGTTTTGTCCATTAAATACTCTAGAGAAAAAGAGGAATAGTTCAGAAAAAGAAAAATAAATCAAGAATGATAAGTACATTCCCACAAACAGAAGAATGACCAATCAAAAAGCGGATCTTTCAACGAGAAGAGCCTTTGCCGCTATGGGGGACTTATCTAAAGAAGAATTTGAGGATGGAGGGTTCAAAAATCAGTCACTACTTGCAATAGAACAATCAAATAAATATGATTTTCTTGCACTCATTGCTGAAACAGATTCTGAAGATGATGAAGAAGATGACAAACAAAACAAGGTAAGTTTTCATCACATCAAAGTAAATATTGAATCATATTCTAAAAAGAAACTAGAGTCTTTATTGAGTACTCTTATAGATGCATATCAGTCTGTCAATTATAAAAGAGAACAAGTGATGGAAAATTATGCATCTTTAAGAGAAGTCAATGACAATCTTGAGAAACACAATCACTTTCTTCAAAACAAATTAAAAGAACAGATTAAAATCTCAGAGTTAAGTCACAAGGGCAAAAACTCTGCTAGTGAACTTTAATTAGCTCTAGAAGAAAAAATAAAATTGTTAACCATAAATTGTCAAGCTTTAACAGAAAGGAATAGGTTGCTACAAGAAAATCTTGATCATACCAAACTTGGTCTAGAACGAAATTTTAGATGGACGAGGTCCTCTGAAATTTTAACTCAGATTCAAGAAAGACAACCACTAGTCGAAGTGGGATAGGTTTTAAAAAATAGAATAATCTTGTGTCACACACTATTCACATGTCTAAAAGTTTATGCACTCATTGTGGAAACTCAGGTCATTTAAATAATCAATGTAAAGCTTTATTTGAGGCTTTTCAGAAAAATGTTAAGTTTACCAAAAGGGAAAACACTGATACGGCTAAGAACCTGAATCGAAATAAAAATGCTCCAAATAAAAGGTTTTCTTATTTTCCTTTATGGGCTAGAAGAAATCTTATTCATCCTTTTACTCACATAAAGGGGCCCAAGCTAATCTTGATTCCCAAAACTAATCTTTGACTAGTGTTTCAGGTGAAGGTGAGAGGGAAAAGGCCAACTTGGTACATAAATAGTGCATGCTCCAAACAGGTGCTAAAAATGGAAGAAAATTTCCTCTCGCTCTTTGATTTTCAAGGAGGCAGTTTATTCCTTGAAAAGGATGAGAAAAATGAAAGAGAAAAGAATAAAAAAAGGTTGAAGAAAGTGACATGATATCTAACATCTTTGATGATGCAAATTCAGGGAACATTGCATATAAACCTTGTTCACATCTAACAATCAGCGATGCACCTGCAACATGAATTACTAGTAAGAGTATGGTACACCTTTAGGGGGAACTTCATTGTGTGAACATGGTCCTTGTTATTCATTGGAAGGTATTGAAAATGGAAAAGGGTTGGTTCTCTGTGAATCAGCTTGAGACTCATTTGATCTGGGAGAATATGATGATGCGACATTCTTGTGAAGGCCTTGAATATGAAGAACTTGAGAAAAATCAGTCAAAGCATGGTGTTATCGAAACAAGTTGATGCATTATCATGATTTCCTTTAATAATTGGCTAGTAAAAGAATAATCTTACGCTTGAGTAATTATACAATGAATATCTGCTAACTCAACCTCGTACTCTAATAGGTACACACTCAAGTTACATCTCAAACAATGTTTACAAAGTTTGCGGATGTTATCTCTAGTCTTTGCTAACACCATTAAGTAAATCATGGAGAAACACACACAAAAAAAAGGGGGAACCTGGTTTCTCTGTAATACTCAGGTATGTACATTCCTTTTTCAATACATTAATTTCTTGAGTTTGGGTCAATCATAAGCACTAATGAACCTGGTTGATCATAAAAATTTAACTTGATTAAAGATTACCAAGAACCCTCTTTGACAATAAGCATCGTTCAATCTCAAACTGCTCTAGTGATGAAAATCTCAGTATTGAAGTCATTCATGCTTTAATTTAGGAGGAACCTTGCTTTACCACCCACATATGAACCAGGTTCACAAACACCAAATTGATATTTCATCCATTCCAAGTGTATAACCTGTCTATCTCTCAGGGGAAACAATACTCACACAAATAAATTGTTGCTTGCCTTCATTATTGATAAACACGTCTCTTTGTGAACCAAAATATGATGAATCTCTTACTGGTAGTCGGTAATCCTTCAAACTTGTCATCAAGAAAAAGGCTATAAAAAAAGTTTAAGGAAGCTACTGAAAAAGTTTCATATTTTGGGTTCCTAGACAATTTATATTTTTTGGGCACTAACTTGAATCTGGATGCTGATGAACCCAGTTCAATGACTCTACTTATGTACAAGGAAATCACTGTTCAAGGCTGCCATTAGAATTCGAAGATATTTGAAGAAGACAGTTTACCTAGTCCTATTCTGTATATCATGAGACTTTTAGATTTGGGATACATGGTGATGATTGATTATGCTAGGTGTCAAGCTGATGGAAAGAGTACCACAAGATGGATTATGCTATAGGCTGATCATTCACTTATGGGGAATTAAAAGGCAATATTCAATTGCTCTTCTATCAACTGAGGCAATAAATGTAGCAAGTGAAGCTTGATGGACTCAACTCGTGTGGACTATTAAGCAGCCCGAAGATCAAAAAAATTTGGCTGAAATAATTAAGCTGATGATGAAAATGCTAAAACTTCCTTGAATGGATCCTGCCTGAAGCAATATACTCTTTTATGACTATTCAAAGGGAACAGGTATCCTTTTTTCAGTTATGTATGTTTTAGCAAGTTCAGTTTCATACCTTTTTTAGGTATACACATACAAAAATAGGGCTGAAGGAAAGGGGAGGTTAGGATAGATCTAGGCAATGACATTCAAACTACACAAAGGGACCTGGTTCTTCTCGAAGGTTAGGACCCTTATCATTGCAGTTTGAATTATGCATGAGAACCTTCAAATAGCCACAAGTCTGTCATTTAGGTATCTAATCGTTGTCCCAACTTTTGAATACCATAATGACACTTTCTTTCACATAATATACCTTTTTATTTTCTTACATATTTTATATTTCCTTCCATTTCCTCAAAAAAATCAATTTATCTTCCAAATATCAGGGTATTTAGAATTCTCTTCTCTCTTGTCTCAAAACACACTTCAAATTGTTAATCTCTTTATTCTTACTGGAGAATTTTCTAATGAAAATATTTTAAGTGTGAACAGGGACCTGTTTCTCCGAGAAAAAAATATAGAATTTGAAAAGATCATGTTTAAATAGGGATTAATTAAGATTATTTCTATTTGGTTCCTCAATTGTTGATATATTCATCTCAGAAGCCTTGAGTAGTTTGTGTTACCAATCTTTTTGTCATGAGAAACTCAGGATGATGCTGGAAGTTATGACAATTTCTCTTGTTCACTGTAATACTGAAATGGGTTGTCTACAAGTCCTTGTCCAGCTTCTGAAACAATAATATTAAAGGGACCAGGTGCAATAAAATATAAAATATACAAAAAATTTGTCAGCCCTAAAGGTTTAATGGTAAAGCGAGGTGGCAAAAAAGTAAGCTTTAATAGGGGGTTATGAAAACACCAAGCAAAGGGATATGATCTATTAATTTTATTCTTCCAATCCCTTGACTCTAAGTTATCCCTTCTCTTTGTAACACTATAAGTCAGTCCTCATTCCTCTTTTTGGGCATTGTTCTGGTTTTCATTTGTAATCCTATTTGCAATGCTTTGATGGATGATCTTTTGTTTATGGATGAAAAATACCTTGTTTCTACTGACTTGTCTCATTACTTTATACGTTTTTACTCATGCTAAGTGCTGCCCAAGTGGCCATGAATTTCCTGGAACTACATTTGGGTCAACTTGGCTTACTGCTTTAACCCATTTTTATGATGTCAAAAGGGGAAACTTGTTAAAGTATGAGATCAATGATGTTAGGTATTTGAAGAATACATGGGTCAGGCCGATAGGAGGAATCAATGCTAGTATTTGAAGCGGAAATAGTTCTGCCGACATAAGTGGAAATGCTTACGCCGATAAGGGGTTCAATGCTAGCTACTTGAAGAGGAAATAGTTTTGCCGACAGGGAGGATCAATACTAGCTACCAGAAGAGGACTTGTCCTACTGACAGGGGGAAGAAGTTGAACAAGTTTGTCATTATCAAAAAAGGAGAAAATGCTATATTGATATTTTTATGAGTTGACAAACTTCGGGATGATGAAATTCCAGTTACCCCAAGAGTTTTTATTGATAAGGGGAACTGGTGATTATGTTTTCCATCATCAAAAATAGGAAAAATGCTACATTGATATTTTGATGATTTGACAAACTTCAGGGACGATTAATTTCGAGTTACCCCAAGAATTCTTGTTGATGGGGGGAACTGGTGAATAAGTATACTATCATCAAAAATTGGGAAAATGTTAGTTCGAAGCTGATTTAAGATATTGGTTCGAACTTGGTATGATGTTTTGATGATTTCACAATCTGATACATCTAACAATGAACTAGATCCTTGTTATTGGAACTGTTGACAATAAGATGAATAATAAACTCAAAATTGTCCTTAAACTATGCGAAAGGAATAAAAATGTCCTCACTTTATAATTTGGTTCAAAAATTCCCTTATCGTCAATACTTTGGCTCAAAAAATGCCCTTAAATGTCGTTTGTAATTTTGTCCGAAAATGTCCTTGTCGTCAGTACTTTGGTCCATAAATGTTGTTGTTATTATATCATGGGTAAAAAATGCTCATTTTCAAAAAAATATATTATTTTTATTATAATACTTTTTTTAAAAAAAATTCGCAAATGCAAATCTCAATTTAATTCAGAAAAAAGTAAAAAAAGAATATATATCTTATTTTATTTTTGTTATTTTTTATCGTTATATAAATATAAATTAATGATTGGGTATAATTAGTGATTAAGATAATTAGGGTCTAAAATGCAATATTTAAAACTTTTAGAATATTTAGGAATAATGCACAAGTACCCCCTCAACCTATGTCCGAAATTTCCGAGTCACGCTTATGCTATACTAAGGTCCTATTACACCCCTTAACTTATTTTGTTAATAATTTTATACCCCTTTTCGGCCTACGTGTCACTATCTTGTGGGCCAAATGCTGTTTGACTTTCTTTTTTCAAGACAGTGCCACGTAGGCTGAAAAAGGGTAGAAAATTACTTATAAAATAAGTTCAACGGATTAATAGGACCTTAGTATAGTATAAGTGTGTCATTCAATTTCATTTTTTTTTTGGTTAAAAATCAAGCAATAACTAAAGTTGTCGCAATAATTGTTGAAGTTATTGTAGCAACTGTCGAAGTTTTTCCAGCAACTGCTATAATGTGCTCAGCAATTGTTGATGTTATTGTAGTAAGTGTTGAAATTGTTTCAACAGCTGCTCAAGTTTTCTTAACAAGTGCTCCAGTTTCTGCAATAATTAAAATAATTGTTGTAGCAAGAGAGGTAAAAGAGAGGGCGGTAGAGTGGCAAATGAGAGGATGAAAGGATGGTTGTAGTAGAGGAGGAAATGGTGATGACAACAATTACAGGGCAGAAGGGGGGGGGATGGAGGCGGCCAAAAAGGTGGAGGGAAAAAAGGGTGTGAAATGGGGAAAATAGGGCTTTTATGTAAATAATAAGATTTGAGGGTATTAAAACTAGTGTGATTAACACTAATTAAGACTCGAAACCAGATCGAATCGTACCAATATAGTTTTGGTACGATTTTGGTACCACTACAATCCGTTCCGATTCGGCAGTCTTCGGGTTGGAACGAATGACCGTGAACCAGTACATGGGACGGAACAATATCACCATTTTATACGATGTAATGGTATCAGTTTATTCCGATTTATTCTAATTAAGGTTAATTATTTTTATTAATTAATTTATATTTTATATTATAATTTATATACATATAAAAAAGAAATTCCGTATTTCTCACTGCCCCAGGGCATCATTTTAAATAAATTGGATTGATATTTTTAAATTTTTGTCATTGTTTTACCCTTATTTTTATTTAATTTATTAAAATTATAAACTTAAGTTGTTTAAATAATAATTTATAAATATAACTTATAACATATTCATAAGTAATAACTTATAAACTTCAAAAGATTAAAATCTTAGAAACTAAACTCAAAACATTAAAAAGAACTTTATTACTCTTAACTTGCAAACTTAATAGGTAAAACTTTTTTTAAAAAATATCTTCAAGATAAACATAAGTCAAATTACATTATAAGTTTCAAAACTATTAATTCAAACTTACAAAATAAAAAATACATTCATATTTCGTTATTCAACAAATATAAAACAGTTAAAAAATTATCATTTTTTGAAATGGCTAGATATGTCATCCCGTTTATCCCATTCAGTTTTGTTTCCATCCTGGTATAGAATTAAACAGGAAGGAAATGAGTATCCATTCGGATAGTCTTTAGAATACTTATCCTGACACTCATTTCAGAAACATGAGGTGCAAGAGCAAAGTTCTCATTCTCACACAAACTCAATTTCATTTAACATTATGTTTTCAGTGGTTATTGCATCAACAAAGTCAATAAGCAAGGTAGAAAGTTTCCCCAAATTAACAACATGAAGAGTATCCAGACCATTTTTAATGTCAAAGACAGTTACCTCATTTGGATCTTCCTCGTCATCAGATTTTTCCAACAGAGTAAAGATGGAGTTAAAGATACTTTCATCATCTTCAGTGGCCATCATTGAAAAATTCTCATGGATTTTAACATCTTCTTCGGAATCACTTGGATCATCTCCCTAGACATCAAATGTTTTTCTCACCATATGATTATCATGAGCCTTTATCTGAGCATGCTCTGGGACCAGGTCCTTATTGTGGGGTTTGGTGTAAGGAGTCTCCAGCTTTTGACTGGGGCAATCCCTTCTTAAGTGACTAGGCTTGTTGTTTTTATGACAAATGATTTTTTGCATTAGTTGTTCTGCTCGTGGAAGCTTTCTTTGTGAAACCCTACACTTCTTTATGATCTTTGAAAACCTTTTGATTACATAACACATTTCAATCTCCTCCTCAGTACCTTCATTTGGAGATGTTTTCAAAGCTATGGATTTCTCCTTTTTCCTTTCTTCATAGTTGTACCCTATTTCTTGTTTAGCTCATAGGTCTGAAGATTCCCAATTAGTTCATCCATGGGTAGATTCATTGTATTCTTGTCTTATGTTATGGCATCCACTTTACTTTTCCAGGATTTGGGAAGTACTTTGAGAATCTTGAGAACTTGCTTGCTAACAAGGACAGGCTCGGCCAGGCATCTCGGCTCATTGGTGATAAAGGTGTACCTTAAGTTCATCTCAAATATGGTTCTTCTTCCTTCATAACAAAAGTTTTGTACTGAGTAGTGAGCATATCAACCTTGGGCTCTTTCACTAGATGGGTTCCTTCATAGGCTATTTGGAGACAGCCCCAAATCTCCTTGGTAGTCTCACACACAAAGATTATGTTATATTCATCTTCTCCAATTCCACATACCAGAATCTTTTTTGCATTGTAGTTCTTTTTATTTTTCTTTCTATTAGCCTTATCATACTCTTTTTTGTGATTTCAATGACAGTAGTGGTGAGCTCTCTATCCTTCACTTCCTTTGTAAGAATGTAAGCTCCATAGAGATTATGTCCCCCCTAACTTAGAGTCCTTTGCATTGATGTAGTCATGCACACGATTTTTCCACAACCCTAAATATTACCCATTGAAATGAGGAGGTCGAGTAGAAAATTGCCCTTCCTCCATGTCTGGTAGGGCATCCATTCATTTATGATCTTGTCTTTTCTTGGTGTTAGCCAAAGTGAAAATTCGAATTCTGTTACCATTTTTTGGAATGTATGCGTCCAATCAATATCCCTGACACCAAGTCCTTAACATAATTACACTAAAATAAAATAAAGTAAGTGTTGAAGAAAAGATTGCACACATAACTTATGGGAAACCTCCTCTCTCAGTTGAGTAAAACCATGGCATATCTAAATAGGACTTTGTAAGATACGTTCACTAATATTCTCCAAGCAATAGTAAAATCAGTTTACAAAATGAGACTAGCCCGCTAACCTCCACACTAAGCAATACCATATTACCTAAATGATCCAGAGCAGATACAATACTGCTCATTATACTAATCCTAACTAACTAATATGGACTTCAAAAGTAAGACCCTAAGTTACCCATAGCCTTAGATTACACTAATTTAAGCAACCTTGAAACATTTCTTTCACAAGTGAAACGATTCCTCCAATGTAAGCACTATTTCAAGCAAACAAAATTACAATTGGTACAGAAAGAAGTGAAAGCACTTTATGAGGCCACTTACTATTTTGACGCTTGAAAGTTTCTCTCTTTGAATAAAATATGAATATGTTGTTTGTTGCTTGATACATACCATGAAGAATTATTGCACAACGTACAAACAAACTCATCGCTTCTTATTGGTGATGTACTCTACAACTTCATAAACTTTTTGTCGCAGACAACTTTAACATGTGTACAACATTTTGCCATTGGATGAGTATTCTTGATCTGTAGAGGAACAGGTCTCTGCACTTATGAGGGCCTATTCACTCGGTTTTGGGGTTATAATCATTATGTAGGAGAGATGGCCGAGTGGTTCAAGGCGTAGCATTGGAAGTGCTATGTAGGATCATCAAAATAGCTAGAATCATTAATAATTATCAAATTATACATGAAAAGAATAGAAATGTGACTTGATTGAATGTATATTATCATAGAATATAATCGGTGTAAATATTATATCTTTCATACATAGCTAACTTAATTATACGTGCAGATTGTTAGTTGATTTACTTTGATTAGTTTCATTTCATAGAAGCATATGCATCTGTATAAGTATTTTGTCTTGCTGAATAGAAAGTCACAAGTTATTCTCCATATAATATGTGTTACGGTATCAAAGCAACTGTTTAAGCTGGGATTTTGGCTTTGTCGGAAGTCACTGTGACTTTGCCAGAAGCTACTGTGGCTTCGGGGAAGTAGTTGAGAGCCCTATCTCTTACCTATTAATCTAGACACCATTTCTTTGTTAGATAAATTGACTGTCTAAGTGTGTAGAATCCATTTTGTGGCATCTAGGTATGGATTGAAACTCTGAAATCTGAAGATGATTGTCTGCCTTTCTCAAGTGAAGCTGGTGCTTCAAAATTTTTGAATTCAAAAAGGGTGCTAAGAATATTTGTAGGAGATTTTTTTGTGAACTAAAATCTAAAGTTTGAGTCATTCTGGAAGTGTCTCGATATGGTTATTTTGTCGAAACTAACAATTTCAAACACAGTGTCAAAGAAGACGACCTGTCCATCCTTTTATTTATTGGGTTGTTTTCCAGAAAATCTATTAGCTTCTCAGACATTGTTGTTTTTTTGGTTAAAATCCCCTTCATTTATGATTTTTTAGCTAGATTGGTCTTGGAGCTATCAAATTTGGTTAGTTGTTTTATTATGATGATTCTCTCTTTTTTGAAGATTATAGTCTATTGGGACTTGTTAGTTTCTCCAGCAATTCATTTTGGCAGTGTAAGTATTTTGTTAGGAATAGTACTGACTGTAATCAGGGAACTCAAAGGTCTGATAAAATGATTTTTAGTTTCGCAAATGAGTTTGTTGAATTCTCTCGATATCAAAAATTATTAAAGGAATCAACTTCAGTTAATGCCTTTACTAAATCAGATAAAACATGTCTAATCACCTCTTCAAATAAATGGGTGATTGATTCAAGTGCTTCAAATCACATGACGTAATCCTAACATTTTTTCAAGTTTTCAATCACAGAAAGCTCCCTCTCCGGATCAACTTGTAACAATGTTCGTTATGAGACTGTTAAACCAACCTCCACTATTAACTTGTAATCAATATGAAGTCTACCAATGTTGGCATTCAATCATATTTCTGTTAGCAATGTTACCAGAGACCTTAATTGTTATATTTCATTCTTTCTGAATCACTGTTTGTTTCATGATCTTATGACGAATCAGGTTATTGGTAAAGGACATGTATATAACGATCTCTATATTTTGGATGAATGAGGGCCTCAATTTGTTGTCTGTTCTAGTATTGTGTCTCCACTTGAAGCACATTGTCTATTGAGACATCATTCTCTACTTTTGCAATAGAAGCTTTGTCCGCAATTTCAGAATATTTCTTCATTAGAATGTGAGTCATCTCAAACTTCAAAACATTATCACAGCTCAATAAGTCTAAGGGTTAATAAGCAGTCTGAGTCTGCTTATGAATTGGTTCATTCTTATTTTTGGGGACCATGCCCTATTATTTTCAAAAATTGAAATAAGTATTTTATTACTTTTGTGGATGAATTTTCTAATATGACTTGGATTGATTTCATGAAGAGTGGCTTAGAAGTGTTTACTCACTTTTGTGTCTTCTATGCAGAAGTCAAAACACAATTCTATGCTTTGCTACATATAATAAACAATAACAACGCTAAAGAATATATGTCAGAACCATTTCAATCATGCATGAGACAACACAATATTATCCACCAGTCTTTCATGTGTTGATACACCATCTCAAATAGAGTTGCTGAGTTGAAGAACAAGCATCTACTTGATACAACTCGAGCACTTTTATTCCAAATGAAGGTTCCTAAACAATTTTGGGCAGATGTAGTCTCTACGGCTTATTTTCTGATTAATCGTATGTCATCCAAGGTTCTTGCTGGTAATGTTCCTTACAGTGTGTTGTTCCCAAACAAGTTACTATTTCTAGTAGAACCTAAGGTGTTTGGAAACACTTGTTATGTTTGAGATGTTTGACCATCTGTCACTAAGTTGGATCTAAAGACATTGAAATGCTTTTTTGGGTTATGCTCGTCTTCAGAAGGGGTATCAATGTTATCATGGTGTATTCGAAAAATATTTGGTATCAATTGATGAGGTATTTTCAAAGACTACACCTTTTTTATGTACCTCCTTTTCTATTAGTCAGGGGAGTAAGATGAGTGGTTGGTCTGTAAGATAACACATGTTTTGACAAAACTATCAAATATCGTCCCTCCATCTTTTGGATCATCTATTGAGGATCAATCGATTACTGTACGTTCAGCTTTTGCATCATATATGGTAGTAAGACTTTCAATTGTACAAGTTTACTCGAGGAGGCGCGAAACCAATGATACATGTCTTGCACCGGTCCCTTTGTACAAGTTTACTCAAGGAGGGGAAAAGCCAATGATACATGTCTTGCACCGATCCCTTTGTCATCAGATCCTAATTCATATGATCTTCCAGAAGATCTTAATCTTTCTATTGTTATTTGTAAAATTACTAGTTGCGAATCTTCATACTCAATTCTAATTTTGTTTCCTATATTCATTTATCCTCTATGTATATATCTTTGATTGTTTATCTAGAAATTATCATTGTTCCTAAGATAGTCAAGGAAGCCTTGAGTAACACTAGGTGGTATAATGCAATGCTTGAGGATATACATGCACTAGATGAGTATCACACTTGGGACTTGGTGGATTTACCAAAAGAAAAAAAGGCAATGGGATGCAAATGGGTCTTTGCAGTCAAAGTTAATCTAAATGGTTCTATGGCTAGACTTAAGGCTCGACTAGTGGCTAAAGGATATGCTCAGACTTATGGGGTGGATTATTCAGACACATTCTCTCTTGTGGCTAAACTCATTTATATTCGCTTATTTATTTCATTAGTTGCATCTTAGAATTGGCCATTGCACTATCTTGATATCAAGAATGTGTTTCTTCATGGTGATCTCCATGAAGAAGCGTATATGGAGCAACCACTTGGATTTATTGCTCAAGGAAAGTATGGGAAATTTAAAGAAATCCTTGTAAGGTGGAAACAAAACCCTTATGCTTTTTTTGACAAATTCAGTAAAGTAGTTTAGGAATTTAGGATGAAAAAAGCATGTGTGAGATCACTCACTATTTTATATATAATCAATAATTCGTATTCTTCTTCTTGTGGTATATGTTGATGAAATTGTTATTACATGAAAAGTTTATTCGGGCATATCTTCACACTATTCATACTTGCATACTAAATTCCACACAAAAGATTTGGGACAACTAAAGTACATTTTTGGAGCAGAAGTAACTAGAAGCAAGAAGAGAATCTTTCTATCTCAGAGAAAGTATATCCTTGACCTACTTGTGGAAATTGGAAAGTCCGCAGCCAAACATTATAGTACTATAATGGTCCCTAATGTGCATCTGACCTGAGATGATGGCAGCCCCTTTGTGATACAGAGAGTTATAGAGGTTAGTAGGGTAACAAAACTATCTCACTATAACGCGTCCATACATTGCTTTTGCAGCAAGTCTTGTTATTGAATTCATGTATGCACCTATAGTCAAACAATGTGAAGACTTGGAACAAATCTTATGATACTTGAAAAGAACCCCTGGACTTGAAACTTTATATGGAAACCATATACATACTCGCATTGAGTGCTTTGTTGATGCTGAGTAGGCTGGATGTAAAACCAATAGACAATCTACTACTGATTATCTTGTATTTGTTGGGGGTAATTTCGTGTCATGGAGAATTAAGAAACAAGTTGTTGTATTGCGACCTAGCGCAGAATCTGAATATAGAGATAAGGCGCAGTCCAGAAGTGAGATCATGTGGATGCGTCACATATTGACAAAAATTGGAATGAGACATTCTACACCAGCAAAACTCTAGTGTGATAATCAAGCTTCTCTTCATCCTCAAATCCTGTGTATCACTAAAGAACAAAGAATATCGAGGTAGTTTATCACTTTATTTCTGAAAACATCCAAGATAACTTGATTTCCACCGATTATGTAAAGACATGAGAGCAACTAGCTGATTTGTGCACAAAGGAATTAAATAGATCTCGGGTCAATTACCTTTGTGACAAGCCGGGCATGATCAACATCTATACTCCAGCTTGAGGGAGAGTGTTATAGAATATAATCGGTGTAAATATTATCTCTTCTATATATAGTTAACTTAATTATTGGAGCAGATTCTTACTTGATTTACTTCGGTTAGTTTCGTTTCATATAAGCATATGTATTTGTAAAAGTATCTTGTCTTGATTAATATAAGCATATGTATTTGTAAAATTATTTTGTCTTGATTAATAGAAAGACACAAGTTATTCTCCATATAATATGTGATATAAGGATAATATTATTTATGTGATGGAGGATATACGAAGGGACAAGGTTTTCTTTCACCTAATCAAGGGTATAGATATTGATTGAGGGACTTGCAAGGTGACAACCCCCACCTCCATGTACTGAAGAACTTTTTCATATGAAGCATGCTAGGGCACCTCTATTACGAGCTCTAAATGATAAGTATACATATAGAGAAAGAAATCAGTATTGATCTTCCAATCTTTGATTGCTTACAACAATGAATATGGTCATTAGAGAAAGGAACAAATTCATAACATCTATATACAACGATATAGCAGCCCAGATGTACTCACCGGACATGTAGTGCTGGGTTAGAATGAAGAGTTGGTTGGGATCTTTTCGAAAATGGATGAGAACAATCTTTGGGATTTACATATCCATAAATTTTTATGTATTATAGATATCAATGTGTAGCACTGTTTGGTGTCCTGTAGTAAAAAGGATATCAATATGCTCACTACAAAACATACATAAGGGAAGAGGAATTATTGTTGGGGGTGTTTGGGGGGAGGGGGAAGTAGGCAAGTTTTGCTAGAAAAAAGAAGTAAATTTGTTTGAATATTAATATGTGAGTTATGATTGGGGTGGTCTGATATGATTTTGTACTAAGTTAGAGTTATGAATCAAATTGTAAATCGAGTTACATCGGAAGAAAATAAAACTCGACTAATAATTTGATTTGACTTGATTTGGTATTGAAAAAAGAAACTTCGACTATATCTTGGTTGGTTTGGTTTTAAATTTAAAATTAAAAAAGTTAACATGAGACCAAACCAAGCGGATATGATATATGTAAATTTAGATTTTATTTTATGCATAAAAGTATTTACTTTGATGTAGTTTCTAAATATTGCTTATGTATTTTCATAATTTATATCTTTTAACATATTTTTTAAATTTTTTTGAGACTAATAATACTAAAAAAAATAAATTAATTCAACAGTAAGAATGACAATAACGTTGAATCTGTTCTTTTGTTGTACACTTTTTTAGACATCTAAAATGCATAACAAAATTATAATTTTTCTTCAATGTTTAATCATGTAACTAAATATTTATTAGACTTTGTTTAGCACAATTTAGTACTTTTAAAATATGATCACTTCCATTATGACTTATCAATTTGTAATATTTATTTTATACAATTTCATTATTATATTATTGAATATTTTATTGTCCACTCATCTCATATTTTGTGTTATTTTCTTAAAAAATATCTTAGACAATTGTCGTTAAGTTAGACTAAAGAAATGTTGTACAAGTTAATTATATGTTTGTATGAATACTTTACCATAATAATTCAAGAACCTACAAAGTCAAAAAATTATTAGTTTGGTTAGATTTAAAATTTTTAAAAGTTGACACAAATGGTTTAATGGTTTTGTATTGAAAAACCCGAACCTAATCCAAAAAAAATCGAGGTTGAAAAACATGAAAAACACAATTTTTTTAGTTTATATTTATTTATAAATTTTAAAATTTGTCACAAAAGATTGGGTTTTATATTTGAAAAATTCGAACCAACCCCGTCATATACACCTCTATTATAGGGCTTCAATCGGGGGGAAATGCTTCCTACCAAAGTTTTTTCTATAATTAAGATTCAAGCCGGAGACCGCTTATTAAGGGATGAAAACTCTATCAATTGTGGTAATGATAGATTTTCAAGGAACTCAATTACTTTTATTTTCAAGGAACTTATTTTCTTGAAAATATTGTTTCTCAAAATATTTACCAAACTCAATATGAAAACTTAAAGAAAACAAATTCATTCTAATCACAACAAACGTAGGAATGCTAAGTGATTCATCAAAAAACAAAAAGGAGTTTTGTCCCCTCTTTTTTGTCTACAATTTCCCAATCCTTCTCGAATAAGGAAATTAAATCCTAAATTTCTATTCCTAATGAAAGTAGGACAAATAAATAAAATAGGAAACTTCACATTATTTTTGCCTTAAGATTCCATAAAACAAACCAGAAATATCCCTCTCTATATATATATATACACTCTCTCTCATCCTTCAGTTATTTCTTTTTAAAAAATTGTCTTCCGTTATCCTCCGCTATGTCGGTGATGATTGTGATAAGTTTGGGAGACATCGTAGTGGATTTGTTCACCGATCAATGCCCTTTAACATGCTAAAAATGATGAAGTTATGCAAGATAAAGTATTACATAATTTTATCTTTCATACTGTTCGTAAGCATTTCACAATGCAGATGGGAGATCCAAAAGGAACAGTATTGGGAGGGGATTCAATGTACAAATTTTTAGTTGTGATCAGGATCGTTTTTTAGATGATGGGATTCATTCTTGCTTGAAGCATTCAAAGAAGGGAACTGTAGTGATGGTTAGCGCTTGTACAGAATAGAAGAATCTAAATGCTTCTCAGTTTTATATCACGTTATGTGATAATCTCAACTCCCTTGATGGGGAGCGTACTGTTTTTGGAGAGAATACACTTGGATTTGACACATCGAATAGGATAAACGAAACTTATGTGGATGACAAGGGAAATCCTTTTCAAAATAGCCGAATCAAACACACTTACATATTGTATAATCCCTTCGATGATCCTTTCAAATTAGTCGACTTGATTCCAGATGCTTCACCTGAAAGAAATCCATAAGATGAGATTGATGATGTTCGACTAGAGGATGAATTGATGCAAAAGGATGAGGAATTAGGTGTTTGTGAAGAGAAGGAGGCACACTCCGTAGCAGTATTATTTGAAAGTGTAAGAGTTATTCCTGATGCTGAGATGAAACCCCTGACAATGTGCTCTTTGTTTGTAAATTAAATCCGTCAACTGAAGAGAAAGCACTGTATATAACTTTCTCACGATTTGGAACCGTGACAACTGCTGAAATTATCAGAGGTCACAAGAAAGGGAATAGTCACTTGAGGACAAGGAATCCCGTGATCAAGTATATTTTAAGATGGTTAATACTAAAACTGATAATCAAAGGATACGAGTTGATTTCAGCCAAAGTGTAGCAAAGTTATTGTCCCAATATCGACCTAGAAACCAAAGAAGCAGTGGTCCTTTCAATAATGGTTCTGTTGATGCCATGAATCTGCCGGAAGAAGACACAAGCAGCATGGTGGAGATGGTAACTCAATGTACTCAAAATTTTTGAGAACAAGACAAGAGACAAGAAATCACAAAGGGATAAAACACCGGCAAAGAACGAAGCCAAATTAAGGATGGTCAAATAGATTCAATTATGATTATTATGTCATTCACACTTTTTATCCATGTTTTATAATGTGTATAGTGACATTAACTTGTTTTATCGGAATGGTCCCACCTTATTGCATATGATTTGGATGGGGATGCCCTTAAACTAGCTTAAAAACAATTTGGTGTTGTTAGATTAATGTACTATTTGAACCTAAATCTTGAAAATTTTAGTGATTCTATTGTGATCTCGATTTGAATCTCTAATTTGAAATTTGCTTTTGTATCGTTATTAATTTCATCAATGTGTTATGTATTTCAATTTGATGTGTGTTCTATTTTATCTTGCTTGATTGCATCCGTTCTTTACTGGTTTATAAATAACAAATGGTTCTGCCTATAGAGATGTGAACTTTGTGATACTTTTAATTAGTTTTGTGATTAGTAATGATATAAATAATGAAACCTTCATGGTGATTGGTGTCTTCTGAGTCTTGTACCTGTAAAGGCTACCTAAATCTCTTTATCTATACTGGACTGAGCCATACACAGTGAACTCCAGCGACTAGTGGCTCTAGACATTAAAAGAATAGAACATTTTTGTCTAAAAAATTCTTAAACTTATAATGCTCTTTTATCTATCAAATAACCCTTCACATCCAAATATATTGAAATGAAATTTTATTGCCGGGAAGTTTTATATATTTTATGGTGATGAGTTCACAAATTGGACTCATTTAGAACTTTATTTATTGAAAATAGTGTCCTCAATTTCTCATTTTATGTCAATAACTGATGAGAACTCTTAAGTTTTGGGTATTTGGAGTTTTAGTGTAAGAATGGACACTTAGGCGCAAAACGGGAACAAAAAGGGTGAAAACAACTGAAGTTGAAGCTTGATAATTGCCAAGCATGCTTGGTGACTTCACCCTTTGTTCTAACTATTGAAACCCTAAAAGTAGTTGATTCAAAAGGCGGTGAAAAAGAGCGATCAATGCTTCACCAAATAGTTCCACGACGCATTTCCACCCAATCGTCCAAAATGCATAGATGCTGATGGCAAAGCACAACCATTGATGAACAAGAAGGACTAATTGCCAAACTTCTAGGCGATTCGCGACTAAATTCGTCATACGAATTCGCCAGCACTAAATGTTAAAACTGTAAATACTAGCCTTAATTATTAATTTAAAAGGTAAAAACAATATTATCAATTTTCACTTTTAGAATTTAGGTTTTTGATATTTTTTTTCAAGTTTGGAGGGGTTTTTGTCGGAGACTTGAACAAAGAAGTTATTATTCCCCAAATCAAAAGCGGGTCTTCTCCATTATTTTTCCTTTGCTCATACTAAGGTTTAATTTCTTATACCTGTTTGATTTTTTTATAACTTTATGTGTATTTGATTATTGCTTAATGTGTGGCCACAAATCCCCATTTTTGGGGTATGATTTAGCAAATATGTGTTTATATTATTGTTGAAACTTGCTTGCTGATAGGATTAGAAGCATTTTAATGGTCATTTCACCTAGTGGTTGTGGTTTAATTTAATGAATTTTTAGTTGCGAGCACAAAACCACACATGTGTTTTTGGCTTGCTCGAGAGATAGGTCGTGAAATCAAGACCACTAGATTGATGTCCTAAGGAGTGGGGCGACATGGGGCTCAGTCCGAGAAGGTGAGCCCTAGTCCCATATACAAGCGCACTTCATCGAAAGAGTGGGTGTGGATAGGGCGTAGGTTAGTCTTCATTAGACTAGTGGGTGTCCGAGAGGAACCCATTTTATATGGGGTAAGTTGCTCGAGATGGAGTTACTTTCACTTCAAGCTTAGCCTAGTTAGCGTTATTTTGAAAATTTTCATAACGAAAACATGTACCCATTGATTTACGTCAACATATGTTGCGGTCACACCCCAAGAACTTCTCCTCATAGTTGATTCCCCTTTGTATTTTTGTTGTCTTTACTAGTTGTGAAAAATCCCCCTTTTTGATATTTGAAACTTCGGTGTCACAAATTGAACTTACGTTGTTTTGATTCGATAATTTCTTAAGCTACTACTGAATAGAAGGAGATTCTAGTTTAGCTAACATTTTCACTACTACTTCCTTTTGGCACGACCAAAACCTTTGGTTGGGTTGCTATACTCCCTTCGATTCATAAACACTGAGACTGTAGGCTATTTTTGTTGATCACGATTCACATAGAAGAAGCATCAAAATGGCACCTTTGTCAGGGAGTGGTGTCACGTGAAAATGTAGTTATTTTACAGTTTTTTTTTTTTGCTATTTTTAGTTATAGTTTTGCTGACTTCAATTTTAGTTTAGTTTTGCTTATTTGAATTATAAAGAAGGAAAACATTGAACCTCAGGGATACTTTACTGATGTTAAAACAGGCAGGGGAGGAAATAATTATAGAAATATTGCTAAGGTTAAAACAAATCTTAGAGACATGCCCATCTCATTGAATGCCTAATAAGGCACAAGATTGTTCCTGTCGAGGTTTGAACCCGAAAATAGAAGAATAGATAAGCACCATTGTGAAGGGGGAATGTTGAACCAACCCTACAATGTTGTTACTACACTACTTGATAAAATGTTCAAAACCAACGAAGAAGCCCAAATAAAATACGAATGGGATAAACTGGCAGCACAATTAGATGTTCTATCCAAACAGATGATGGGATTAGAACAGCAAAGCTAGAGAGCAGGCAACAAACTTCTTCTTTCGAGGGTGCAAATAGAAAAAGAAGCACGAGAGTGTGCAAAATTACTATACCCCTTCACTTATCCAACAAAAACATGATGATGTTTGAAGTGGAGTATGTAATCTTAAGTTGAGTATCTAATCTCTAAGTTGAGTATCTTATCCTTGAGTGCTTCTGAGTTGAGTATGTTTGTAGTTTTGAGTATCCTTGAGTACTCTTTGAGTTGAGTAAGTTTGAAAAGATGTAAGTATGTTTCAATTTTTATCAAGTTTCAGCTTATGTTATGCTTTAAAATTCCCCTTACATGCTCGTACATTGTACATAATGAGCCTTTTTGCATGCATCTTCTCAAGATGCAGACACTGATATTCAGGATCATCAATCGGAGATTAATTGGTACATCCGAGAGTTTGAGTAAACTGTTGTGAGCCTCCTTGATTTTGGAGGATTTCATTTACCTTTCATTTATATAAGTTTTTATGGTGTCGTGGGTATTTTCTCAATTTCCATCATTTTCATTTAGAGGATTCATAGATAGTCAATACAGTTGAAAAGTCTGTATTAATCATTTTTTTAGTAAATGTTTTAAAGACATAAGTTGCCTATTTTATGGAGAATGGAACATATTATATTATTCTGAGTTTTCTTTTGAGTTAAGTTTTGTATTTCAGTTTCATGAATTTTATTCTGTTTTAAGCTTTTGCATGCTTAAGTTAGTCTTTCGCTTATAGCTAGCCAGCATGAGGATTCGCTTGGGGACCAACAATGGTTCTACAGTGCGACTTCATATAGGATATAGACTCGGGTTGTGAAAAAGTTATTATCAGAGCACAGAGTTCAAGTGTCCTAGTCTTTTTATGAAGCTGTGTCAAATAGGATCTCGTTTATGGTTGTGAGGTCCCCACTTATATAAATGGGGTACGACATACATTAAAGAAAATTTTCCCTTATTTCATACTCTTAATTGTGCAATAGAGCTAAGTCATATAGATCTATTCTAACTCGTGTGTTCTCAGATTTATTCGACTACCCATCATACTAAAGGTGGTGGAAAAGTAAAGTGTAAAGATCCTTATGGATGGGTTGTTCTTAGCAAGAGTCTTGATAAAGTCATGGGACTTCAGAAGGTCTTGAGAGAAGCCCAAGAGTAAGTTAAGCATTCAGTTTTAAAGTAATGCATTCATATGAATCTAGCATTTGAGTGAAAAGTGAGTTGTACCCTCTTGTCTAAGCCGTGTTTCAGCTGAGATCCTTATGAAGAAGTATGTCTAGAGCCTGGGTAATAATTTCATCCCAAAATGATAGTATGGATAAAGATATCATGAGCATAATTGGTGAAAGAGCCAGAGTTAGGGGGAAGTATGTAGTTGTTTAGTAATCTAAGTATGGGAGATAGTGTTTTTGAAAGATATGTTATCATAGTCATGCACCTAGTTAGATAATAACGAATAGTTTTCCCTTATGGGTAGACTAAGAAGTGAAAAGTTGTGAAAAACACATGATATGAAGTAGAGTAAGTGTTGCAAGTCAATATGAGTTAGAGTATACCTTAACTAGAAAGGGGTTATGATGATGGGTCATTGTGTTAATACTGACTAGAGGTGGTAAATGGGAGGGCTGAAAATGGGTAACATAAAATGGGTAACCATTTAACCCGTCCATATTTGATATGGGTAATGATGGGTTGGATAATAAATGGGTTGGTAAAATACTACTTTACCCATATTTTCATTAATAAATAGTACTTTACTTAAGAATGCAATATGGAGAAGATATTTTAGTATTTTTTAGATGAAAATGTTAAACATGCTTCATTTAGTTTTATTGTATCATAATAGTAAAAACAAACGTATAACTTTTCAATATAAAATAAATTTATGTAATAATAATATGATAATATTTTTAAGTTCAAAGTAAATGAATATTTGCATTTTTGGATCAAAACATGCTTAATTTACTTTAAGCAATGCCAATACTAATACATGGTTTGCGTATTTCACACTATTATTGATTATCCAATATAAAATTAAATAAATAAATAAAATTTTATTATAATTAAAAAAAGAAATGTATATTAAATTATAGATTTTTGGTGGGTCAAAGATTTCACCTTTTCAATATGAGAGAAAACAGTTAGTTCTGCAGAACAACATAAAAAGGAAGAGAAGTTACATTATTTTTAGTGATATCATGAATTTTGAGTGAATAAAACTTAGAAGTTTAACTCATTTGGTTAATTAATACTTTACCCATAGTTTATCAATATTTTACCCATATTTTTATGGGCAAAGTATGTGTGTCAACCGATATATTTCCCATGTGAAAAATCACTCACCTGACCCATTAAAATATGGGCAGTTTTGGAGGATCACCAAATCATGGGCTTATTTTTCTGCCACTAGTAATGACCAAGTGTAAGTGGTGAATATATAGAAGGGGCAACAGTATTCATGAATTGAAAGATTTAATCTAGGTTTATGAATTTTTAAAAGAGAACCTCACGGCATTCAGGGGATGATAGTGTTATTCGAGATATAATTTGGGTAAATGAGTAAGTAGTAAATAAGTTGTGAAGTGGAATGTGATGGTAACTCGAGTCTACAAATTGAGAGGTAAGGATTAACTAATTTTCATGAGGTCATAGTGGGCCACTGTTTCTAAATTTCCATAGTAATATTGAGGTATAATTATAGTAACCGAAGAATCATATTGATATTCACGTTTAGTAATAAACATTAAGCTTGAATTTGAGATGAGTATCGTGATCAAAAGAATGGTAACATGAGGATAATGATGTAAGTCTTAATATTTGAAATGGTAGACATGACATAGAATAGGTGAGGAATTGAAATTTCTGTTGCAATGAAAACGAGTAGTAGAGACCTTAACCTTTAGATAAGGTCAGTGAAGTGTGGTTATGTTACAAGGGTAAAAAGAGCATTAAGAGAATGTACACCACTTAGAGATGAGGAATAGTTTTGAGAATAATATATTAATGAGTTCCAAAGTGATTGGGAGTAGAAGGTTTTACTATGAGGAATAGTTAATTGAGAGCCCTTAGTTAGTTCCTACAGAGTTGGTTAGTAGGATTCCACGAAGTTGTTAGAGTGCTAAGCTTGAATGTGGTGGTAAGGAGTAATAGTCTTGGGATGAGATTCCCCATAGAGAGGTATAGAATCCGAACTTAAGGATTTGAGTTAAGCTCGAATATAGTAAGAGCAGACCATTAGACTCAGACCTTAGTAAGAGTATCCCCACTCTATACCCAGCTTAGTCATCATTCGAGGATGATTGATCCTAAGGGGAAGATATTGTAACACCACAGAAATTTTTTTGAACCAAGACTCTAACCGTTCATTGTAGTGAGTGATATTCTTTCAAGGAATTTAAAATTTCTTGAGTGTTAAGGTCACTAGATGTAGAACCTTAATTTTCAATATAAACCATAGAGAAAAACATTCAAGTTAGTCCTAATTTTCTTATGTTTTGGGTCAACTTCAACTAGTCATAAATTTTAGTACATAATGAGTTAGGAGATAAATAATATATTAAATTAAAGCCCTTCGAGTTCTTTATTCAATGCCGCCGAGTTTTCTCAATTCCGAACTCTAAGTGAACAGTTATTATGGATTAACTAACGTTGCACAAACCTGGAAGCAGCTCCCTGATGCGGAGCCAATACGAACCTCACTTCCTGGTGAAAAATAATTCCAACTCCCAGATCATTCTGTTTGTTTCTTTAGGGGTATTTTGGTCCTAAAATCCCTTCGGAGGTTATCTAAATTTCCCTAAACGTATAGACAATTAGTTTTCACAAATCAAACTCTCTTATTCCCTCAAAAGATTCCACGCTCAAGAAGCACTACGTCTACTATCTTCCCAGATTTTGATTCAAGTTCTTCAAGAAGATGGTTCTTTTTGGTATGTAAGCTTCCATATTGTTGGGCTAGTTCACCCACAAGCCAATCTTGTTAATTCCGGCTATAAATTCGTTCTAAAAGATGAAGCTTTTATGTTCTTGTTGTGTATTCATGAATTTTTTTCGTTCATAAATTGGTCTGAGATTGAGGAGTTGTTGAGGTTAATGTATCGATTTATAGATGGTTAGAGTTAGATTCTAGTGTATATGTGTTGGGTATCTAAATCTAAAGAGGGATTGAGAAAGAGAAATGAATTCAGTAGTCTTCTATAAATCCCAAAATTGTCTCCTTCAATGGGTCCTAATTGGCTTACTGAACTTGTGCCCTGGGTACAATTCAAGGTTGGAAAAAACAAACAACCAATCATGAAATGATACAAAAACCACCATCAAAAGGGCTTGGATAGTCCTTTGGAAAGGAAATCACATGTGAAACAAGTTTTCCATGCCTATCTCGTAATCTAGTAGATATCGATAATAAATCCCAAAAATACATAACAAAATTAACCAAAACAAAGCTCTACAAATCCAATAATAGGATATTGAAATGTGTAACTAAATTGAAATTATGGTTGTTCTTTTATTATAGAGACTAGTCAAATGACCTTCGAGATTGTAGAAGGACAGGCCTCCAAAGTATCCCAAACATGGTTGATTCCTCAAAGTTCAAAATCCCTGATAGCGTACTCAAGTTTCGTTATGAACCCCGTACACACAAAAAAAACTATGCTATCCCACAAAAATTAGCTTTTTAAAAAACTTAAGTGAAATGTTGAAACTTCTAATTTAGGTATTCTCGATAAAAAGTGGGTCTCACACAAAAACTCCATTTGAAGTTATTTCCACAAGGTTACTCAAAATGAGCCTGGAAGCCTCAAGAATTCTACCCCGAGCAAACACAATGGAACTATAGATAGTCAAGTAAAATCCAATTGATGAAATAATTCGATCTATGGACTGTATTATGGTAAAGATCCACACTGAAGGTCCTTCTAGGTTAAACTTGTTGTTCGAAAGCTACATCAAACTTGAATTCTGAGGCCGTCTACCTCAAGTTTTAGCTGAAGTCAACCATTAAATTTAAAAAAACTCCTAAATGCAGAAACATTCATAATACCCAAAAGAATGATGAGGTGACCGAATTGTCAATCCCTACAAGTCATAAATGACCTAGGGTCGCTATAAGAATGTTTTAAATGACAAAAAGAATGCAATAAGAGAAAATGGTCCGAAAGATCATTACATGTTTAACATTAAAAACATCTTGGTTAATGAGTAAAAATCACAACCTAGTGTGAGTAAGATTTTTGGGAAGACATCACTAATCTTCAAAGAACACTTTCAAATTAGAACTATACAATCTATAGTACTAACTCTAATGCCCCCAACTCAATACTTTACTCTTGGTATGCTTCTTCAAAGAATATAAACTATTATATCAGAAATTTTAAAATACTACTTCACCACAACAACTACTTAATCAAGAATAAGGATAGTAAAGTAAGTAACGGCTTTAATTTCAACTTACAAAATCAAACTACACCAAAAAAACCTATTCCATTTAGTTCTTCACTTTCAACCCTATATTCAACTAACAACTCCTTAATTTACTGACTATTGTTTGGTAGAGAACTATGTTATGATGGATGCAATACCTGCTTTAATTGTGTCTAGTAATAATCCTTTTATCCAGATAATCAATAGGAAAATATTAGCTTGTTGCTCCACAACATAGAATTATTAAGTATGAGAATGCTATATTAATTAATTTTAATGAAAAAAATTCATCCTTTTATATGAAGGAATTACGTTGTCGATGAAAAAATTAGTGATTTATTAGGATTTCTTTTATTGTACCTTCAACAATTTAAATAGAGAGAACTTGTATGAATAGTAAATTAAACAATAATTAATAATAAAGTTTGCAGAAATATAAGCAATAAAGTTTAAAGCATGCATTAAAAAATAATAATTAATAATATAAACATAAATTAATTACTATAAAAAGAATACAGGATTTATATCAATATAATGAAATTATAATGAAAAATATAGAGCTTACTGAATGCACAGTGTACTCGAGGTTTAAGGGAATAGATATCTTAGGCTTAAACAATTTCATCACCAGTGTATTGATGCAAAAACAATGGTTTCAGTGTGCTTCTAAACAGAAGCAAAAAGTAAACAAATATTTAACTGTCCAAAAGAATAAGAAAAAGTTTAGATTTTTTGTTATTTTATAATGAGATAATATTTCTCTCTTTATAGACAACAAAGGGTAGTGTGAACAAATGCTTATTGTGCCTTATCGGAAATGGTACAACTCTTTGAAAAAATTACACCATTCAAAAAGGTCACAACCTTTTATAAAACTCACAAGTTTTCATAAAAGTTGCAAGTTTTTGTAAAAGTCACAACTTTTCATAAAATACACAATTTTTCATAAAAGACACATCTTTCATTAAAGTCACAACTTCTCATAAAAGTCACAGCTTTTCATAAAAATCACAACTTTTCATAAAAGTCACAACATTACTAAAAGTCAGTACTTTTCATGAAAAAGGAAGGATAGTTTTGGAAATAAAATAAATTAAAAGAGGATCCTTGTTTGTGGTGGTGCAACATAGGTAGGAATGGGTTCTCTTTTATATATATATACTAGTTTCTGGGTAAGCGCCACGTGCGTGTGGCCATATAAATAAAAATATTTTTGTGAAGATCGTATATTAACAATATCTTAAAGTTATATTATGTGTTATAAAATAGAAAATACAAAATACATGTTCTTAAAATTGATAAGTGTCCTATACGGTGTTTTTGTTTCTAAGATCCAAAATCCAAAAACAATACAACTACAATATTTAAATGTTATGTGCTTTGTTAATGAAATATGTGTAAAACCAGTAACATATAGAAATATTTTACCGTAAAATTAATGTTGTGCGTTGCACATATTAAGCCCTAGCAAGGAAATTAAATAATAAGTGTCATGAGTGTATTCTTCTCTAAGAAATTTATTCGACAAATCCGACAACATCCATTGCTGAAATACTTGGACAAATCGAAAAATGTTCATAGAGTATTTTAATAGCCTTTAACTTTGACATTGATTGAGAAAAAACTGCTCAGAGATTTGATATACTCTTCTTTAGAGCCCATAAAATTGGAGAGGGGACTTGAGGAAAATGAAAACTATTCTTGGCTTTATATAATATTTTCACTTTAAATGATTAATTAGTCTCTTTAGCTTCTTTTCATGTATTTATCATTGAAAATAACATATATTAATATATTAATTATGGGATTCATTGTATTGAAATCTAGAACTTTTAAGATTCTAGCAATGTAAAGGTAGTTGCTTCTATATTTCAGTTAATGTGCAACTTAAATCTCTACCTATTTGCTCTCATTAACTAACATTTGTCTCTTCATTTTCTTTAACGTTAAGATTATTTAATTTTCGTAACTATTTAAATATTCTCAATTCATTAATGGTAAAAATAGATTATTGCTCAATATTTTTCAAAAATAAAATAATCAAATATGAATATAACATTTTTATTTAGTATAGGGATAAAATGGTAATTTAACTTTACATCTTGGAGCTTTCCACTTATAATATAATATGATATAAATTTCATTGTCAAGATCATTTCATCTTAAGGGAATACAAAATCTTAAAAGTGCTATATTTTTTTATTATTATTTTTTATTTAAAAATTATGAGTCATAGAGTTATTTTAAGCATAAGAAAGAGGTCTAAGAAATCTCAATGGAAATTTTTGGTAAGAAGTAATGAAACTTGCTAAATTCCAAGAACTTATAAAGAACAACATCAGACGTTAAAGAAGAGACCAAAAAGCCTCGAACAACAACACTCCTAAGTAAAGTGAAATATCATGTCCATACAAGAACATAATTCATTAATTCAAATGGAGGACCTTCGGCTCCGTTCTTATGACCCTAAAACTATTAGTATTATAAATGTTTTTCCTCATCGTCTCAGAATAGTCATTACCATTGCTTAGGTGTCATATCACCAGACAATTATAAATGTCCCTTGAAAAAGTCCATAGCAACATTGAATGTAATGACAATTATTTAATGTCGGTAAAGACTCTAGCACTCTTGTTACTGTGCATATTCATTACCGATAAAAGAATATTTTTGTTTTAGTTTATTTTGGACATTTACTTGTTTCAACAAAACTTGATCTCTTATTATGCCTAAAAATAAGAGACGAAGAAACATGACAAATTAGTTAACTTGCAATAAAAGAAGTGAATTAATTGACTCTATACTAATATTCTAGGAAGGGTACAATGGCATATAGAATAATTGTACCTAAGAATGAGCAATCAATACTAATTTTGGCAAAGAGAGGAATATTTTTGGTTCTTTTAACAAACTTCTACATTGGTTGTGTATTAGTTATCACATATTCATTGTTCCGTGCTATCAAATATAGCACAACCCACAAGAAATTTTTCCAAAAAGTATACAAATAAAACTATGGAAAGAAGCAAAAAGAAGATAAATTTTCAATCATTCGCACTGGAAGTTTTTACTGAGTTAAAAAAAAAAGACACGAAAATAGAAAAAATAAATTGCAATGGATACATGAATTAATATGACTTACAGTAAAATATTAAGTTGCATTAGGTAGGAGGAAGAAAATTTTGAGGATTGAAACATACTTCACAAGAAACGTAACTAATGTATTTAAATTCAACTACCCTTTAGCGAAAAAATCCTGCCAATAATAGTGGAAAAAATAAATGTTTTGTTATCAAATAACCAAATATAATGAATTGAATCATTTCACCAATTTTGTGAGTTGTGGATGGAGAGGTTCAAGAGTAGTAATGCCACATTGCGATCAAAACCATTTTCTTGTTTACATGAAGAAACCTGTAGGAAGAAAAGAAAGAGATAATCGGTTTTAATCATCTTGCTGAAATTTATAACAGAGTTAAAAAAGATCATTAAAAAAGTAAAAAGATATTGTCATAGTAACATGAATAATTATGACTTATTGGAATCGCCATGAAGAGGAGAAAGAAAATTTGAAGGAATAAAATAAACTTCATAAGAAACATAATTAATTTATTTGAATTCGTCTACCCTATAACGAAAAAAGACAAAAATAGTGGCAGAAAATCCCTCTATTTGTATTAAACAAATTGTAGGTCGCAAATTCTTTGGAAAAGTTACAACCCTTCAGAAAGGTCACAACCTTACATAAAAGTCATAACTTTTCATAAAAGTCACAACTCTTCTTAAAAGTGTTAACTCTTCCTAAAGGTCGTCAATTTTCATAAAAGTCACAACTTTTCATAGAACTCGCAACTTTTCATAAAGTCACAACTTTTCATAAAAGTCATAATTTTTCATAAAAGGGAAATGATAGTTTTGGTAATAGCTAAATTTAAAGGGGAATCCTTGATTATGATGGCGCCACATAGGCGGGCTAGGGTTCTCTTATATATATATATATATATATATATATATATATATATATATATATATATATATATATATATATATATATATATATATATATATATATATATATATATATATATATATATATATATATATATATATATATATATATATATATATATATATATATATATATATATATATATATAGAATGGGATAACATTTACTTAATAGATGTCACTTCATCATAAGGTTCTTTCCTAGTCGTGTATGCTTAATTGTCTCAAGAAATGTGCTACTTGACCATAGAGGTTCTACTCCAATTATGTTTGAGTTAACTTCATATTTATAAGATCAAATTTTTAACACACTTGATTTATGGGGGTAGCTTTTGTAAAATATGAAGTATAATTATTTTATCAATCTACTTATAAATATATCAAGTTGTTATAAATATATGTATTTTTTAAAATCTTTCTCCCTATATTAATGAGATGAAGTTCATTTTATAAGTAAAAGAGAATATTTTATGCCTTCTTACATTTTGTGATTATGTAAAAAATCCTAGGTGATATGGCTGTACATGAAAAGGTTGGTTCAGATTTTTCAAATGTCAAACCAAACCATTTATATAACATACTTAAATTTATAAACCAAACCAAACTACTAAAATTTGAGTTTTTTGGGTTTTTCAACCCAGAGTTGGTTCGGCGTTTTCAAATACCAAACAAAACAAAACCATTGCGTCAAATTTTAAATTTATATATCAAACCAAATAATATACCTCGAATTTTGTCACATTTTTGGATTTTTTCAGTAAAGTTTGCATACAAACATATAATTAACTTGTGCTTAAAAATTTCTTTAGTCCAACCAAAATACAATTGTATAAGGTGTTTCTTAAGAAAATAACATAAAATATGATATGAGTATTGATGACACAAAAATATTCAATTAAAAATAATAATGAAATTATCATATAAAATTAATATTGTAAAGTCATAATAAAAATGATCATAATTTAAAAGAAATCATGCTAAAATAAGTTTAATAAGTATTAGTTACATTACTAAATCTTAAAGAAATCATAATTTAAAAGAAATCATGCTAAAATAAGTTAAATAAGTATTACTTACATTACTAAATAATTAAGAAAAATTAAAATTGGATTATGTACTTTAATCATCTAAACCAATGTAAAACTATAGAACAAATATTCTATTATTGTCATTCTTAGTGTCGAATTGATTTTCTTTTTGCATTAGTAATAATTTGATTTTGATTTATGTTTTATTATAATCATCAACATCTATGAACTATAATCTTTATTGGACCATTTCAAATTCTAAGTTTTAAACTTGAAATAGTATATTAAAAGATAAAACTATGAAATAGATTAACATATATTTTAAAATTATATCAAAGTAAATATTTTTATGTATAAAAATAAATTTTAAAATAACATATATAATGTCGGGTAAGTTTGGTCTTGGGTTGGGTTTTTTTAGTCAAATCAAACCAATCCAAATATAGTCGGGTTCTTTTTTTCCAATATCAAACCAAGATTTAAGCAAACCGCTAGTGGGGTTCTTTTTTTGGGTTGACTCAATTTGTGGTTTTGTTTTATTTTCTGTTCGATTCCGTACACTCCTATAGGTGGTATGGACTTTTATTTTCTAATTAATTTTCTAGGACGTGTTTGAAGTTTCTCACATGATTTCTAGAAAGATCACAAACATTTATTACAACCTACTCTGCAAGTTTTATCTTTAAATGTCATAAAGATTTAATTGCTATCATGGACATTTTTTTAAATGCTCAAAAGTATTAATTACTTATCTTTATTTTGGAAGAATAGAGATAAGAGAAAATTTACTAGAGCATTTCTCAGTGAGAGTTTTTTCACGTATAAATTGTTAGGTTTGGTTGGATTCTGGTTGTCATGTTGAGTTCTTGAGAATAACCTTCCCCTGGCGTTACCATTTGGTTTGTTCTTCCTCATTTTATTCCCATTTATCCTTTCGTAGCCTAAACATTACTTGATTTTTGGTTGAATTAAATCTTTGTATAGATGTAAATGAAATTGGAAATCAGGGAATTCATTGCACCGTCTGTTGGAGAATACATTGTATACATTCTAATGCAGGAGGTGAAGTGCCATGAACAAGCTCTTTATGCTGGAATTGTGTTTTCTATACGAGGAATTGTAGAGTTTATTCTTAATAATGAGTTCAAAGCTAAATTTTGTATCAACAGAAAGCAGGTGTGGATGCAAAAGTTTGTCCTAGAAAATGAACCCTTCCTTCCCTTAAATGCTTCCTCCAAATTTGCCTAAAACTATTTAGTCCTTTTAAATGTGTTTATCATTCTGAGGAGTAGGAATAGTCACATTTTTACTCTTTAGTTCCTGCAGATCACTTAAGGAACCTAAATCTCCTATACAATAAATGTATTTGTTATAGCAATGAATGCAAAGTTTCTTATAATCTATGTATCTAAATATTTTTTTATGATGTCTTCGGATTCCACAGAAAGCATATTTTCAGGACCAAAACAAATTTGTTAACACATATGAGTAAACTCTTGGAAAAGGATATAAAATCACTTCTGCTTTAGTTGCTTGACATCTATTATCATATGAGTAAACTCTTGGAAAAGGATATAATATAACTTCTGCTTTAGTTGTTTGACATCTATTATCATATGAGTAACTCTTGGAAAAGGATATAAAATCACTTCTTCTTTAGTTGCTTGATATCTATTATCATATGAGTGAACTCTTGGAAAAGGATATAATATAACTTCTGCTTTAGTTGTTTGACATCTATTATCATATGAGTAAACTCTTGGAAAAGGATATAAAATCACTTCTGCTTTAGTTGCTTGATATCTATTATCATATGAGTGAACTCTTGGAAAAGGATATAATATCACTTCTGCTTTAGTTGCTTGACATCTATTATCAATATCATGAAATAAATAAGATAACTTGAAGCAACTTTTTTCTCTTTTGTGTCGTTCAAAATAATTTAATACTTCCTCCGTTCCACTTTACATGCACCTTTTCATTTTTGGTCCGTCCCAAAAAAAATGATATCTTACTATAAACTTCAAAATACCCCTTGTATCCTTAATGAAATGATTTTCAACCAGAAAGATATCTATGAATTGTTTAGACTCACAAGTTTCAGAAGTCTTCCATTTTTTCTTGCCAAGTAAATCAATGACACATCATATCAGATCATATTATATTATAAATGGGAAGCCTACAAGTCAAAAGTTGAATTGCGAAAATATCCATACACTAATTTTTTATAAAAAAAAATATCTTTTATTAAATTTTAAAATCAAATAATATTTTTTCTTAAATTTTGTTACATTTTTTCTTGATCTATCCTTATATATATATATATATATATATATATATATATATATATATATATATATATATATATATATATATATATATATATATATATATATATATATATATATATATATATATATTACTTTCTCCTTTTCATAAGATAACCTAGTTTGACTTGAAACAGAGTTTAGGAAAAGAAAGAAGACTTTTGATTTTGTGGTTCTAAACTAAAGTTATGTCAAATATACCAAAATGCCTTTAATATTGTGGTTTTAAACATGTTAAATAGAAAGTTAAAGTTAATGTTTTGCTAAAAAGAAAGAGGTCATTCTTTTTTAAAAAACTTAAAAAGAAAACAGGGACATTTTTTTTTTAAACGAGGGGAGAAAAATCTTACATTTTCCGTAGCAATTTCCTTTTATTTGCATTAAAAAATTTCAATCAAAAGTAAAACTACCTTTAAGATATTTTATTTACGACATCACAATAAATATTAGCTCTTTAGTATTTTTCTTCAACTCCAAGGCTTTTGCTCTTCTAACTTCCGAAATTTTTGGCTCCCAGTCCAATATATCACTACATATAATTATAGTTTCTAAAATCATTTCACTTCCTAGTAAATTTTAATTTAAAGCTGATGATTTTTTTCTATTAGGTTGTATCATGTATCTTTTCATTTGTAATAATTTAAAATTTTATTTGTTTTATTGATTCTTGTAATTTTTCATTATAATTTGTTCTTCTTCCTCTGGTTACCAGGCTTTCAATAAAGATTCTTTTTGGAATAGTTTTTTTTTTTTCCATTTGTGATTGACAAAATATGTCTGCTTCACGTATTAAAATGATTTAATTTTCGTTTTGGTTGCATTGATATTCTTTATTTTGCTTTATAAGATATCAATAATCTTAATTAATATTCTGAAGAAAAATAATGTTACACCTTGTGCACCAATAATATTAATGTATAAGTAAATAAATACAATATATATATATATATATATATATATATATATATATATATATATATATATATATATATATATATATATATATATATATATATATATATATATATATATATATATTACTTTAATTAATATTGTGTGTCCATTTGTTAATAAGGAATAAAGTCTCAATTGTAAGCAAAATAATTGGCAGAGTTAGATGTTAAATTTTAAATTTGATACAATTTATATTGTTAAAATTTAAATTTCTAAGTTAATTATATATGTCAAAGAACTTAAATTACACTCTTTCTTTCATTTCTTCCATTTTCGGATGTTGGTTAGAATGAGGAATTGAGATATGACTATTTCTTAGGCAAAAATTAGCTAAATAAAGAACTTTTTTAGTTAAAGTTTAAATGACTTTTTGATTAAATTAAGAATATAATCTGATCAAGATAAAGTAAGAACAAGAATTGGATCAAATACGTCTGTACAAATAAATTTTCTTTTCTTTTTAATCGTCTTTGTTACGTCAACAAGATGTGTTAATTTATTTATATTTTTTTTATTTAATAATGAAAAAAAGTTTGTATCAATAATAATAAGTGAATATCAACTTATTATAGCTTCTATTTTGTAAAAGTGAAATTTATGATATAATATTATGTCAAACAATTAAAATTAATATATTTAATCTCCGTTGCGACTCTTTTATTTTCAAAAATTAATTACAACAAGGAAGCCATTCCATATGTTAATTGTAATATAAAAAAGTGATCACTTTTTATAATTGATTCTTGTGTGCTATAAAGTATTTTATTGTTTAGTTATCTACTGTTTCACTTTTATAATATTTTTATATTTATTGAATATAAATTTTCACATTTAGACATGTTTTGCATTAATTAATTTATCATTAATTTTTTTAATATTATGATGACAGGTTCATTTTATTGTTCTTTCACATTAATTGAGTTAATGATATAGATATTTTTTATTTTAAAAGTGGAAGCTTTTAAATTCAAAATTATATTATAAAAATAACTTTCACAATTTTTAATTAAAAATTACTTTTTGCTAACTTTTATAATTAAATCAATAATGACATTACAACATTTGTCTTAAAATATTGAAATTTATTATATGTTTTAAAAAATAAAAATGTAATGACACTACCACGAAATGTAAAAAAGAGTTTTTCTAACTATTTTATATAATTTATTTTTACAAAATTCTTACATTACCTGGATTCAATGGACTAACTTGGTGGGACACAATAAGATAAAGATATTAGAAATATGAAACTATATAAATTTACTATAATACTAGGGATCAACCGTGCAGCGACATTCTCATGACTAGTTATATTATAAGTGGGAAGATCCTAATTCTAAAGTTGGATTACAAAAATGCCCTTCAAATTTCTTAATTAAATAAGAAAAATGACACATAAGTTGACCAAATACATTATTAAAGGCTAGAATTTATTATCTTTCACTACTTAATGAAGTTTACTCGTGAATCCTTTTAGCTTATGTTGTTACATTCTTTTATTAGCATTCCTTTCATTTTTTATTTATTCTTTTATAAAATAATCGGGAAAGTGTTAGTTCTTTTATTTTGTGTCTCATCCTCTTGTTTTACTTACTTTTTATTTGTTGGTTACTTCTTTTTTAAGTAATAATATATTGTTTTGTTTAGATCTTCTCATTTTGCATCATATAATGGCAGGTATATGTTACCTCTTTCTATGTGGATTGACTAGATGTTACAAATGTATTTTCTTTAATTTTCATTTTTTATTTCAATAAAATATATATTAATGGATGGAAATTCTTTTATACATGCTCAAGTATTCATTCATTCATGTTATATAAATCATTGTTGTTTTGATTGTCATCCATTACTAGCTTGCAATCTTAAATTTAAATTGGATAGTAATGAAGAACATTCCAATTTTATATCAAAACTCTACAACGTTAACAACAAAGCGATATCAATTTTTTTTGAATATATTTCAGTTGTATGGGATAATTACATCATGTCGATTATAGAGGTGTCAAATAAAAATTATTGTGTTTGTGTCCATACTGAAGCGGATAATCTAGAAATCCATAGAGTGAATTTGGTACATATATTTACTTCTTTAATAGTTCAGTCTAACATTTTCTCTTAGAATGAGAGTTTTTTAATTTATGTTTAAAATCCTGTATGAAATGGTATGATACGCAAGGTCCTAAACATTTATAAGCGTTATTATACATTGAGATTGGTCCATACTAATAAACTAAAGATGAGTGAGTAACAATATTCCTATCAAATCAGATAAAAAAATTCATTTCCTATTTTTTTTCGTTTGAGTTATGTTATTTTTATAGTTGTTTGTTTTATTTTTAATGAATTGATTGTCAAATCTAGATAAGTATTTTGGCATATTAAGAGTCTAAGCAATTTTAGGATATGTCATTCATATTTTTCTTATTTTTTGATTTGTTATTATCTGAAATAATTTTTTTTGTATTTTTTACACAATGCTACAATTTTTTATTTAATAATAAAAGTCGTAGTTTTTATTTTTAAAAGAGAAAATAATTGTGATCTCGCTTTATTTTGCATGTGTATGTTTTGGAGTAAGTTTTTAAACTTTAAATATATTTGTTCACACTTTCCAAGAAATGTTGTTTTTTTTACTGTAGGGCCAAATATCTCTCTTGATGAGTAAGAAAGAAGTGTCATCACAAGTCAGCAAGAACACTTGTTAATTAATTAATTTTAAATAAATTTAAAGTTTGTCGATTTATAATATGTGGAGACCGAAATTCAAATATATTTTCATCAAATCTGTTGATTGGTTGATAAAGATCCATTCATTCTTATTCAATCTTTGAGTTCAATTCTTGAGAATGGAAGGACCTCATATGAAGTACCCTCAAAGTGGAATGTCACGCACGAATTCAAATTAGTGGAACACCAAATGGGAAACAAAAAAAAGTTCCATAAATATTTAGTCAAATTGCTCTCATACATAACTAATCATCATAGCAATTTTTTAGTATTGTCTTACAATTTCCAAAATATATATTTCATATAATTGGGATGACGTGCATTAATTTTTATTCTTCAAAGTATCTATCAAATCTTCAAATTTATACAATATGAACTCTTATGCCTCTATTTATAGCGTAAAATAGAGGCATACAAAAGGTTAGTCATAAACATGACATTAACATGAATATAATGAGGGAGGTTATGGAAGAGAAATGTTACAAGAGTAATGGTTATAAAGTTAGAGGATAAGTAAAGTTATAGGTTATGGTTATCTTCATAATTGAGGAGGTTATGTAGTAACTTCTTGGAGTAGTGGACATCCACATTATATTGTTTTATAACACTCCCCTTTGGATGTCCATAGATAATAAGCCTCGTTAAAACCTTACTAGGAAAAAATTCTGTGGGAAAAAAATCCTAGTGAAGGAAAATGAGTACACATATCTTTTAATACGCTTTGAATGTTGCCTCGTTAAAAACCATATCAGGAAAAACCAATTGGGACAAAGCCATGATTAAGGAGAAGAGTACAACACATATTTTTCTCCCCCCGATAAAAACTTCACTTGCTATCTCGAAAACAATGCATTTCAATCTTGTATCACAATTTCTCAAATATTGATGTTGGCAATATTTAGTGAATAATTTTACAAGATTTCACTTGAATAAACATTTGAACGTCAATCTCCATTTTGTTGAAGATCATGTGTGAAAGACTTTTGGTGAATTATGCTTTGTTCGATATCTTTTGATTATATCCTCCCTTCAATTGAGCTATATATTACTGTTGTATATGGTGACTGGAAAATAACATATTTTTTGAATATGATAGATCATGATTTCAACCAAATACAGTGGTTATTAATGTTTGTTGAATGCCAAAATACTGGTGTGCCTCCATATGTAAGCAATAACTCTTTTGCGATCGAGCTTTGTGTAAATCAAATAAATATTCTACATCTGCATAATCAAATAATTTTGACTCATGAGATATTGATAAATTTTATCGAAGCTAGTCTTTTCTTCTCAAAGAAAATCACACATCTCCTAGCATTTGAATAACCAGCAATCTGTAAGTGCACCACTTGCAACCCATACATGACATTTTAAATCATTTTCATGAGGTTGAAAAGATTCTTTATTTGTGTTAATCAATCTCGAAACCATTGGGTACTCAATGAAATTGTTTTAACACCTTTTAAATCCTTTAAGGATTTTCATTATCCTTCATCGTCTAGTTAGACGTAATAATCAATCATTATGCATATTCAAATATTTCATCTATTGCCAGACTAAAACAAGTCTCATTGCATTCACCATTGGAGAACATATCTTCATTTAATAATGTCAGGACTTATGCAAAAACTCTTTATGCCCCAAGGCACGAACTCTACTTTATATCTTACAGTTATACTTTGGCACAATGATTCATTTGTATTCTCACTGACATATATTTTGATCTATGAACTATATGTTCGAAAACATCACTTTTATAAGTAAAACAAAATATATTTTAATAGTGTCAATCATTTATCTGTCCACACAATATGACAGATTCAAATTTTAGATCCTCATAACCATTTATGGAACTGAGTTCTAAATCATATCAAGTATATCGTCGACGACCATTTTGATATCGATTCCAATACGACATATCTTACCAAGATCTCTTCATCATTTTCACGTACTTGAACCTTTGCCAAGGGTTTATGAAATGTTATGTCAAGTTCCTTCAAAGCACTTACCTCATTAGCAATGACCATTTTAATAATTTGATCCTCTCCTTTATCAAGGAGTTTTACATTTGGAATCGATTGGTCTATCACGCTTCAGGCATACCATAGGCTCTGTCCTTCAAGGACTATTTATTGGAGCATTTGCATCTTAATTAAAATATTGGGTCAGCAACTACATCTGGCAAATTTCTTGCAACATTTTGGAAATGAATATGCTTTTGAACTTCAAGTTCACAATTTTTTAACGAGGATCTAGATAGTTCACCCACACATAATTTTCAGCTGCTACACATATCTCCCCCCCCTAATGTTAGGAAATCTAACATTCACCCCAACCTCATTTGTGGGATCCATCTTGGTGCATGGAATAATAAAATCATATGTGCGCACATCAAATTTTTAGATGGAAATTATTTGGTTTCCGACACCTGAACCAATTGTGTTAGGAGAACCTTGTTGGCTTGATGCATACATGTTAAATAAACTCATCTCAAACCAAATTTTATTTGAGATATTTGTTCTCATAATCAGCTATGTAGTTATAATTGGAGTCTACAATTTTCGCTAAACCAACCAGCATTATCAACATGACATTATAGTTTGAACTGTGCTCTTAATTTAGTAATTCGAGCCAACAACCTTACAAAAATCAGTTTGTAAGTTGATACAAATACACATGTGACCATACCATAGATGCATCTATTAAATCATAATATCAAACGGTTCACATGGCAGGTGAATGAGACCATATTCACCTTTTTATATGTTTCAAAGAATTTTAGGGGATACGATCCCAACCTTAGCTGGTACATGATCATTATGTAACATAATTTTATCACGAGAACAAGCTACAAAAGAGAATTCTTAAAGAATATTTTATTTCTTCAACATATAGCCACATGAATTCTCAATTTCTCCTACATCACATTTGAATCGGAATGGCCAACCAATTATGCCAACTGGTATTTAATCTAGTAAATTTCTCATTTACTTTTGCATGTGATTCCATCGTCATGCCCATGTTTGTATACAACAAATAAGAGGAAAAATGAGTAATCTTATACATAAGTATTTATAAACCACTTTTGTTGTAGTAATTTCAAGATATTAATCTTCCCATAATTTACAGTCTCAATTACTTATTTATTTTCAATTCTTCAAAAACTTAAAAGTTTCTTTTGAGACTTACTACAACCCGAATATTATAAATAATTTCATTTCTTCTGATAGTTACAAACTAGATCTTTCGTAACTATCAATTAATTTTGTGGACTGTCACAATTTTTACAATGTCATTCTTATGGGGATCATCTCTTTCAAGGAGAAAACTATTATTATTGTCATGGTTAAAATTATTACATTCAACAGTTATTTCTTGATAAACAATGACGAATTTGTGTTGCCATACAACAACATTTATTTTTGTCATGACCACAACCTACATAAAATATTTATTTCTTTCCTTTGTTTGTGTACTCAAAATATATATATGACCCAAATGACTATTTATGTCAAAAAAATTTCTTTCAATCTCTCAAACCTCCCGTAGACGTGAGAAGTGACATTCATCCAACAATACTTGAACATGTTCTTGTCCATATGAACACAAGTCAAATTTTCGTCAATATATTGACCATAACTGTAACGACCTGTTTAGTCGTTTTGAGTAGCAGATTTTATTTCTGGAAAAACTGGCTGATACGACGGACCTTCATGGGCACGACGGACCGTCGAGGGGGTCTCGTTCCAAAACACTTAGAATTATGAAATTTGGGTACTGAAATTGAGTCTCTGAAATCTGTGACGGACCTGCAGGACGGACCGTCACAGTCACAACGGACCGTCGTGAGCCCCCATTTCAAAACACTTCAACTCTTGAGAATTTGGTACTGGGAAAAACTCTCTGAACGCCGTGACGAAAGTGCAGGACGGACCGTCGTGGGCACGACGGACCGTCACAGACTCCTCGAGGAAATGGAGTCTCTGACCGTTGCGACGGACCTGCAGGACGGACCGTCGCAGGCACGACGGACCGTCACAGGTTGCGTAATCCCAGGCTGGGTCGGATTTCTGGCAAAATTTTAAAGGGGCGTTTTGGAATATTCCGGCTTTAATTTATAAAATTAGTGGGTTAATGTTATTAGTTCAATTTCTTGGGGGTTAAAAGACTAACCTTGAGTTAATTGGTGGGTTAGTTTCATCACCTTTTATTCTTAAATTCTTGTGATTTAGGGTAAGAGGAAGAAGGTTTGAGGAAGAAAAATTAGAAAGAGAAAGAGAAGAGAAAGAGAGGCTCTTGAGAGAGGAGGAGCAAGGCTGCCTTGAAGATTTCTTGCTTGGTCACAAATCCTTGGTGGAGGTAGGTTATGGTTTATGCTATTTGTAGTAAACTCTTAATAGCAAATGATATGTATTGGGTAATCTTGTAAACCCTTCTATATGCTTAATTGTATGCTT
This sequence comes from Solanum chilense, assembly GCA_032847665.1. Classification (NCBI taxonomy): domain Eukaryota; kingdom Viridiplantae; phylum Streptophyta; class Magnoliopsida; order Solanales; family Solanaceae; genus Solanum; species Solanum chilense. Next base: position 49,645,840 of record CM064974.1, read on the forward strand.
GTATGAGTGTGATTATATGTTTGTGATAAAATAAGCATGATGAAGCTTTTGAACCCTAAATCTTGAAGAAACCCTAATTTACTTGTTAATGATGATGCCTTGGTATAAAAGAAGGCTTGATGAACTATGTTTTGAGATTGATGATGCCTTGATATAAGAGTAAGGCTTGAGAAATTGATAGAATAAGATTAGTGGATCGGAGTGCCACGTTCCGGCACATAGTATTAGTGGATCGGAGTGCCACGTTCCGGCACATAGTATTAGTGGATCGGAGTGCCACGTTCTGGCACATAGTATTAGTGGATCGGAGTGCCACGTTCCGGCACATAGTATTAGTGGATCGGAGTGCCACGTTCCGGCACATAGTATTAGTGGATCGGAGTGCCACGTTCCGTCACATAGTATTAGTGGATCGGAGCGTCACGTTCCGACACATAGTATTAGTGGATCGGAGTGTCACGTTCTGGCACATAGTATTAGTGGATCGGAGTGCCACGTTCCGGCACATAGTATTAGTGGATCGGAGTGCCACGTTCTGGCACATAGTATTAGTGGATCGGAGTGTAACGTTCCGACACATAGTATTAGTGGATCGGAGTGCCACGTTCCGACACATAGTATTAGTGGATCAGAGTGTCACGTTCAGACACATAGTATTAGTGGATCGGAGTTCCACGTTCCGGCACATAGTATTAGTGGAGCGGAGTGTCACGTACCGACACGAGAGGAATAAGTTCTGAATCTTGAAAGATGTTAAAATGCTAAATCTAATGAACCGATTTCCCTAATGAGTATGGTATTGAGGCTTGAGTCCTCATGGATGAACTTGGTGGTATTTATTGACGATTTTAGTACTTGTTGTTGCTACATGTTGAGTATTGTAGTTGATTTATGAGATTAACTGATATATACTATTTTCTATTCTGAGTTGGCCGATGATACCTACTCAGTACTTGTGGTTGTACTGACTCCTACTTGTATGTTTCTTTCTTTGTATTTGTGGAGTGCAGCAAACGTGCCGTCGTCCTCAACTCGACCGCGATTCTAGCCAGTCTTCACTATACCGGATTTCAGGGTGAGCTAATGCTTCTAGCTTGGACTGGGTCTTCTTCTTCACGTCTTGATGCCTTGAAGTTCCAGCATGGACTAGCTTTTATTTGTTTTAGCTTCTTAGAATACTCTTAGTTTGGTAATTTGATCGTAGATGTTCTTGTGATGATGACTTCCAGATTTTGGGGATATTTATAGTTTTGATGTTTATTAATGAGTTAAGTATTCCGCGTTGTATTTGGTTTAATATGTTAAGGTTTAGATTGGTTGGTCCGCTCAGATAGGAGGGTAAATGTGGGTGCCAGTCGCGGCTCGGTTTTGGGTCGTGACAATAACCATTCTTACATGTTCCATAAGTTTTTATTAGAAACTCATTGTCATGTTTTGGCATTATGTAACTCACCTAAACATCACTTTAAGAGGTCAAATTTACCAAATGTACTACCACTTTATATTCATTTATTTTTGATGGAGGATTTACAAAAATTTTTAAATTAGGTTGCACCAACAACAATTTGCCCAACTTCTCATGCCACTTTGATGAATAAAAATTATCTTTAACAGTTACCTTCACATTTGAAGGACCATCTTCAGTACAATGTGTCCAATAACCGTTTATACAATTTTAATGGACAAAATTTCCTTCACATTTGAAGGAACATCTTTAGAACCCATAATGTTCTTTCTTTTAATTACCACAATGATAATCATTAACATTTTACCATATCCATATTAATACATTCAACCAGTTGTCATTTTTCAGACATGTTAATACACTGCTACCACATTCACATAAGAGAATGGAGTAAATTAATTGGGTAAATTTTATGACTTTCAGTCAAAAGTATAAAAATTTATGTCAGTCATCATCATATCATTACTATGATGCATTAGGACTTTAATCCAATGTCTTACCCATATAAAGACACATTTGGTCATAAATCAATGGGACTTCAATGAACCCAACTTCTTATTATCATGGTGCACCAAATATTTAACTCGATATCTTACCCACTTGGTGCGGTGAAATCAACATTTATCGTCTTACCCTCAACCTGTGCCTTAATAAAACAAATGAATTACCAAAACAATAATTATCAAAAATCGTAAATATAATCTGAACTTGACTTGATATAATAGGAAAATGAACAAAATCAATTAAATAAAATAACATGTTTGAATCATATAAAAGTCCCATGTTAAAATAAATTCAAACATTTTAATAGTCCCTCTCAACATTGTTATGAAGATTATTATAATTTACTAACCATTTTAGAATAACTACAAAAGAAGCTTTGTTAGTACAAATAATATGTTAATAACTCAACAAGTAAATGTTTAGATAAAGAAAAATAAAGAGGTACAACAGTAAACAACAATGATAATCCAATCAATATGTATGTGTCACATAACTCAATAAAACGAATAATAAAGAACAATTTCTTTACAATTTATTAACTTACAAAACTAATTTTACTTTTTAAATATATAAGTGATCAAATTAAAAGTTTGCTAAAATTAAAAGCAACTTGTTGGACTCATATGATTTTGAGATGGTTAGAAAATTAATGATGCATAGTAAAAAGTAAAATCAAAATAATTTATATAGTACTTTACCTTGAGACAAAATAAATACAAATATTTTTACCTTCTTTATTTTTTTTTGCTTCAATCCTTCAAAGGTAGAACAATCGTGATGATAACGTGTTGTAAAACTAAAGCAAAGTAACAATATAAAGATAAAGAAAACAAGAATATAAGACAACAGATATTAAAGATTAAAACAATAGAAATAGGGAGACAAAAGATGAGATCATTTCTTATTTTCAAAGTATTAATCAAATCTTCCAGTGTATACAATATGAACTTTTATACCTCTATTTATAATGTAACATAGAGGTATACAAAAGGTTAGTCATAAATATGACATTATCATGAATATAATCTGGGAGGTTATGGAAGGGAAATATTACAAGAGTAATGGTTTTAAATTTGGAGATTATTTAAAGTTGTAGGTTATGGAGGTTATGGTTATCTTCATAATTGAGGAGGTTATGTAGTAACTTCTTGGAGTAGTGGACATCCACAATATATTGTTTTATAACAATTTCCATTTACTTAACTCATAGTTTGAACAATTTTCATTATAAAGGGTATTGATTGTGCCTCCAAAATGAGATTGTTTAATAATGAAAAGAGTTCACCATATACTAACATATTTTGTGGGTTAAAGACACATGGTTTATTTTAATTTATCTATCTATACTTTTTAAAAGCAAAAACTCCCTAACTTGAATGTAAATTATTATAATGCCCTCCGATTTAAAATACAAAATATATTATATTATAATATATTTTATTATATTATATTATATCATTGTATATCATATATGAGCCACAATAACTAGTTTCTATTACATATTTGCCATGAAAATTTCAGAATTAATCAAAATATAAAGAGAATTATATTTTAATTGTATAGTTTGTTATGAGATGATGGTACAGTCGACATAATACTACTCCTATTGGGTTTGCCTTTGTGGCTTTGTCTAGCAAGTTGTGTGACCGCAAAGGCCCGTTAAAAAAGGAGAAAAAAGCGCGCAAATGTTCTGGCACACTTAGAACCGCTAGACACATGGGCTCAGTAAGAGTATGCATTAGTGTCTTGACATGCCCCTTGCTCAGGTGAAAAGAATATTCCATACAACCATCCAATTACATTCAACTCATATGTCATGGAAGATGGATTCTAGTATGAAGACATCATAGATCAATAGATGATTTCTCATCTCATCATTACTATTAAGTATACATTAATTAACCTACTTTCGTTAGAGTGTTCATAGAGACTGGTCTCTTCTTTAGCTTTACACTCTCATAGGTGAGTACGTTTTGGTAATATTTACTTAGGATCATTTGAGAGGGCTCTCATCTTTAACATTAGCCTCTTATCATGTTGTCACCACATTCGTTAACATTAGCACATTGCTTTTCATAATTACTCACCCCTTTACGTGAATGTTATTTCTTCTTCATCTTCTAGTGTTGACTCAAGCATTATGGAGGCTTGGTTCTAGATTGAGATTTACTTGCTCTATTGATAACGGTCATCCTTACTTTACATTGATGAAATGTGAATTTTCCTTACATCTCATCCTTTGTTGTTAATGAGACTGGCTCATACCTTCTAACATCTTCATACGTGAATATTCTTGTAAAATAGTAGCTTAGATGTAAATGAGGCTTGTCTCACTTCCTGTAACACCCCATTCTGGTCAGTTACTTATTTTAGACCNGCAAAAGAGTTATTGCTTACATATGGAGGCACACCAGTATTTTGGCATTCAACAAACATTAATAACCACTGTATTTGGTTGAAATCATGATCTATCATATTCAAAAAATATGTTATTTTCCAGTCACCATATACAACAGTAATATATAGCTCAATTGAAGGGAGGATATAATCAAAAGATATCGAACAAAGCATAATTCACCAAAAGTCTTTCACACATGATCTTCAACAAAATGGAGATTGACGTTCAAATGTTTATTCAAGTGAAATCTTGTAAAATTATTCACTAAATATTGCCAACATCAATATTTGAGAAATTGTGATACAAGATTGAAATGCATTATTTTCGAGATAGCAAGTGAAGTTTTTATCGGGGGGAGAAAAATATGTGTTGTACTCTTCTCCTTAATCATGGCTTTGTCCCAATTGGTTTTTCCTGATATGGTTTTTAACGAGGCAACATTCAAAGCGTATTAAAAGATATGTGTACTCATTTTCCTTCACTAGGATTTTTTTCCCACAGAATTTTTTCCTAGTAAGGTTTTAACGAGGCATATTATCTATGGACATCCAAAGGGGAGTGTTATAAACAATATAATGTGGATGTCCACTACTCCAAGAAGTTACTACATAACCTCCTCAATTATGAAGATAACCATAACCTCCATAACCTATAACTTTACTTATCCTCTAACTTTATAACCATTACTCTTGTAACATTTCTCTTCCATAACCTCCCTCATTATATTCATGTTAATGTCATGTTTATGACTAACCTTTTGTATGCCTCTATTTTACGCTATAAATAGAGGCATAAGAGTTCATATTGTATAAATTTGAAGATTTGATAGATACTTTGAAGAATAAAAATTAATGCACGTCATCCCAATTATATGAAATATATATTTTGGAAATTGTAAGACAATACTAAAAAATTGCTATGATGATTAGTTATGTATGAGAGCAATTTGACTAAATATTTATGGAACTTTTTTTTGTTTCCCATTTGGTGTTCCACTAATTTGAATTCGTGCGTGACATTCCACTTTGAGGGTACTTCATATGAGGTCCTTCCATTCTCAAGAATTGAACTCAAAGATTGAATAAGAATGAATGGATCTTTATCAACCAATCAACAGATTTGATGAAAATATATTTGAATTTCGGTCTCCACATATTATAAATCGACAAACTTTAAATTTATTTAAAATTAATTAATTAACAAGTGTTCTTGCTGACATGTGATGACACTTCTTTCTTACTCATCAAGAGAGATATTTGGCCCTACAGTAAAAAAAACAACATTTCTTGGAAAGTGTGAACAAATATATTTAAAGTTTAAAAACTTACTCCAAAACATACACATGCAAAATAAAGCGAGATCACAATTATTTTCTCTTTTAAAAATAAAAACTACGACTTTTATTATTAAATAAAAAATTGTAGCATTGTGTAAAAAATACAAAAAAAATTATTTCAGATAATAACAAATCAAAAAATAAGAAAAATATGAATGACATATCCTAAAATTGCTTAGACTCTTAATATGCCAAAATACTTATCTAGATTTGACAATCAATTCATTAAAAATAAAACAAACAACTATAAAAATAACATAACTCAAACGAAAAAAAATAGGAAATGAATTTTTTTATCTGATTTGATAGGAATATTGTTACTCACTCATCTTTAGTTTATTAGTATGGACCAATCTCAATGTATAATAACGCTTATAAATGTTTAGGACCTTGCGTATCATACCATTTCATACAGGATTTTAAACATAAATTAAAAAACTCTCATTCTAAGAGAAAATGTTAGACTGAACTATTAAAGAAGTAAATATATGTACCAAATTCACTCTATGGATTTCTAGATTATCCGCTTCAGTATGGACACAAACACAATAATTTTTATTTGACACCTCTATAATCGACATGATGTAATTATCCCATACAACTGAAATATATTCAAAAAAAATTGATATCGCTTTGTTGTTAACGTTGTAGAGTTTTGATATAAAATTGGAATGTTCTTCATTACTATCCAATTTAAATTTAAGATTGCAAGCTAGTAATGGATGACAATCAAAACAACAATGATTTATATAACATGAATGAATGAATACTTGAGCATGTATAAAAGAATTTCCATCCATTAATATATATTTTATTGAAATAAAAAATGAAAATTAAAGAAAATACATTTGTAACATCTAGTCAATCCACATAGAAAGAGGTAACATATACCTGCCATTATATGATGCAAAATGAGAAGATCTAAACAAAACAATATATTATTACTTAAAAAAGAAGTAACCAACAAATAAAAAGTAAGTAAAACAAGAGGATGAGACACAAAATAAAAGAACTAACACTTTCCCGATTATTTTATAAAAGAATAAATAAAAAATGAAAGGAATGCTAATAAAAGAATGTAACAACATAAGCTAAAAGGATTCACGAGTAAACTTCATTAAGTAGTGAAAGATAATAAATTCTAGCCTTTAATAATGTATTTGGTCAACTTATGTGTCATTTTTCTTATTTAATTAAGAAATTTGAAGGGCATTTTTGTAATCCAACTTTAGAATTAGGATCTTCCCACTTATAATATAACTAGTCATGAGAATGTCGCTGCACGGTTGATCCCTAGTATTATAGTAAATTTATATAGTTTCATATTTCTAATATCTTTATCTTATTGTGTCCCACCAAGTTAGTCCATTGAATCCAGGTAATGTAAGAATTTTGTAAAAATAAATTATATAAAATAGTTAGAAAAACTCTTTTTTACATTTCGTGGTAGTGTCATTACATTTTTATTTTTTAAAACATATAATAAAGTTCAATATTTTAAGACAAATGTTGTAATGTCATTATTGATTTAATTATAAAAGTTAGCAAAAAGTAATTTTTAATTAAAAATTGTGAAAGTTATTTTTATAATATAATTTTGAATTTAAAAGCTTCCACTTTTAAAATAAAAAATATCTATATCATTAACTCAATTAATGTGAAAGAACAATAAAATGAACCTGTCATCATAATATTAAAAAAATTAATGATAAATTAATTAATGCAAAACATGTCTAAATGTGAAAATTTATATTCAATAAATATAAAAATATTATAAAAGTGAAACAGTAGATAACTAAACAATAAAATACTTTATAGCACACAAGAATCAATTATAAAAAGTGATCACTTTTTTATATTACAATTAACATATGGAATGGCTTCCTTGTTGTAATTAATTTTTGAAAATAAAAGAGTCGCAACGGAGATTAAATATATTAATTTTAATTGTTTGACATAATATTATATCATAAATTTCACTTTTATAAAATAGAAGCTATAATAAGTTGATATTCACTTATTATTATTGATACAAACTTTTTTTCATTATTAAATAAAAAAAATATAAATAAATTAACACATCTTGTTGACGTAACAAAGACGATTAAAAAGAAAAGAAAATTTATTTGTACAGACGTATTTGATCCAATTCTTGTTCTTACTTTATCTTGATCAGATTATATTCTTAATTTAATCAAAAAGTCATTTAAACTTTAACTAAAAAAGTTCTTTATTTAGCTAATTTTTGCCTAAGAAATAGTCATATCTCAATTCCTCATTCTAACCAACATCCGAAAATGGAAGAAATGAAAGAAAGAGTGTAATTTAAGTTCTTTGACATATATAATTAACTTAGAAATTTAAATTTTAACAATATAAATTGTATCAAATTTAAAATTTAACATCTAACTCTGCCAATTATTTTGCTTACAATTGAGACTTTATTCCTTATTAACAAATGGACACACAATATTAATTAAAGTAATATATATATATATATATATATATATATATATATATATATATATATATATATATATATATATATATATATATATATATATATATATATATATATATATATATATTACTTTAATTAATATTGTGTGTCCATTTGTTAATAAGGAATAAATGTCTCAATTGTAAGCAAAATAATTGGCAGAGTTAGATGTTAAATTTTAAATTTGATACAATTTATATTGTTAAAATTTAAATTTCTAAGTTAATTATATATGTCAAAGAACTTAAATTACACTCTTTCTTTCATTTCTTCCATTTTCGGATGTTGGTTAGAATGAGGAATTGAGATATGACTATTTCTTAGGCAAAAATTAGCTAAATAAAGAACTTTTTTAGTTAAAGTTTAAATGACTTTTTGATTAAATTAAGAATATAATCTGATCAAGATAAAGTAAGAACAAGAATTGGATCAAATACGTCTGTACAAATAAATTTTCTTTTCTTTTTAATCGTCTTTGTTACGTCAACAAGATGTGTTAATTTATTTATATTTTTTTTTATTTAATAATGAAAAAAAGTTTGTATCAATAATAATAAGTGAATATCAACTTATTATAGCTTCTATTTTGTAAAAGTGAAATTTATGATATAATATTATGTCAAACAATTAAAATTAATATATTTAATCTCCGTTGCGACTCTTTTATTTTCAAAAATTAATTACAACAAGGAAGCCATTCCATATGTTAATTGTAATATAAAAAAGTGATCACTTTTTATAATTGATTCTTGTGTGCTATAAAGTATTTTATTGTTTAGTTATCTACTGTTTCACTTTTATAATATTTTTATATTTATTGAATATAAATTTTCACATTTAGACATGTTTTGCATTAATTAATTTATCATTAATTTTTTTAATATTATGATGACAGGTTCATTTTATTGTTCTTTCACATTAATTGAGTTAATGATATAGATATTTTTTATTTTAAAAGTGGAAGCTTTTAAATTCAAAATTATATTATAAAAATAACTTTCACAATTTTTAATTAAAAATTACTTTTTGCTAACTTTTATAATTAAATCAATAATGACATTACAACATTTGTCTTAAAATATTGAACTTTATTATATGTTTTAAAAAATAAAAATGTAATGACACTACCACGAAATGTAAAAAAGAGTTTTTCTAACTATTTTATATAATTTATTTTTACAAAATTCTTACATTACCTGGATTCAATGGACTAACTTGGTGGGACACAATAAGATAAAGATATTAGAAATATGAAACTATATAAATTTACTATAATACTAGGGATCAACCGTGCAGCGACATTCTCATGACTAGTTATATTATAAGTGGGAAGATCCTAATTCTAAAGTTGGATTACAAAAATGCCCTTCAAATTTCTTAATTAAATAAGAAAAATGACACATAAGTTGACCAAATACATTATTAAAGGCTAGAATTTATTATCTTTCACTACTTAATGAAGTTTACTCGTGAATCCTTTTAGCTTATGTTGTTACATTCTTTTATTAGCATTCCTTTCATTTTTTATTTATTCTTTTATAAAATAATCGGGAAAGTGTTAGTTCTTTTATTTTGTGTCTCATCCTCTTGTTTTACTTACTTTTTATTTGTTGGTTACTTCTTTTTTAAGTAATAATATATTGTTTTGTTTAGATCTTCTCATTTTGCATCATATAATGGCAGGTATATGTTACCTCTTTCTATGTGGATTGACTAGATGTTACAAATGTATTTTCTTTAATTTTCATTTTTTATTTCAATAAAATATATATTAATGGATGGAAATTCTTTTATACATGCTCAAGTATTCATTCATTCATGTTATATAAATCATTGTTGTTTTGATTGTCATCCATTACTAGCTTGCAATCTTAAATTTAAATTGGATAGTAATGAAGAACATTCCAATTTTATATCAAAACTCTACAACGTTAACAACAAAGCGATATCAATTTTTTTTGAATATATTTCAGTTGTATGGGATAATTACATCATGTCGATTATAGAGGTGTCAAATAAAAATTATTGTGTTTGTGTCCATACTGAAGCGGATAATCTAGAAATCCATAGAGTGAATTTGGTACATATATTTACTTCTTTAATAGTTCAGTCTAACATTTTCTCTTAGAATGAGAGTTTTTTAATTTATGTTTAAAATCCTGTATGAAATGGTATGATACGCAAGGTCCTAAACATTTATAAGCGTTATTATACATTGAGATTGGTCCATACTAATAAACTAAAGATGAGTGAGTAACAATATTCCTATCAAATCAGATAAAAAAATTCATTTCCTATTTTTTTTCGTTTGAGTTATGTTATTTTTATAGTTGTTTGTTTTATTTTTAATGAATTGATTGTCAAATCTAGATAAGTATTTTGGCATATTAAGAGTCTAAGCAATTTTAGGATATGTCATTCATATTTTTCTTATTTTTTGATTTGTTATTATCTGAAATAATTTTTTTTGTATTTTTTACACAATGCTACAATTTTTTATTTAATAATAAAAGTCGTAGTTTTTATTTTTAAAAGAGAAAATAATTGTGATCTCGCTTTATTTTGCATGTGTATGTTTTGGAGTAAGTTTTTAAACTTTAAATATATTTGTTCACACTTTCCAAGAAATGTTGTTTTTTTTACTGTAGGGCCAAATATCTCTCTTGATGAGTAAGAAAGAAGTGTCATCACAAGTCAGCAAGAACACTTGTTAATTAATTAATTTTAAATAAATTTAAAGTTTGTCGATTTATAATATGTGGAGACCGAAATTCAAATATATTTTCATCAAATCTGTTGATTGGTTGATAAAGATCCATTCATTCTTATTCAATCTTTGAGTTCAATTCTTGAGAATGGAAGGACCTCATATGAAGTACCCTCAAAGTGGAATGTCACGCACGAATTCAAATTAGTGGAACACCAAATGGGAAACAAAAAAAAGTTCCATAAATATTTAGTCAAATTGCTCTCATACATAACTAATCATCATAGCAATTTTTTAGTATTGTCTTACAATTTCCAAAATATATATTTCATATAATTGGGATGACGTGCATTAATTTTTATTCTTCAAAGTATCTATCAAATCTTCAAATTTATACAATATGAACTCTTATGCCTCTATTTATAGCGTAAAATAGAGGCATACAAAAGGTTAGTCATAAACATGACATTAACATGAATATAATGAGGGAGGTTATGGAAGAGAAATGTTACAAGAGTAATGGTTATAAAGTTAGAGGATAAGTAAAGTTATAGGTTATGGTTATCTTCATAATTGAGGAGGTTATGTAGTAACTTCTTGGAGTAGTGGACATCCACATTATATTGTTTATAACACTCCCCTTTGGATGTCCATAGATAATATGCCTCGTTAAAACCTTACTAGGAAAAAATTCTGTGGGAAAAAAATCCTAGTGAAGGAAAATGAGTACACATATCTTTTAATACGCTTTGAATGTTGCCTCGTTAAAAACCATATCAGGAAAAACCAATTGGGACAAAGCCATGATTAAGGAGAAGAGTACAACACATATTTTTCTCCCCCCGATAAAAACTTCACTTGCTATCTCGAAAATAATGCATTTCAATCTTGTATCACAATTTCTCAAATATTGATGTTGGCAATATTTAGTGAATAATTTTACAAGATTTCACTTGAATAAACATTTGAACGTCAATCTCCATTTTGTTGAAGATCATGTGTGAAAGACTTTTGGTGAATTATGCTTTGTTCGATATCTTTTGATTATATCCTCCCTTCAATTGAGCTATATATTACTGTTGTATATGGTGACTGGAAAATAACATATTTTTTGAATATGATAGATCATGATTTCAACCAAATACAGTGGTTATTAATGTTTGTTGAATGCCAAAATACTGGTGTGCCTCCATATGTAAGCAATAACTCTTTTGCAATCGAGCTTTGTGTAGATCAAATAAATATTCTACATCTGCATAATCAAATAATTTTGACTCATGAGATATTGATAAATTTTATCGAAGCTCGTCTTTTCTTCTCAAAGAAAATCACACATCTCCTAGCATTTGAATAACCAGCAATCTGTAAGTGCACCACTTGCAACCCATACATGACATTTTAAATCATTTTCATGAGGTTGAAAAGATTCTTTATTTGTGTTAATCAATCTCGAAACCATTGGGTACTCAATGAAATTGTTTTAACACCTTTTAAATCCTTTAAGGATTTTCATTATCCTTCATCGTCTAGTTAGACGTAATAATCAATCATTATGCATATTCAAATATTTCATCTATTGCCAGACTAAAACAAGTCTCATTGCATTCACCATTGGAGAACATTTCTTCATTTAATAATGTCAGGACTTATGCAAAAACTCTTTATGCCCCAAGGCACGAACTCTACTTTATATCTTACAGTTATACTTTGGCACAATGATTCATTTGTATTCTCACTGACATATATTTTGATCTATGAACTATATGTTCGAAAACATCACTTTTATAAGTAAAACAAAATATATTTTAATAGTGTCAATCATTTATCTGTCCACACAATATGACAGATTCAAATTTTAGATCCTCATAACCATTTATGGAACTGAGTTCTAAATCATATCAAGTATATCGTCGACGACCATTTTGATATCGATTCCAATACGACATATCTTACCAAGATCTCTTCATCATTTTCACGTACTTGAACCTTTGCCAAGGGTTTATGAAATGTTATGTCAAGTGCTCTTCAAAGCACTTACCTCATTAGCAATGACCATTTTAATAATTTGATCCTCTCCTTTATCAAGGAGTTTTACATTTGGTATCGATTGGTCTATCACGCTTCAGGCATACCATAGGCTCTGTCCTTCAAGGACTATTTATTGGAGCATTTGCATCTTAATTAAAATATTGGGTCAGCAACTACATCTGGCAAATTTCTTGCAACATTTTTGAAATGAATATGCTTCTGAACTTCAACTTCACAATTTTTTAACGAGGATCTAGATAGTTCACCCCACACATAATTTTCAGCTGCTACACATATCTCCCCCCCCTAATGTTAGGAAATCTAACATTCACCCCAACCTCATTTGTGGGATCCATCTTGGTGCATGGAATAATAAAATCATATGTGCGCACATCAAATTTTTAGATGGAAATTATTTGGTTTCCGACACCTGAACCAATTGTGTTAGGAGAACCTTGTTGGCTTGATGCATACATGTTAAATAAACTCATCTCAAACCAAATTTTATTTGAGATATTTGTTCTCATAATCAGCTATGTAGTTATAATTGGAGTCTACAATTTTCGCTAAACCAACCAGCATTATCAACATGACATTATAGTTTGAACTGTGCTCTTAATTTAGTAATTCGAGCCAACAACCTTACAAAAATCAGTTTGTAAGTTGATAAAAATACACATGTGACCATACCATAGATGCATCTATTAAATCATAATATCAAACGGTTCACATGGCAGGTGAATGAGACCATATTCACCTTTTTATATGTTTCAAAGAATTTTAGGGGATACGATCCCAACCTTAGCTGGTACATGATCATTATGTAACATAATTTTATCACGAGAACAAGCTACAAAAGAGAATTCTTAAAGACTATTTTATTTCTTCAACATATAGCCACATGAATTCTCAATTTCTCCTGCATCACATTTGAATCGGAATGGCCAACCAATTATGCCAACTGGTATTTAATCTAGTAAATTTCTCATTTACTTTTGCATGTGATTCCATCGTCATGCCCATGTTTGTATACAACAAATAAGAGGAAAAATGAGTAATCTTATACATAAGTATTTATAAACCACTTTTGTTGTAGTAATTTCAAGATATTAATCTTCCCATAATTTACAGTCTCAATTACTTATTTATTTTCAATTCTTCAAAAACTTAAAAGTTTCTTTTGAGACTTACTACAACCCGAATATTATAAATAATTTCATTTCTTCTGATAGTTACAAACTAGATCTTTCGTAACTATCAATTAATTTTGTGGACTGTCACAATTTTTACAATGTCATTCTTATGGGGATCATCTCTTTCAAGGAGAAAACTATTATTATTGTCATGGTTAAAATTATTACATTCAACAGTTATTTCTTGATAAACAATGACGAATTTGTGTTGCCATACAACAACATTTATTTTTGTCATGACCACAACCTACATAAAATATTTATTTCTTTCCTTTGTTTGTGTACTCAAAATATATATATGACCCAAATGACTATTTATGTCAAAAAAAATTTCTTTCAATCTCTCAAACCTCCCGTAGACGTGAGAAGTGACATTCATCCAACAATACTTGAACATGTTCTTGTCCATATGAACACAAGTCAAATTTTCGTCAATATATTGACCATAACTGTAACGACCTGTTTAGTCGTTTTGAGTAGCAGATTTTATTTCTGGAAAAACTGGCTGATACGACGGACCTTCATGGGCACGACGGACCGTCGAGGGGGTCTCGTTCCAAAACACTTAGAATTATGAAATTTGGGTACTGAAATTGAGTCTCTGAAATCTGTGACGGACCTGCAGGACGGACCGTCACAGTCACAACGGACGGTCGTGAGCCCCCATTTCAAAACACTTCAACTCTTGAGAATTTGGTACTGGGAAAAACTCTCTGAACGCCGTGACGGAAGTGCAGGACGGACCGTCGTGGGCACGACGGACCGTCACAGACTCTTCGAGGAAATGGAGTCTCTGACCGTTGCGATGGACCTGCAGGACGGACCGTCGCAGGCACGACGGACCGTCACAGGTTGCGTAATCCCAGGCTGGGTCGGATTTCTGGCAAAATTTTAAAGGGGCGTTTTGGAATATTCCGGCTTTAATTTATAAAATTAGTGGGTTAATGTTATTAGTTCAATTTCTTGGGGGTTAAAAGACTAACCTTGAGTTAATTGGTGGGTTAGTTTCATCACCTTTTATTCTTAAATTCTTGTGATTTAGGGTAAGAGGAAGAAGGTTTGAGGAAGAAAAATTAGAAAGAGAAAGAGAAGAGAAAGAGAGGCGCTTGAGAGAGGAGGAGCAAGGCTGCCTTGAAGATTTCTTGCTTGGTCACAAATCCTTGGTGGAGGTAGGTTATGGTTTATGCTATTTGTAGTAAACTCTTAATAGCAAATGATATGTATTGGGTAATCTTGTAAACCCTTCTATATGCTTAATTGTATGCTTGTATGAGTGTGATTATATGTTTGTGATAAAATAAGCATGATGAAGCTTTTGAACCCTAAATCTTGAAGAGACCCTAATTTACTTGTTAATGATGATGCCTTGGTATAAAAGAAGGCTTGATGAACTATGTTTTGAGATTGATGATGCCTTGATATAAGAGTAAGGCTTGAGAAATTGATAGAATAAGATTAGTGGATCGGAGTGCCACGTTCCGGCACATAGTATTAGTGGATCGGAGTGCCACGTTCCGGCACATAGTATTAGTGGATCGGAGTGCCACGTTCCGGCACATAGTATTAGTGGATCGGAGTGCCACATTCCGGCACATAGTATTAGTGGATCGGAGTGCCACGTTCCGGCACATAGTATTAGTGGATCGGAGTGCCACGTTCCGGCACATAGTATTAGTGGATCGGAGCGTCACGTTCCGACACATAGTATTAGTGGATCGGAGTGTCACGTTTTGGCACATAGTATTAGTGGATCGGAGTGCCACGTTCCGGCACATAGTATTAGTGGATCGGAGTGCCACGTTCTGGCACATAGTATTAGTGGATCGGAGTGTCACGTTCCGACACATAGTATTAGTGGATCGGAGTGCCACGTTCCGACACATAGTATTAGTGGATCGGAGTGTCACGTTCAGACACATAGTATTAGTGGATCGGAGTTCCATGTTCCGGCACATAGTATTAGTGGAGCGGAGTGTCACGTACCGACACGAGAGGAATAAGTTCTGAATCTTGAAAGATGTTAAAATGCTAAATCTAATGAACCGATTTCCCTAATGAGTATGGTATTGAGGCTTGAGTCCTCATGGATGAACTTGGTGGTATTTATTGACGATTTTAGTACTTGTTGTTGCTACATGTTGAGTATTGTAGTTGATTTATGAGATTAACTGATATATACTATTTTCTATTCTGAGTTGGCCGATGATACCTACTCAGTACTTGTGGTTGTACTGACTCCTACTTGTATGTTTCTTTCTTTGTATTTGTGGAGTGCAGCAAACGTGCCGTCGTCCTCAACTCGACCGCGATTCTAGCCAGTCTTCACTATACCGGATTTCAGGGTGAGCTAATGCTTCTAGCTTGGACTGGGTCTTCTTCTTCACGTCTTGATGCCTTGAAGTTCCAGCATGGACTAGCTTTTATTTGTTTTAGCTTCTTAGAATACTCTTAGTTTGGTAATTTGATCGTAGATGTTCTTGTGATGATGACTTCCAGATTTTGGGGATATTTATAGTTTTGATGTTTATTAATGAGTTAAGTATTCCGCGTTGTATTTGGTTTAATATGTTAAGGTTTAGATTGGTTGGTCCGCTCAGATAGGAGGGTAAATGTGGGTGCCAGTCGCGGCTCGGTTTTGGGTCGTGACAATAACCATTCTTACATGTTCCATAAGTTTTTATTAGAAACTCATTGTCATGTTTTGGCATTATGTAACTCACCTAAACATCACTTTAAGAGGTCAAATTTACCAAATGTACTACCACTTTATATTCATTTATTTTTGATGGAGGATTTACAAAAATTTTTAAATTAGGTTGCACCAACAACAATTTGCCCAACTTCTCATGCCACTTTGATGAATAAAAATTATCTTTAACAGTTACCTTCACATTTGAAGGACCATCTTCAGTACAATGTGTCCAATAACCGTTTATACAATTTTAATGGACAAAATTTCCTTCACATTTGAAGGAACATCTTTAGAACCCATAATGTTCTTTCTTTTAATTACCACAATGATAATCATTAACATTTTACCATATCCATATTAATACATTCAACCAGTTGTCATTTTTCAGACATGTTAATACACTGCTACCACATTCACATAAGAGAATGGAGTAAATTAATTGGGTAAATTTTATGACTTTCAGTCAAAAGTATAAAAATTTATGTCAGTCATCATCATATCATTACTATGATGCATTAGGACTTTAATCCAATGTCTTACCCATATAAAGACACATTTGGTCATAAATCAATGGGACTTCAATGAACCCAACTTCTTATTATCATGGTGCACCAAATATTTAACTCGATATCTTACCCACTTGGTGCGGTGAAATCAACATTTATCGTCTTACCCTCAACCTGTGCCTTAATAAAACAAATGAATTACCAAAACAATAATTATCAAAAATCGTAAATATAATCTGAACTTGACTTGATATAATAGGAAAATGAACAAAATCAATTAAATAAAATAACATGTTTGAATCATATAAAAGTCCCATGTTAAAATAAATTCAAACATTTTAATAGTCCCTCTCAACATTGTTATGAAGATTATTATAATTTACTAACCATTTTAGAATAACTACAAAAGAAGCTTTGTTAGTACAAATAATATGTTAATAAATCAACAAGTAAATGTTTAGATAAAGAAAAATAAAGAGGTACAACAGTAAACAACAATGATAATCCAATCAATATGTATGTGTCACATAACTCAATAAAACGAATAATAAAGAACAATTTCTTTACAATTTATTAACTTACAAAACTAATTTTACTTTTTAAATATATAAGTGATCAAATTAAAAGTTTGCTAAAATTAAAAGCAACTTGTTGGACTCATATGATTTTGAGATGGTTAGAAAATTAATGATGCATAGTAAAAAGTAAAATCAAAATAATTTATATAGTACTTTACCTTGAGACAAAATAAATACAAATATTTTTACCTTCTTTATTTTTTTTTTGCTTCAATCCTTCAAAGGTAGAACAATCGTGATGATAACGTGTTGTAAAACTAAAGCAAAGTAACAATATAAAGATAAAGAAAACAAGAATATAAGACAACAGATATTAAAGATTAAAACAATAGAAATAGGGAGACAAAAGATGAGATCATTTCTTATTTTCAAAGTATTAATCAAATCTTCCAGTGTATACAATATGAACTTTTATACCTCTATTTATAATGTAACATAGAGGTATACAAAAGGTTAGTCATAAATATGACATTATCATGAATATAATCTGGGAGGTTATGGAAGGGAAATATTACAAGAGTAATGGTTTTAAATTTGGAGATTATTTAAAGTTGTAGGTTATGGAGGTTATGGTTATCTTCATAATTGAGGAGGTTATGTAGTAACTTCTTGGAGTAGTGGACATCCACAATATATTGTTTTATAACAATTTCCATTTACTTAACTCATAGTTTGAACAATTTTCATTATAAAGGGTATTGATTGTGCCTCCAAAATGAGATTGTTTAATAATGAAAAGAGTTCACCATATACTAACATATTTTGTGGGTTAAAGACACATGGTTTATTTTAATTTATCTATCTATACTTTTTAAAAGCAAAAACTCCCTAACTTGAATGTAAATTATTATAATGCCCTCCGACTTAAAATACAAAATATATTATATTATAATATATTTTATTATATTATATTATATCATTGTATATCATATATGAGCCACAATAACTAGTTTCTATTACATATTTGCCATGAAAATTTCAGAATTAATCAAAATATAAAGAGAATTATATTTTAATTGTATAGTTTGTTATGAGATGATGGTACAGTCGACATAATACTACTCCTATTGGGTTTGCCTTTGTGGCTTTGTCTAGCAAGTTGTGTGACCACAAAGGCCCGTTAAAAAAGGAGAAAAAAGCGCGCAAATGTTCTGGCACACTTAGAACCGCTAGACACATGGGCTCAGTAAGAGTATGCATTAGTGTCTTGACATGCCCCTTGCTCAGGTGAAAAGAATATTCCATACAACCATCCAATTACATTCAACTCATATGTCATGGAAGATGGATTCTAGTATGAAGACATCATAGATCAATAGATGATTTCTCATCTCATCATTACTATTAAGTATACATTAATTAACATACTTTCGTTAGAGTGTTCATAGAGACTGGTCTCTTCTTTAGCTTTACACTCTCATAGGTGAGTACGTTTTGGTAATATTTACTTAGGCTCATTTGAGAGGGCTCTCATCTTTAACATTAGCCTCTTATCATGTTGTCACCACATTCGTTAACATTAGCACATTGCTTTTCATAATTACTCACCCCTTTACGTGAATGTTATTTCTTCTTCATCTTCTAGTGTTGACTCAAGCATTATGGAGGCTTGGTTCTAGATTGAGATTTACTTGCTCTATTGATAACGGTCATCCTTACTTTACATTGATGAAATGTGAATTTTCCTTACATCTCATCCTTTGTTGTTAATGAGACTGGCTCATACCTTCTAACATCTTCATACGTGAATATTCTTGTAAAATAGTAGCTTAGATGTAAATGAGGCTTGTCTCACTTCCTGTAACACCCCATTCTGGTCAGTTACTTATTTTAGACCCCATTAATTATGTTATAACTCACTTTACTTTATTACTTTAGTGTAATAAATTCATATCATCATCTATGGACGATGATCACTTCATTCAATGCGTTTCATGAGTTCATATGTCATTCTTTTAGAGCATGTTGGGAGTTGTCCCAATGACTTACATTCCCTTGATTATGCGTTCATTGAATTAATTTAAAAGTGATTATATTATCATTTTATAATCTAACTACACAAGATAGGCATATGATTAGTATTGACCTCAACCTTAGAATATTAAACTACATAACCATTTTTGTTGGCATGTGCTAATTCTACGTATTTTCATATTTAAATTTAATATGTATAAAACATGAGACAATCTTTTAATTATTTAAAATAATATTATAGACATTTACATATATCACTTTTAGACAATGTATTGTTAGCTATATTATAGGCATACGAGTAATATTGGCATAAACAATTGGGCATAGATTTCATAACCATATTTGTTAGCATAAGCCAATTTTCATGTGCAACTATGTTTTTATGCATTATACATTATCAAATCTTTTAATTATTTAATATAATATTATAGTCATTTACATACATCAGTTTTAGACAATGTATTGTTAGTCATTTTATTGGCATACGATTAGTATTGGGATAAACATTTGGGCATAGATTTCATAACCATATTTGTTGGCATAAGCCAATTTTCATGTGCAACATGGTTAAGTTTTTATATATTATACATTAGCAAGTCTTTTAATTAATTAACATAATACTATAGCCATTTACATAAACTACTTCTAGACAATGTATTGTTAGCCATTTTATTGGCATAGAATTAGTATTGGTATAAATAATTGGGCATAAATTTCATAATCATATTTGTTGGCATAAGCCAATTTTCATGTGAAACATGCTTAAGTTTTTATACATTATACATTAGCTAATATTTTAATTAATTGACATAATATTATAGCAATTTCATAGATCACTTTTAGACAATGTATTGTTAGCCATTTTATTGGCATACGATTAGTATTGGCATAAACAATTTAGTACAGATTTCATAGCATATTTGTTGGCATAAGCCAATTTCCATGTGCAACATGCTTATGTTTTTATACATCATACATTATTTCATCAAAAACATGCACATTAATATCAGCCAGCACCACATACCAACAACATGATTTCTAACATATTCAACATTGAAATCGTAACAAGTATACTAGGAAAAAGGAGTTCGACAAGAACGATGGGAAACAACCCTAGTTTTCAAGATCTTTAAATCAGTCGAAAGAAAGTCCTGTTGGAGAAATAAGTACAGGAGAGAAACCCATACCTTAAATAGAACTTAATCAACAAATACCATCTTTAACGAAAACTTGGAGAAACCTTAAAATCTCCTAGGAGAATCAATGGAATTTTTCTGTTTTTCTTTCCCTCGCTTGCTTACTCTTTTGCGTCCTTTTTTACGATGAGTTTGAACGTAATTTTGAGTTTTGAGAACTGATATTAGATTATAAAACTTAGTTTTAATAATTCAATTTAATAAACTAATTAACCAATTACCAAAAAGTCCCTCCTAAGTTGATTAAACATAGGAGAACATAAAACATTGTCTAATCGGGAAATTGGTGTTGACTATGATTTTGGTCAATATTATGAATTTATATTAATTAATTAAATCCTTAATTTAATTAATTTAGGTACTTAGGGTAATTACTAAAGTACCCTCAAGTCATTGGAATCAAAATTAACCCTTTTGGACCATCCTAGGTTAAGTACTAGGATGTTTCTTGAGTTGTAGTAGGTTAGTGTATGAATTTTGTCTTGACCCCTTTAATTTAATTAATTAAATAGATAATTTAATTAATTAATTATTAGGGTGATTACTAAAGTACCCTTAAGTCGTTATAATCATAACTAATCCTTTGAATCATCCTAGGTTAGGTACTAGGTTGTGTTTTTTCTTGTTTTAACCGAAATCTGGAAATTGTTTTATGATTATGGTTTCACCCCTTTAAATTATTTAATTAAGTAGCCTAGGGTAATTAATAAAATCAACCTTAAGATTTTAGGATCTTAACTAACTCTTAGGACCATCCTAGGTTAGGTACTAGGTTATCTCTTTAACTAGTACTAGGTTAATGTCAACCCGGTTTTGGTCCTAGATTGTCGGGTGCACTAATGAGTCCAATTCAGTTAGAACTAGATTAGTTATATATTTGGGGCAGTAGGTTAGATTCTAAAATTGGTTACGAAGGTTAATCCCCACATGAAGTTGTCCCTTGTGCAAGTTTTCCCCAATATCTACCCAAACCGAATTCGGTTATGATGCTCCCCTCCTTTGGAAGTTTCTTCACATGTCTTGCACATGTGCTTGCACCATGGGTTGGTTGAACTTTCCTAACTAACTATTATTTATTTTTCATTTGGGAATGTTTACTTATTGTCCCAAGGTTCCTCACTATGTCTTGGGGCACTGTTTAAACTACAAGACCATTTTAAATGATCATGTGCTATGGTACTAGGATTGACACTTGGATGTCTGGTTCTTTGTGTGCAAATATTGTAAAATATATGTTTTTAGATTAGGATCCTCATTGCAGGTACATTTATTAAACAATCTCATTAATGTTAGAAAATTGGCTATCACCCTTTAAGCCAATTGTTTTTTTTAATATGCCCAATATTTTGTTTATTTGGGTATTATATAGAAATTGGCTAATACCCCTTAGCCAATTTTCTATACTATTTCCAATATTTCTCAGTATTGGGCATTGGGATTCCTATTCAGCCCCCATACACATTCTTAAAGACCTATTGGGCTCTTCACTAGACATGCAATTTTTACGGAATGTTACATTAACCCCCCTGGGAACATTCATCCCCGAATGACACTTATACCTAATTTAAACATAGAGTGTGAATTACCTTGTCGTACTTAAATGTTTCTATTTTGTGAATATCTGAGTCACACTAATTTGGATGATGCATATCTTTCAAGCTTGTCTGAAGCTTCATATTTGAGATTAAGGAATTTCCTTCTCAATCACACTTAACTTAATGCACATCAAAAATCATGCAACATATAAAAGATGTCTATGCTACACAAACTAAAAGCAACATAAAATGCAACATAACTTCATTTTATCTCTTATAGTATTATTATAAGACATACGATTAGGGACTTACCATACCAAATCTACTAAATCCCTTAAACTTAGAGTTTCTTAAACATAAATTAGACTTAGGAATAGTATAACCTCTTTGATGACATCTTGTTGACCATAAGATTTGAACCTAATGACGCCCAACTTAATTTCGAAAAGACTTGCCACTATGCCATCTACTTCTTTACATACCCCTTCGGCCTTAACACTGTCTCTTATGGGATTACTAACTAGAAAAGGTTCATGTAAGATCTCAGGAATTAAGTCAAATTGATCAGCCAAAAATGGAGTTACTATAGATTAGGTACGTCCTGGATCTAATAATGCATAAACAGGAAAGGAGAAGACAATCAAGTTACCATTATCCTCATCTGTGGACTTCTCTTGTTCCTCTCTTCCTTTGAACGCATAAAACCGGCTTCGACTACATAATTTGGACGACGATGAGCATCTTGCTTGGCTTGTTGGATTTGAACCACAACATTCTCATTTTAGCCCAACTTATTTGGAAACTGAATCCTTACTACCCTATTTCTATAGTCTATTATAGCATAATACTTATGAAGCAAATCCATTTCTAAGCCATATTCTTGAGTTGGTAGTAGCCAACTTATCCTTCTCCTACTCGTAAATACTCATAAAAGTATTTTAGACATTAACATGCATTCAAATCCATGTGAACAACTACACTCACCACACGTCTTTCGTCCACGTTGGGCATTTCCATTATTTCCCCTTTTTGTGGAGGCCAGATGTGGAGCATGGCGCCTTAGACCACTTGAACATCCTAATTCTTGTGTGTATTCTTCTACGCGTTCACACAAGAAGGATTTTATATACTTATAATGACAGATAGTGTCAAAGCTCTAGATAGCACGATAAAGACAAGAAGAATGGAGAATTTCCAATCATCGCTTAGTCTTTAAGTCATGATTGTGGCGCGCTTCACAACCATAAGTTAGAAACTATGTAACGTGGTTGTGTTGAACTTTAGATCCTAGGAAATTTAACCTCAAGCTCTGATACCAAGTTTGTCACGACCCGGATTCTCGAATCCGGATCGCAACCGTCGTCGTTGACATCGCTAGGTCGCAAACATGCCTCATCTAGCATTCATCTAGTTAAATTTGTGGAAAAATTAAAACTTTTTATATGTATGAAGTATACATAGACTTCATATAGTTATTAACTAGATACATCATATACTAAGCTCATAATAAGAGAACAACCATCTAACATAAAAAAATCAGTTCAAAACTGAAGATGAATATATTATAAATAGTTTACCAAACACGACCTTATTACAATGCTTCGAAATGAAAGTACGAAAGAAACGCTAGGGACAAAATCCACTATCTTTGTCTAAAACTAAGGTTATACCAAAACTGTAGCATCCTCAAAATTAACAGGACCTACCAAATGGTCTGGAGAAACGCTGATGTCCAAATCGTTGCAAGAGACATCAATCTATACCTTAACCTGCATCAATAAAATAGTAAATAGTAGGGGTTAGTACACCACCTGTACAAAGTATGGGTGTATGCACACATACACATAAGGTTATGCATGATCAAAGAAAGTTTTTCCAAAACCAACATCCAATTTATGGAAAGCCTAGTCACTAGACTTTCCTAAATCTTTACCTGTGAATTGTGGTATGAATATGATGTATTTTAATGCATTCAAAAAACACAACTCATTTTCTGTATGATTACAAAACATTAGTATCATCCGCATAACATTAGAACAACTCGAGCGAAGATTTGGAAATTTGATAGTCCAAACCCCAGAGCCCTATTTTTGACACTTAGATTATTTATCAGTCTGTTTATCCTTCTTGTTTGTAGTTTAATGATCTCCTTTAATCTTATGTTTCACCTACAAGTGGAATGGTTCATTGTAGTCCCATACCTACAATGAATCAAGCAATTCACATGACGAAGGAGATGATTTGTCTACTCTACTTTAGATTCATCATTCTTATTTCCTTTGGGTATGATAGTATATATATGTATATATATATATATATATATATATATATATATATATATATATATATATTTATTAGCTATGCCCATTCTTTAGTTGATTTATAATCCATGCTCCATTTTTGGCTACCATACTTACAAGACAAATATTTCATTCTTAAATTGGGTATGAATGTATTTATAAGCCAATCTTTATTATCTATTCTCATTAAGTGGTTATTAACCCTATTTATATACCTTGATGCATCTATTCATACTCCAATATTGGCACAAGCCTTAGTTTATTTTTAAGTCTTTTTCTTCTTCTTGTTATGTAGTTCAATAATTCTTTTGATCCTATATTTTACTTACAAGTGCAATACTTTATTATAGTCACAGACCCATAATGAATCAATGTAAGTAATCCTAGGACTAAGAAATGATTTTCCTACCTTATAGTGAGTCATTTTTACACTATATATTCATTACCTTTCATATGTTATTCTCGATTTATCACGCCATTTATTTCATTACTTCCATGTTTTATATATTATACATTTCATATACATGAGACTTTGGAATTGTTGATGTAGCATAAGACATCTCAAGTGAGGGCCCAACATATGGGACCTCAACCCGAGGGCCTTCTTTAGCAAACACAGAGTCTGCTTCATTCATTCATTCAAACTTCACATTTTTCATTTCATTCATTCGTAGGCTGATGTAAACACCAGCTATACCTAGTATGAAGTTTAAGACTCTCATCAGGATCATGAAGTGCAATGACCAAGAATGACCTAATGTCATTACTTGAATATGATTTCACCTCCTCATTATCTTGCACAAACACCTTCGGTATCGTTCTTTTCATTATCTTTCATACTTTGAGGAACTCCAACCTTAATAGACATAGATCATATGGGCATCATGAAATTCAATGTCTACCCCACGCCGAAAAGAGGTGGAATTACCGGCCAAAATGACCCAAAATATGCTAGCGTACATGGGAATTGAACCCCGCCAGATTCCTATATTGGCAGTATAGGTTCGAAGACTAGGATATATAAGGAGACACATACGCGGCATGCCGGAAAGTTTTATCTCATGAGAATTACTGAACCCCAGCCCTGCCTAAAAAAGGCATCACCGCTCATAGCTAGCCTATTGGTGCTCAGTATAAAGATCTATTACATTTAACTCATAAGTCATGGAAGATGGATTCTAGTATGAGGAAATCATAGATAAATAGATGATTTCTCATCTCATCATTACTATTAAGTATACATTAATCTCAATACTTTAGTTAGAGTGTTCATAGAGACTTGTCTCTTCTTTAGCTTTACACTCTCATAGGTGAGTACGTGTCACGACCCAAATCGGGGACGCGACTGGCACCCACATTTACCCTCCTATGTGAGCGAACAAACCAATCTAAACCCCAACATAATTAAAAAAATACAACGCGGAAGACTTAACTCAATAACAAAATCAAGAATTATAAATATACCCAACATCTGGAAGTCATCATCACAAGAACATCTACGATCAAATTTCCAAACTAAGAGTATTTTAAGAAGCTAAAACAAATAAAGGCTAGTCCATGCCGGAACTTCAAGGCATCAAGATGAGAAGAAGAAGATCCAGTCCAAGCTAGAAGCATAGCTCACCCTGAGATCCGGTGCAGTGAAGACTGGCTAGAATCGCGGTCGAGTTGAAGATGACGGCACGTTTGCTGCACTCCACAAATACAAAGAAAGAAACATACAAGTAGGAGTCAGTACAACCACACGTACTGAGTAGGTATCATCGGCCAACTCAGAATAGAAAACAGTATATAACAGTTAATCTCACAAATCAACTATAATACTCAACATGTAGTAGCAACAAGTACCAAAATCATCAATAAGTACCACCAAGTTCATCCAGGAGGACTCAAGCCTCAATATCATACTCATTAGGGAAAATGGGTTCATTAGATTGAGCATATTAACTCAGAACTTATTCCTCTCGTGTCGGTACGTGACACTCCGCTCCACTAACACTATGTGCCGGAACGTGGCACTCCGATCCTCATTCTATCCTGGTACTAAGGCATCACAATAACAAGACAAAGTTCATCAAGCCTTCTTTTATACTAAGGCATCACAATTCTCATAACATAGTTCATCAAGCCTTCTTTTATACTAAGGCATCACAATAACAAGACAAAGTTCATCAAGCTTTCTTTTATACTAAGGCATCACAATTCTCATAACATAGTTCATCAAGCCTTCTTTTATACTAAGGCATCACAATAACAAGACAAAGTTCATCAAGCCTTCTTTTATACTAAGGCATCACAATTCTCATAACATAGTTCATCAAGCCTTCTTTTATACTAAGGCATCACAATAACAAGACAAGGTTCATCAAGCCTTCTTTTATACTAAGGCATCATCAATAACAAGTTAATTAGGGTTTCTTCAAGATTTAGGGTTCAAAAGCTTCATCATGCTTATTTTATCACAAATATATAATCACTCTCATACAAGCATACAATTAAGCATATAGAAGGATTTACAAGATTACCCAATACATATCATTTGCTATTAAGAGTTTACTACCAATAGGATAAACCATAACCTACCTTCACCAAGGATTTGTGACCAAGCAAGAATCTTCAAGGTAGCCTTGCTCCTCCTCTCTCAAGCGCCTCCCTTTCTCTTCCCTTTCTCTTTCTAATTTTCTTCCTCAAACCTTCCTCTTCTTACACTAAAACACAAGATTTCAAGTATCAAAGGTGATGAAACCAACCCACCAACTAACTCAAAGTTAGTCCTTTAACCCCCAAGGAATTGAACTAATAACATTAACCCACTAATTTTATAAATTAAAGCCGGAATAGTCCAAAACATCCATTTAAAAATTAGCCAGAAATCCGACCCCGCCTGGGATTATGCAACCTGTGACGGTCCATCGTGCCTGCGACGGTCCGTCATGCAGGTTCGTCAAGGACTCTATTTCCTTTAAGGAGTCTGTGACGGTCCGTCGTGCCTATGACGGTCCGTCCTGCACTTCCGTCACGACGGACAGAGAGTTGCTCCCAGCACCAAATTCTCAAGAGTTGAAGTGTTTTGAAACGGAGGCTCACGACGGTCCGTCGTGATTGTGACGGTCCGTCCTGCTGGTCCGTCACAGAGTTCAAAGACTCAATTTCAGCACTCAAATTCATAATTCCAAGTGTTTTGGAACGGTACCCCCTCGACGGTCCGTCGTGCCCAAGACGGTCCGTCGTGGTGTCCGTCGTATCAGCCAATTTTTCCAGAAATAAAATCTGCTACTCAAAACGACTAAACAGGTCGTTACAATAGATACCAATTTACCCATCGTTCGTCCCCGAACGATCAAAAGAAGAAAAACAAGGGCGAAAAGGAGTACCTAAATCTGTAAACAGATGTGGGTATTTTTCTTGCATATCTGCCTCCTTCTCCCAAGTAGCCTCTTCAACCGGTCGATTCTTCCATTGAACTTTGATGGATGCAATCTCTCTCGACCTCAACTTGCGAACTTCTCTATTCAGAATAGCAACAGGTTCCTCTTCATAAGTCAAATTCTCATCAAGCAAAACTGAATCCCAACGAATGATGTAGTTTCCATATCCATGGTATCTTTTCAACATGGATACGTGAAATACCAGATGCACTTCGGACAGCGCTGGAGGCAAGGCTAATTCATAAGCCACCTCCCCTACTCGCTTAAGCACTTCAAATGGTCCAATATACCTTGGACTTAGCTTACCCCTTTTTCTAAACCGCATCACCCCTTTTATGGGTGAAACCTTCAGCAAGACTTGTTAACCTTCCATGAACTCCAAGTCTCTAACCTTTCGATCCGCATATTCCTTTTGTCTACTTTGAGCCGCTAGAAGCTTTTCTTGAATAGCTTTCACCTTCTCCAAGGAATCTCTTAACAAATCAGTACCCCAAGGTCTGACCTCAAACGCATCAAACCAACCAATGGGAGACCTACAACTCCTCCCATACAATGCTTCAAATGGAGCCATGTCAATGCTGGAGTGATAGCTATTATTGTATGAAAACTCCGCCAAGGGTAAGAAGTTATCCTAATGGCCACCAAATTCTATCACACACGCTCGGAGCATATCCTCTAACACTTGAATCGTTCACTCAGACTGACCATCGGTCTGAGGATGAAATGCAGTACTAAGGTCCAATCTAGTACCTAATTCAGCATGCAGTGTTCTCCAAAACTTAGAAGTAAACTGCGTACCTCTATCAGATATGATGGAAAGTGGAACTCCATGCAATCGAACGATTTCTGAGATGTAGATTTTTGCCAACTTCTCTGCATTGTAGGTCACCTTGACCGGAATGAAGTGAGCAGACTTAGTTAATCTGTCCACAATTACCCAAATAGAGTCAAACTTCCCCAATGTCTTTGGAAGACCAACCACAAAGTCCATTGCAATTCTCTCCCACTTCCATTCAGGAATGGGCATTCTTTGAAGTGTTCCTCCGGACCTCTGGTGTTCATACTTTACTTGTTGACAATTTGGACATTTGGCAACAAAATCCACAATATCACGCTTCATTCTCTTCCACCAAAAGTGTTGCTTTAGATCACGGTTCATTTTGGTTGCACCAGGATCTATGGAATATCCGGAACTGTGAGCCTCTGTAAGAATAGTGTGGATAAAGTCATCAACACGAGGCACACATACTCTTTCCTTAACCCTCAAAACACCTTCGTCATCAATTATTGCTTCTTTAGCCTCCCCTCGCAACACTATATCCCGAATTCGTCTTAGTTTCTCATCCTCAAACTGTTTTCCCTTGATCTTGTCAAGAAAAGAAGATCTCGCCTCCACACAAGCCAAAAATCCTCCCTCCTCATTTACTTCTAGTCTAATAAAGTCATTAGCCAAGTTTCGGATTTCTCTAGCCAATGGGCGTCTAGAAACTTGCAAATGAGCTAGACTTCCCATGCTTCCCGCCTTTCTACTTAAGGCGTCTGCCACAACATTAGCCTTTCCCGGATGATACAAGATAGTGATATCGTAGTCCTTTAGTAGCTCCATCCATCTCCTCTGTCTCAAATTCAAGTCTTTCTGAGTGAAGACATACTGTAGGCTACGATGGTCCGTATAGACCTCACACTTTACCCCATACAAGTAGTGCCTCCATTGCTTCAGTGCAAATACTACCGCGGCCAACTCCAAATTGTGGGTCGGATAGTTACGTTCATGCACCTTTAATTGCCTCGAAGCATAAGCAATCACATTCTTCTCTTGCATTAGCACTGCACCCAAACCAGAATAGGATGCATGACAATAAACAATGAAGTTCTTACCCTCTACTGGCAAGGTAAGGATAGGTGCAGTAGTCAACAGAGTAGCTTCTGAAAACTTTCCTCACACTCATCCGACCATACAAATGGAACATTCTGCTTAGTCAAGTTCGTCAATTGGGAAGCAATAGAAGAGAATCCCTTGACAAATCGTCGGTAGTAGCTAGCTTAACCAACAAAGCTTCTTATTTCTGACACGTTTGTAGGCCTTACCCAATTCTTCACTGTCTCAATCTTAGATGGATCCACCATCACTCCATTCTTAGAAACCACGTGCCCCAAGAAGGACACTGAATCTAGCCAAAACTCACACTTGGAGAATTTGGCATAAAGTTTCTTCTTCCTCAACAACTCTAATACCATTCTCAAATGCTCCTCATGTTCCTTATTACTCTTCGAGTATATCAGTATATCATCAATAAATACGATCACAAAGAGATCTAGATATGGCTTGAAAATCCCGTTCATCAGGCTCATAAAAGCAGCCGGGGCATTCGTAAGACCAAAAGACATCACCACAAATTCGTAATGCCCATACCTAGTTCGAAAAGCAGTCTTTGGTACATCCGTTGCCCGTATTTTCAATTAATGATAACCGGATCTCAAGTCAATCTTAGAGAAGACACAAGCACCTTGTAACTGATCGAACAAGTCATCAATGCGAGGAATGGGATACTTGTTCTTGATAGTTACCTTGTTCAACTGCCGGTAATCTATGCACATCCGGAAACTCCCATCCTTCTTCTTCACAAATAACACCGGAGCACCCCAAGGAGATGCACTTGGTCTAATGAAGCCCTTGCTCAACAACTCTTGAAGTTGGGCCTTTAACTCTCTTAACTCCGTGGGAGCCATTCTATAAGGGGGTATAGAAATGGGATGAGTACCCGGTTCCAAATCAATGCAAAAGTCGATATCCCTATCCGGTGGCATACCAGGAAGATCTGCAGGGAACACATCCAAAAACTCTCGGACTACTGAAACTGACTCAATTGGAGGTACCTGTGTAGTGTCATCCTTGTGATGTGCCAAGAAAGCTAAACACCCTTTGCTAACCATCCTCTTAGCACGAAGAAAGGAGATGATATGAACCAGAGTGGAAGTGTAGTCGCCCTCCCACACTAACTGATCTGTCCCAGGCTTGGCTAACGTCACAGTTTTAGCATTACAATCCAGGATTGCAAAGTTTGGAGAAAGCCAAGTCATACCTAGAATTACATCGAAGTGGACCATTTCTAAGATAACCAAATCCACATAAGTGTTGCTCCCCACAAAAGTCACCAAGCAAGACCTATATACTTTTTCAACCATCACAAAATCACCCACCGGAGTAGACACCCGAATAGGTATGTCAAGCAATTCACAAGGTAATTTAAGACCAGTAGAAAATGAAGAAGATACATAGGAAAACGTGGATCCGGGATCAAACAATACAGAAGCCATGCGATCACCAACCAAAAGATTAAATGTGATAACAGCATCAGATGTCTCCGCTTCAGATCTCCCAGGGAAAGCGTAACAATGGGCCCCATTACTTGTCTGTCCGTTGCCCCTACCATGTTGTGTCGTAGTGGCTCCAGTTTGCCCATCACCTCAGTCGTTTTGGTGACCACCATTACCTCGGCCACCACGCCCTCCAGAATAACGGCCTCTACCATGACCACCTCTACCTCTGACTGTGGGAGTTCTGTGACTCTGCCTTGGACAATACTTCTTTATGTGTCCAGTCTCCCCACATCCATAAAACTCTCTGGATTGCAGCATCGGTCTCTGTGAGAAGTGTTGACCGGTCTGAGGTAGACCCCCAACTACAGTCTGTAGTGAAGACTGAATTGGTCGAACTGAGTAACCTCCCGAACCCTGTCCTCTAGTGTAAGAACCATTGA